>CM026394.1:847288-933783 GCA_014843695.1 Archivesica marissinica
GGAATATGATATATTCATTCGGAAAGTTCAATGGTAGAGCAAGCATGCAACATTATAGAACAAGGAATATGATAGATTCATTCGGATAGTTCAATGGTAGAGGCAAGCATGCAACATTATAGAACAAGGAATATGATAGATTCATTCGGATAGTTCAATGGTAGAGGCAAGCATGCAACATTATAGAACAAGGAATATGACAGATTCATTCGGATAGTTCAATGGTAGAGGCAAGCATGCAACATTATAGAACAAGGAATATGATAGATTCATTCGGATAGTTCAATGGTAGAGGCAAGCATGCAACATTATAGAACAAGGAATATGATAGATTCATTCAGATAGTTCAATGGTAGAGGCAAGCATGCAACATTATAGAACAAGGAATATGATAGATTCATTCAGATAGTTCAATGGTAGAGGCAAGCATGCAACATTATAGAACAAGGAATATGATAGATTCATTCGGATAGTTCAATGGTAGAGACAAGCATGCAACATTATAGAACAAGGAATATGATAGATTCATTCGGATAGTTCAATGGTAGAGGCAAGCATGCAACATTATAGAACAAGGAATATGATAGATTCATTCGGATAGTTCAATGGTAGAGGCAAGCATGCAACATTATAGAACAAGGAATATGATAGATTCATTCGGATAGTTCAATGGTAGAGACAAGCATGCAACATTATAGAACAAGGAATATGATAGATTCATTCGGATAGTTCAATGGTAGAGGCAAGCATGCAACATTATAGAACAAGGAATATGATAGATTCATTCGGATAGTTCAATGGTAGAGGCAAGCATGCAACATTATAGAACAAGGAATATGATAGATTCATTCGGATAGTTCAATGGTAGAGGCAAGCATGCAACATTATAGAACAAGGAATATGATAGATTCATTCGGATAGTTCAATGGTAGAGCAAGCATGCAACATTATAGAACAAGGAATATGATAGATTCATTCGGATAGTTCAATGGTAGAGAAAAGCATGCAACATTATAGAACAAGGAATATGATAGATTCATTCGGATAGTTCAATGGTAGAGACAAGCATGCAACATTATAGAACAAGGAATATGATAGATTCATTCGGATAGTTCAATGGTAGAGAAAAGCATGCAACATTATAGAACAAGGAATATGATAGATTCATTCGGATATTTCAATGGTAGAGACAAGCATGCAACATTATAGAACAAGGAATATGATAGATTCATTCGGATAGTTCAATGGTAGAGACACGCATGCAACATTATAGAACAAGGAATATGATAGATTCATTCGGATAGTTCAATGGTAGAGACAAGCATGCAACATTATAGAACAAGGAATATGATAGATTCATTCGGATAGTTCAATGGTAGAGACAAGCATGCAACATTATAGAACAAGGAATATGATAGATTCATTCGGATAGTTCAATAGTAGAGGCAAGCATGCAACATGAAAATCGTCTGCTTTTCCGGATATAGTTTTGGACTGCTTGAAATATGTGTTTGCGTTGCAATCATCGCTAAGATTCCGGTCTCCGTGTAATAGTGTATAGCACTCTGGTACAATATTTAGAAGTGTTTGCAAGTAGACGAATTCTGATGTCATTATAATAGAGACATTCAACGGAAAAATGATGAGTACTCACAGGAAGACCACAGCAGGTGTACTTAACTACATTCTGAACAGTTTATTAGTTTAGTAATATGTTATTGCTATATTCATTTTTAGTAATTCGTTTATATTATACAGTCATGTGAATACAAACCATTGCCAATTCAAAGAAAAACAAGCGTGTCGGCGCACACGATCTAGTAACATTACAATTACAGTCCTTCCCGTAATAGGTGAAAAACAAGCGTGTCGGCACACACGATCTAGTAACATTACAATTACAGTCCGTCCCGTAATAGGTGAAAAACAAGCCTGTCGGCGCACACGATCTAGTAACATTACAGTCCTTCCCGTAATAGGTGAAAAACAAGCGTGTCGGCGCACAGTAACATTACAATTACAGCCCTTCCCGTAATAGGTGAAAAACAAGCGTGTCGGCGCACACGATCTAGTAACATTACAATTACAGTCATTCCCGTAATAGGTGAAAAACAAGCCTGTCGGCGCACACGATCTAGTAACATTACAATTACAGTCCTTCCCGTAATAGGTGAAAAACAAGCGTGTCGTCGCACACGATCTAGTAACATTACAATTACAGTCCTTCCCGCAATAGGTGAAAAACAAGCGTGTCGGCGCACACGATCTAGTAACATTACAATTACAGTCCTTCCCGCAATAGGTGAAAAACAAGCGTTCGGCGCACACGATCTAGTAACATTACAGTCCTTCCCGTAATAGGTGAAAAACAAGCGTGTCGGCGCACACGATCTAGTAACATTACACCCCCAAAAACAACAACCCACACACAAACATTACAGTCCTTCCCGTAATAGGTGAAAAACAAGCGTGTCGGCGCACACGATCTAGTAACATTACAATTACAGTCCTTCCCATAAAAAAAACAACCCACACACAACAACACCCCCAATAGGTGAAAAACAAGCGTGTCGGCGCACACGATCTAGTAACATTACAGTCCTTCCCGTAATAGGTGAAAAACAAGCGTGTCGGCGCACACCATCTAGTAACATTACAGTCCTTCCCGTAATAGGTGAAAAACAAGCGTGTCGGCGCACACGATCTAGTAACATTACAGTCCTTCCCGTAATAGGTGAAAAACAAACGTGTCGGCGCACACGATCTAGTAACATTACAGTCCTTCCGCAATAGGTGAAAAACAAGCGTGTCGGCGCACACTGTCTAGTAACATTACAGTCCTTCCCGTAATAGGTGAAAAACAAGCGTGTCGGCGCACACGATCTAGTAACATTACAGTCCTTCCCGTAATAGGTGAAAAACAAGCGTGTCGGCGCACACGATCTATTAACATTACAATTACAGTCCTTCCCGCAATAGGTGAAAAACAAGCGTGTGGCGCACACGATCTAGTAACATTACATTCCTTCCCGCAATAGGTGAAAAACAAGCGTGTCGGCGCACACGATCTAGTAACATTACAGTCCTTCCCGCAATAGGTGAAAAACAAGCGTGTCGGCGCACACGATCTAGTAACATTACAATACAGTCCTTCACGCAATAGGTGAAAAACAAGCGTGTCGGCGCACACGATCTAGTACAATTACAGTCCTTCCCGAAATAGGTGAAAAACAAGCGTGTCGGCGCACAGTAACATTACAATTACAGTCCTTCCCGTAATAGGTGAAAAACAAACGTGTTGGCGCACACGATGTAGTAACATTACAATTACAGTCCTTCACGTAATAGGTGAAAAACAAACGTGTCGGCGCACACGATCTAGTAACATTACAATTACAGTCCTTCGCGTAATAGGTGAAAAACAAACGTGTCGGCGCACACGATCTAGTAACATTACAATTACAGTCCTTCCCGTAACAGGTGAAAAACAAGCGTGTCGGTGCACACGATCTAGTAACATTACAATTACAGTCCGTCCCGTAATAGGTGAAAAACAAACGTGTCGGCGCACACGATCTAGTAACATTACAATTACAGTCATTCCCGTAATAGGTGAAAAACAAGCCTGTCGGCGCACACGATCTAGTAACATTACAGTCCTTCCCGTAATAGGTGAACAACAAGCGTGTCGGCGCACACGATGTAGTAACATTACAATTACAGTCCTTCCCGTAATAGGTGAAAAACAAGCGTGTCGGCGCACACGATCTAGTAACATTAGAGTCCTTCCCGTAATAGGTGAAAAACAAGCGTGTCGGAGCACACGATCTAGTAACATTACAATTACAGTCCTTCCCGCAATAGGTGAAAACAAGCGTGTCGGCGCACACGATCTAGTAACATTACAATTACATTCCTTCCCGCAATAGGTGAAAAACAAGCGTGTCGGCGCACACGATCTAGTAACATTACAATTACAGTCCTTCCCGCAATAGGTGAAAACAAGCGTGTCGGTGCACACGATCTAGTAACATTACTGTCCTTCCCGCAATAGGTGAAAAACAAGCGTGTCGGCGCACATGATCTAGTAACATTACAATTACAGTCCTTCCCGTAATAGGTGAAAAACAAGCGTGTCGGCGCACACGATCTAGTAACATTACAGTCCTTCCCGTAAAGGTGAAAAACAACTTCGGCGCACACGATCTAGTAACATTACAATTACAGTCCTTCCCGTAATAGGTGAAAAACAAGCGTGTCGGCGCACACGATCTAGTAACATTACAATTACAGTCCTTCCCGTAATAGGTGAAAAACAAGCGTGTCGGCGCACACGATCTAGTAACATTACAATTACAGTCTTCCCGTAATAGGTGAAAACAAGCGTGTCGGCGCACACGATCTAGTAACATTACAGTCCTTCCCGTAATAGGTGAAAAACAAGCGTGTCGGCGCACACGATCTAGTAACATTACAATTACAGTCCTTCCCGTAATAGGTGAAAAACAAACGTGTCGGCGCACACGACTCTAGTAACATTACAATTACAGTCCTTCCCGTAATAGGTGAAAAACAAGCGTGTCGGCGCACACGATCTAGTAACATTACAATTACAGTCCTTCCCGTAATAGGTGAAAAACAAGCGTGTCGGCGCACACGATCTAGTAACATTACAATTACAGTCCTTCCCGCAATAGGTGAAAAACAAGCGTGTCGGCGCACACGATCTAGTAACATACAATTACAGTCCTTCCCGTAATAGGTGAAAAACAAGCGTGTCGGCGCACACGATCTAGTAACATTACAATTACAGTCCTTCCCGTAATAGGTGAAAAACAAGCGTGTCGGCGCACACGATCTAGTAACATTACAGTCCTTCCCGTAATAGGTGAAAAACAAGCGTGTCGGCGCACACGATCTAGTAACATTACAATTACAGTCCTTCCCGTAATAGGTGAAAAACAAGCGTGTCGGCGCACACGATCTAGTAACATTACAATTACAGTCCTTCCCGTAATAGGTGAAAAACAAGCGTGTCGGCGCACACGATCTAGTAACATTACAATTACAGTCCTTCCCGTAATAGGTGAAAAACAAGCGTGTCGGCGCACACGATCTAGTAACATTACAATTACAGTCCTTCCCGTAATAGGTGAAAAACAAGCGTGTCGGCGCACACGATCTAGTAACATTACAATTACAGTCCTTCCCGCAATAGGTGAAAAACAAGCGTGTCGGCGCACAGTAACATTACAATTACAGTCCTTCCCGTAATATGTGAAAAACAAGCGTGTCGGCACACACGATCTAGTAACATTACAATTACAGTCCTTCCCGTAATAGGTGAAAAACAAGCGTGTCGGCGCACACGATCTAGTAACATTACAATTACAGTCCTTCCCGTAATAGGTGAAAAACAAACGTGTCGGCGCACACGATCTAGTAACATTACAATTACAGTCCTTCCCGTAATAGGTGAAAAACAAACGTGTCGGCGCACACGATCTAGTAACATTACAATTACAGTCCTTCCCGTAATAGGTGAAAAACAAGCCTGTCGGCGCACACGATCTAGTAACATTACAGTCCTTCCCGTAATAGGTGAAAAACAAGCGTGTCGGCGCACACGATCTAGTAACATTACAATTACAGTCCTTCCCGTAATAGGTGAAAAACAAGCGTGTCGGCGCACACGATCTAGTACATTACAGTCCTTCCCGTAATAGGTGAAAAACAAGCGTGTCGGCGCACACGATCTAGTAACATTACAATTACAGTCCTTCCCTCAATAGGTGAAAAACAAGCGTGTCGGCGCACACGATCTAGTAACATTACAATTACAGTCCTTCCCGTAATAGGTGAAAAACAAGCGTGTCGGCGCACACGATCTAGTAACATTACAATTACAGTCCTTCCCGTAATAGGTGAAAAACAAGCGTGTCGGCGCACACGATCTCGTAACATTACAATTACAGTCCTTCCCGTAATAGGTGAAAAACAAACGTGTCGGCGCACACGATCTAGTAACATTACAATTACAGTCCTTCCCGTAATAGGTGAAAAACAAGCGTGTCGGCGCACACGATCTAGTAACATTACAATTACAGTCCTTCCCGCAATAGGTGAAACACAAACGTGTCGGCGCACACTATCTAGTAACATTACAGTCCTTCCCGTAATAGGTGAAAAACAAGCGTGTCGGCGCACACGATCTAGTAACATTACAATTACAGTCCTTCCCGTAATAGGTGAAAAACAAACGTGTCGGCGCACACGATCTCTAGTAACATTACAATTACAGTCCTTCCCGTAATAGGTGAAAAACAAGCGTGTCGGCGCACACGATCTAGTAACATTACAATTACAGTCCTTCCCGTAATAGGTGAAAAACAAGCGTGTCGGCGCACACGATCTAGTAACATTACAATTACAGTCCTTCCCGCAATAGGTGAAACACAAACGTGTCGGCGCACACTATCTAGTAACATTACAGTCCTTCCCGTAATAGGTGAAAAACAAGCGTGTCGGCGCACACGATCTAGTAACATTACAATTACAGTCCTTCCCGTAATAGGTGAAAAACAAGCGTGTCGGCGCACACGATCTAGTAACATTACAATTACAGTCCTTCCCGTAATAGGTGAAAAACAAGCGTGTCGGCGCACACGATCTAGTAACATTACAATTACAGTCCTTCCCGTAATAGGTGAAAAACAAGCGTGTCGGCGCACACGATCTAGTAACATTACAATTACAGTCCTTCCCGTAATAGGTGAAAAACAAGCGTGTCGGCGCACACGATCTAGTAACATTACAATTACGTCCTTCCCGCAATAGGTGAAAACAAGCGTGTCGGCGCACATGATCTAGTAACATTACAGTCCTTCCGTAATAGGTGAAAAACAAGCGTGTCGGCGCACAGTAACATTACAATTACAGTCCTTCCCGTAATAGGTGAAAAACAAGCGTGTCGGCGCACACGATCTAGTAACATTACAATTACAGTCCTTCCCGTAATAGGTGAAAAACAAGCGTGTCGGCGCACACGATCTAGTAACATTACAATTACAGTCCTTCCCGTAATAGGTGAAAAACAAGCGTGTCGGCGCACACGATCTAGTAACATTACAATTACAGTCCTTCCCGTAATAGGTGAAAAACAAGCGTGTCGGCGCACACGATCTAGTAACATTACAGTCCTTCCCGTAATAGGTGAAAAACAAGCGTGTCGGCGCACACGATCTAGTAACATTACAATTACAGTCCTTCCCGTAATAGGTGAAAAACAAGCGTGTCGGCGCACACGATCTAGTAACATTACAATTACAGTCCTTCCCGTAATAGGTGAAAAACAAGCGTGTCGGCGCACACGATCTAGTAACATTACAATTACAGTCCTTCCCGTAATAGGTGAAAAACAAGCGTGTCGGCGCACACGATCTAGTAACATTACAATTACAGTCCTTCCCGTAATAGGTGAAAAACAAGCGTGTCGGCGCACACGATCTAGTAACATTACAATTACAGTCCTTCCCGTAATAGGTGAAAAACAAGCGTGTCGGCGCACACGATCTAGTAACATTACAGTCCTTCCCGTAATAGGTGAAAAACAAGCGTGTCGGCGCACACGATCTAGTAACATTACAATTACAGTCCTTCCCGTAATAGGTGAAAAACAAGCGTGTCGGCGCACACGATCTAGTAACATTACAATTACAGTCCTTCCCGTAATAGGTGAAAAACAAGCGTGTCGGCGCACACGATCTAGTAACATTACAATTACAGTCCTTCCCGTAATAGGTGAAAAACAAGCGTGTCGGCGCACACGATCTAGTAACATTACAATTACAGTCCTTCCCGTAAATGGTGAAAAACAAGCCTGTCGGAGCACACGATCTAGTAACATTACAGTCCTTCCCGTAATAGGTGAACAACAAGCGTGTCGGCGCACACGATCTAGTAACATTACAATTACAGTCCTTCCCGTAATTGGTGAAAAACAAGCGTGTCGGCGCACACGATCTAGTAACATTAGAGTCCTTCCCGTAATAGGTGAAAATCAAGCATGTCGGCGCACACGATCTAGTAACATTACAATTACCGTCCTTCCCTCAATAGGTGAAAAACAAGCGTGTCGGCGCACACGATCTAGTAACATTACAATTACAGTCCTTCCCGTAATAGGTGAAAAACAAGCGTGTCGGCGCACACGATCTCGTAACATTACAATTACAGACCTTCCCGTAATAGGTGAAAAACAAACGTGTCGGCGCACACGATCTAGTAACATTACAATTACAGTCCTTCCCGTAATAGGTGAAAAACAAGCGTGTCGGCGCACACGATCTAGTAACATTACAGTCCTTCCCGTAATAGGTGAAAAACAAATGTGTCGGCGCACACGATCTAGTAACATTACAATTACAGTCCTTCCCGTAAATGGTGAAAAAGAAGCCTGTCGGAGCACACGATCTAGTAACATTACAGTCCTTCCCGTAATAGGTGAAAAACAAGCGTGTCGGCGCACACGATCTAGTAACATTACAATTACAGTCCTTCCCGCAATAGGTGAAAAACAAACGTGTCGGCGCACACGATCTAGTAACATTACAATTACAGTCCTTCCCATAATTGGTGAAAAACAAGCGTTTCGGCGCAAACGATCTAGTAACATTAGAGTCCTTCCCGTAATAGGTGAAAATCAAGCATGTCGGCGCACACGATCTAGTAACATTACAATTACCGTCCTTCCCTCAATAGGTGAAAAACAAGCGTGTCGGCGCACACGATCTAGTAACATTACAATTACAGTCCTTCCCGTAATAGGTGAAAAACAAGCGTGTCGGCGCACATGATCTAGTAACATTACAATTACAGTCCTTCCCGTAATAGGTGAAAAACAAGCGTGTCGGCGCACACGATCTCGTAACATTACAATTACAGACCTTCCCGTAATAGGTGAAAAACAAACGTGTCGGCGCACACGATCTAGTAACATTACAATTACAGTCCTTCCCGTAATAGGTGAAAAACAAGCGTGTCGGCGCACACGATCTAGTAACATTACAGTCCTTCCCGCAATAGGTGAAAAACAAGCGTGTCGGCGCACATGATCTAGTAACATTACAATTACAGTCCTTCCCGTAATAGGTGAAAAACAAGCGTGTCGGCGCACACGATCTAGTAACATTACAGTCCTTCCCGTAATAGGTGAAAAACAAGCGTGTCGGCGCACACGATCTAGTAACATTACAATTACAGTCCTTCCCGCAATAGGTGAAAAACAAGCGTGTCGGCGCACACGATCTAGTAACATTACAATTACATTCCTTCCCGCAATAGGTGAAAAACAAGCGTGTCGGCGCACACGATCTAGTAACATTACAATTACAGTCCTTCCCGCAATAGGTGAAAACAAGCGTGTCGGTGCACACGATCTAGTAACATTACTGTCCTTCCCGCAATAGGTGAAAAACAAGCGTGTCGGCGCACATGATCTAGTAACATTACAATTACAGTCCTTCCCGTAATAGGTGAAAAACAAGCGTGTCGGCGCACAGTAACATTACAATTACAGTCCTTCCCGTAATAGGTGAAAAACAAGCGTGTCGGCACACACGATCTAGTAACATTACAATTACAGTCCTTCCCGTAATAGGTGAAAAACAAGCGTGTCGGCGCACACGATCGCGTAACATTACAATTACAGACCTTTCCGTAATAGGTGAAAAACAAACGTGTCGGCGCACACGATCTAGTAACATTACAGTCCTTCCCGTAATAGGTGAAAAACAAGCGTGTCGGCGCCCACGATCTAGTAACATTACAATTACAGTCCTTCCCGTAATAGGTGAAAAACAAACGTGTCGGCGCACACGATCTAATAACATTACAATTACATTCCTTCCCGTAATAGGTGAAAAACAAACGTGTCGGCGTACACGATCTCTAGTAACATTACAATTACAGTCCTTCCCGTAATAGGTGAAAAACAAGCCTATCGGCACACACAATCTAGTAACATTACAGTCCTTCCCGTAATAGGTGAAAAACAAGCGTGTCAGCGCACATGATCTAGTAACATTACAATTACAGTCCTTCCCGTAATAGGTGAAAAACAAACGTGTCGGCACACACGATCTAGTAACATTACAATTACAGTCCTTCCCGTAATAGGTGAAAAACAAGCGTGTCGGCACACACGATCTAGTAACATTACAATTACAGTCCTTCCCGTAATAGGTGAAAAACAAGCGTGTCGGCGCACACGATCTAGTAACATTACAATTACAGTCCTTCCCGTAATAGGTGAAAAACAAACGTGTCGGCGCACACGATCTAGTAACATTACAGTCCTTCCCGTAATAGGTGAAAAACAAGCGTGTCGGCGCACACGATCTCGTAACTTACAATTACAGTCCTTCCCGTAATAGGTGAAAAACAAGCGTGTCGGCGCACACGATCTAGTAACATTACAATTACAGTCCTTCCCGCAATAGGTGAAAAACAAACGTGTCGGCGCACACGATCTAGTAACATTACAATTACAGTCCGTCCCGTAATAGGTGAAAAACAAATGTGTCGGCGCACACGATCTAGTAACATTACAATTACAGTCCTTCCCGTAAATGGTGAAAAACAAGCCTGTCGGAGCACACGATCTAGTAACATTACAGTCCTTCCCGTAATAGGTGAAAAACAAGCGTGTCGGCGCACACGATCTAGTAACATTACAATTACAGTCCTTCCCGTAATAGGTGAAAAACAAGCGTGTCGGCGCACACGATCTAGTAACATTACAAACGTCCTTCCCGCAATAGGTGAAAAACAAGCGTGTCGGCGCACACGATCTAGTAACATTACAGTCCTTCCCGTAATAGGTGAAAAACAAGCGTGTCGGCGCACAGTAACATTACAATTACAGTCCTTCCCGTAATAGGTGAAAAACAAGCGTGTCGGCGCACACGATCTCGTAACATTACAATTACAGTCCTTCCCGTAATAGGTGAAAAACAAACGTGTCGGCGCACACGATCTAGTAACATTACAATTACAGTCCTTCCCGTAATAGGTGAAAAACAAGCGTGTCGGCGCACACGATCTAGTAGCATTACAATTACAGTCCTTCCCGCAATAGGTGAGAAACAAGCGTGTCGGCGCACATGATCTAGTAACATTACAGTCCTTCTCGTAATAGGTGAAAAACAAGCGTGTCGGCGCACAGTAACATTACAATTACAGTCCTTCCCGTAATAGGTGAAAAACAAACGTGTCGGCGCACACGATCTAGTAACATTACAATTACAGTCCTTCCCGCAATAGGTGAAAAACAAGCGTGTCGGCACACAGTAACATTACAATTACAGTCCTTCCCGTAATAGGTGAAAAACAAACGTGTCGGCGCACACGATCTCGTAACATTACAATTACAGTCCTTCCCGTAATTGGTGAAAAACAAACGTGTCGGCGTACACGATCTAGTAACATTACAGTCCTTCCCGTAATAGGTGAAAAACAAGCGTGTCGGCGCACACGATCTAGTAACATTACAATTACAGTCTTTCCCGTAATAGGTGAAAAACAAGCGTGTCGGCGCACACGATCTAGTAACATTACAGTCCTTCCCGTAATAGGTGAAAAACAAGCGTGTCGGCGCACACGATCTAGTAACATTACAATTACAGTCCTTCCCGTAATAGGTGAAAAACAAGCGTGTCGGCGCACACGATCTAGTAACATTACTGTCCTTCCCGTAATAGGTGAAAAACAAGCGTGTCGGCGCACACGATCTAGTAACATTACAATTACAGTCCTTCCCGTAATAGGTGAAAAACAAGCGTGTCGGCGCACACGATCTATTACAATTACAGTCCTTCCCGTAATAGGTGAAAAACAAGCGTGTCGGCACACACGATCTAGTAACATTACAATTACAGTCCTTCCCGTAATAGGTGAAAAACAAGCGTGTCGGCGCACACGATCTCGTAACATTACAATTACAGACCTTTCCGTAATAGGTGAAAAACAAACGTGTCGGCGCACACGATCTAGTAACATTACAGTCCTTCCCGTAATAGGTGAAAAACAAGCGTGTCGGCGCCCACGATCTAGTAACATTACAATTACAGTCCTTCCCGTAATAGGTGAAAAACAAACGTGTCGGCGCACACGATCTAATAACATTACAATTACATTCCTTCCCGTAATAGGTGAAAAACAAACGTGTCGGCGTACACGATCTCTAGTAACATTACAATTACAGTCCTTCCCGTAATAGGTGAAAAACAAGCCTATCGGCACACACAATCTAGTAACATTACAGTCCTTCCCGTAATAGGTGAAAAACAAGCGTGTCAGCGCACATGATCTAGTAACATTACAATTACAGTCCTTCCCGTAATAGGTGAAAAACAAACGTGTCGGCACACACGATCTAGTAACATTACAATTACAGTCCTTCCCGTAATAGGTGAAAAACAAGCGTGTCGGCACACACGATCTAGTAACATTACAATTACAGTCCTTCCCGTAATAGGTGAAAAACAAGCGTGTCGGCGCACACGATCTAGTAACATTACAATTACAGTCCTTCCCGTAATAGGTGAAAAACAAACGTGTCGGCGTACACGATCTAGTAACATTACAGTCCTTCCCGTAATAGGTGAAAAACAAGCGTGTCGGCGCACACGATCTCGTAACTTACAATTACAGCCCTTCCCGTAATAGGTGAAAAACAATCGTGTCGGCGCACACGATCTAGTAACATTACAATTACAGTCCTTCCCGCAATAGGTGAAAAACAAACGTGTCGGCGCACACGATCTAGTAACATTACAATTACAGTCCGTCCCGTAATAGGTGAAAAACAAATGTGTCGGCGCACACGATCTAGTAACATTACAATTACAGTCCTTCCCGTAAATGGTGAAAAACAAGCCTGTCGGAGCACACGATCTAGTAACATTACAGTCCTTCCCGTAATAGGTGAACAACAAGCGTGTCGGCGCACACGATCTAGTAACATTACAATTACAGTCCTTCCCATAATTGGTGAAAAACAAGCGTGTCGGCGCACACGATCTAGTAACATTAGAGTCCTTCCCGTAATAGGTGAAAATCAAGCATGTCGGCGCACACGATCTAGTAACATTACAATTACCGTCCTTCCCGAAATAGGTGAAAAACAAGCGTGTCAGCGCACATGATCTAGTAACATTACAATTACAGTCCTTCCCGTAATAGGTGAAAAACAAGCGTGTCGGCGCACACGATCTCGTAACATTACAATTACAGTCCTTCCCGTAATAGGTGAAAAACAATCGTGTCGGCGCACACGATCTAGTAACATTACAATTACAGTCCTTCCCGTAATAGGTGAAAAACAAGCGTGTCGGCGCACACGATCTAGTAGCATTACAATTACAGTCCTTCCCGCAATAGGTGAAAAACAAGCGTGTCGGCACACACGATGTAGTAACATTACAATTACAGTCCTTCCCGCAATAGGTGAAAAATAACCGTGTCGGCGTACACGATCTAGTAACATTACAGTCCTTCCTGTAATAGGTGAAAAACAAGCGTTTCGGCGCACACGATCTAGTAACATTACAATTACAGTCCTTCCCGCAATAGGTGATAAACAAGCGTGTCGGCGCACACGATCTAGTAACATTACAATTACAGTCCTTCCCGTAATAGGTGAAAAACAAGCGTGTCGGCACACACGATCTAGTAACATTACAATTACAGTCCTTCCCGCAATAGGTGATAAACAAGCGTGTCGGCGCACACGATCTAGTACCATTACAGTCCTTCCCGTAATAGATGAAAAACAAGCGTGTCGGCGCATAGTAATATTTCAATTACAGTCCTTCCCGTAATAGGTGAAAAACAAACGTGTCGGCGCACACGATGTAGTAACATTACAATTACAGTCCTTCCCGCAATAGGTGATAAACAAGCGTGTCGGCGCACATGATCTAGTACCATTAGAGTCCTTCCCGTAATAGGTGAAAAACAAGCGTGTCGGCGCACAGTAACATTACAATTACAGTCCTTCCCGTAATAGGTGAAAAACAAGCGTGTCGGCGCACACGATCTAGTAACATTACAATTACAGTCCTTCCCGTAATAGGTGAAAAACAAGCGTGTCGGCGCACACGATCTCGTAACATTACAATTACAGACCTTCCCGTAATAGGTGAAAAACAAGCGTGTCGGCGCACACGATCTAGTAACATTACAATTACAGTCCTTCCCGTAATAGGTGAAAAACAAACGTGTCGGCGTACACGATCTAGTAACATTACAGTCCTTCCCGTAATAGGTGAAAAACAAGCGTGTCGGCACACAGTAACATTACAATTACAGTCCTTCCCGCAATAGGTGAAAAACAAGCCTGTCGGCACACACAATCTAGTAACATTACAGTCCTTCCCGAAATAGGTGAAAAACAAGCGTGTCGGCACACACGATGTAGTAACATTACAATTACAGTCCTTCCCGCAATAGGTGAAAAACAAACGTGTCGGCGCACACGATCTAGTAACATTACAATTACCGCCCGCTATATGTGAACTCTCCATGGCGCATGTATAACTGTGTTCTCTATCATTAATCGGCATACGTATGTTATATAATTATATAATATGAATAAGGCAAAGCCTCAAAGCGAGCTCAATGATATATAGTCATTTGGGGTAGTTATAACGTATCGAAATAATATGAAATAGACGCTACATATCAATGAGGGAAAGCCAATAAAAAGGTTTAAGTCAAAACCAATTACTGAACTAGATATTGCAGGAGGAATTGGCTACATCCCTTCGAGGATGTGTTTGTTTGTTTTGAGGTTTTAAGGTCGCAACATCTGAGGTCATAAGGCGTCTCTAGAGCTATTATTGGTAGAGGATGACCCCGGCGGGTGCCCCTCGGAGCAGAATTACAGGCACGGACGGCTACACTGGTAGAACCACCGACCTTTGACAAGCCAGCTGGATGGCTTCCTCATTTGAGACCATTCGACACCTTCAGTGGCATTCGAACGTACAGGGGGACAAGTGATTCAACGACCTAACCTCTCGGCCACGATGATAATGGAATGAAAATATACGCCCAATATAATACTTTTATTTTTGATTTGTTTATAATTAAAGTAATAATTCTTCAGTTTAAGGAATGTTTTGCGACTTCCACTGCCATAACACGACTTCCACTGCATTATCTGCCATATCACGACTTTCACAGCGCTATCACGACTATGACTGCGCTATCACGACTTCCACGGTGCTATCACGACTTCCACTGCCCTATCACGACTTACACTGCCTTGTCACGACTTCCACAGCGCTATCAATACCATCGTTGTGCTATCACAACTATTATTACGCTATCACGACTTCCACTGCCCTATCACGACTTCCACTGCCCTATCACTACTTCAACAGCGCTATCACGACTAGGACTGCGCTATCACGACTTCCACTGTGCTATCCCGACTTCCACTGCGTTATCACGGCTTCCACTGCGCTATCACGACATCCACTGTGTTATCACGGTTTCCACTGCCCGATCACGATTTCCACAGCGCTATCACATCACGACTTCTTCTACTGACATATCACGACTTCCACTGCCCTTTCACGACTTCCACAGCGCTATCACGACTATGACTGCGTTATCACAACTTCCACTGTGCTATCACGACTTCTACTGCGCTATCACGACTTCCACTGCGTTATCACGACTTACACTGCCCTATCACGACTTCCACTGCCATATCACGACTTCCACTTCCCTATCACGACTTCCACTGCCCTATCACGACTTCAACAGCGCAATCACGACTAGAACTGCGCTATCACGACTTCCACTGCGTTATCACGACTTCCACTGCCCTATCACGACTTCCACTGCCCTATCACGACTTACACTGCCCTATCACGACTTCCACTGCCCTATCACGACTTTAACAGCGCAATCACGACTAGGACTGCGCTATCACGACTTACACTGTGCTATCCCGACTTCCACTGCGCTATCACGGCTTCCACTGCGCTATCACGACTTCCACTGCGCTATCACGGTTTCCACTGCGTTATCAAGGTTTCCACTGCGTTATCACGGCTTCCACTGCGCTATCACGACTTCCACTGCCTTGTCACGACTTCCACAGCGCTACCAATACCATCGTTGTGCTATCACAACTATAATTACGCTATCACGACTTCCACTGCCCTATCACGACTTCCACTGCCCTATCACGACTTCAACAGCGCTATCACGACTATGACTGCGCTATCACAACTTCCACTGCGCTATCACGACTTCCACTGCGTTATCACGGTTTCCACTGCCCGATCACGACTTCCACAGCGCTATCACATAACGACTTCTTCTACTGACATATCACGACTTCCACTGCCCTTTCACGACTTCCACAGCGCTATCACGACTATGACTGCGCTATCAAAACTTCCACTGTGCTATCACGACTTCCACTGCGCTATCACGACTTCCACTGCGTTATCACGACTTCCACTGCGCTATCACGACTTCCACTGCGCTATCACGACTTCCACTGCGTTATCACGGCTACCACTGCGCTATCACGACTTCCACTGCGTTATCACGGCTTCCACTGCGTTATCACTGTTTCCACTGCGCTATTACGATTTCCACTCCGCTATGACGACTTCCACTGCGTTATCACGACTACCATTGCGTTATCACGACTTCCACTGTGCTATCACGACTTCCACTGCGCTATCACGACTTCCACTGCGTTATCACGGTTTCCACTGCGCTATTACGATTGCCACTACGCTATCACGACTTCCACTGCGTTATCACGACTTCCACTGCGTTATCACGACTTCCACTGCGCTATCACGACTTCCACTGCGCTATTACGATTACCACTGTCCTATCACGATTTCCACTGCGCTATCACGACTTCCACTGCGCCATCACGACTTCCACTGCGCTATCACACATTGTGCTGCTCTATCACGACTTCCACTAATATTCAGTAATAGTCCTGTTCAAGTTGACAGTCATGATTTCTAAATGGATTACTGGTATGTAATAATGCTCGTTAAAAACCCACTAAATTGCACAAATGTTTCACACGCTGGACTGGTAATCCAGGGATCGCAGGTTCGATCCTCCAGTTCTGACCCTAATAAAATTAACAGTCTTTCAGATGGGACTTTAAACCGAGGTCTCGTGTCGGTGCTGTACATCGTACACGTAAAAGAACCAGAGGAGACTCTGGAATGGGTCTCTGTCTGTATCATTGTAGCCTGGGTTCACGGTACAGACATCCAACATAGAATATAGATAACTGATTATTTAGGATAGGTCAGTGTTTTGTCCCATTTTTTAAATTTAAATGGTACTTAAATTGAAATTAGTAACTGTTTCTTGGTCTTAAGGCCTTCTCACACATAGACGACCGCCCCCCCCCCCACGTCCCCGACGTCAACTTGCGTGTACTGGCGAATAGCACTTGAGTAAATTCGTTCCCATTAGTATATGTACGTTGTACATCTTTGGTTGTGTTCGTATGGATGCGTTTGTGAGTGTGTGCGTCCGTTGCGATTAGTCTTGTTCGTCGGAACATTTTGAGCATGTTGAAAAATGTGTGGCGATTAAAAGTTTCGTCTATCATTCGTAAAATTCGTTTTAATACGTTAATCAATCGGAAAGTATTCGCATAGCGTTCGTCAACTGTCGTTAGAGGTCGCAAATTATCAGTTCGTGATCAGCTAATTTGCATATCAAACGAACGAGCACGATCCCATGATGAACCATTGCGATAGTTTGCTAACTTGTACGAAATGTAACGAATAAATACGTATTGTAGCTAATTGAATCCGAAATTTCATGATGAATGAAAGCGAAGTGTAACTATTGGTTGACGGCATACGCTTGCATAGGAATCATTACGAAGTGTAGCTATTGGTTGACGGCATACGCTTGCATAAGAATCATTACGAAGTGTAACTATTGGTTGACGGCATACGCTTGCATAAGAATCATTACGAAGTGTAACTATTGGTTGACGGCATACGCTTGCATAGGAATCATTACGAAGTGTAACTATTGGTTGACGGCATACGCTTCCATAAGAATCATTACGAAGTGTAACTATTGGTTGACGGCATACGCTTGCATAGGAATCATTACGAAGTGTAACTATTGGTTGACGGCATACGCTTGCATAGGAATCATTACGAAGTGTAACTATTGGTTGACGGCATACGCCTGCATAGGAATCATTACGAAGTGTAACTATTGGTTGACGGCATACGTTTGCATAAGAATCGTTACGAAGTGTAACTATTGGTTGACGGCATACGTTTGCATAAGAATCATTACGAAGTGTAACTATTGGTTGACGTCATAAGCTTACATAAGAATCATTACGAAGTGTAACTATTGGTTGACGTCATAAGCTTGCATAAGAATCATTACGAAGTGTAACTATTGGTTGACGTCATAAGCTTGCATAAGAATCATTACGAAGTGTAACTATTGGTTAACGTCATAAGCTTGCATAAGAATCATTACGAAGTGTAACTATTGGTTGACGGCATACGCTTGCATAAGAATCATTACGAAGTGTAACTATTGGTTGACGGCATACGCTTGCATACGAATCATTACGAAGAGTAACTACGACATACGAGTCCACGGATCTGTAGTCCAGTTGTAACACGCTGGACTGGTAAACTAGGTATCGCAGGTTCGATCCCCCGTCTGACCCTAATAAAATTAACAGACTTTCAGATCAGACTTTAAACCGATGTCTCGTGTCGGTGCTTTACACCGTGCACGTAAAAGAACCAGAGTAGATTCTGGAATGGCTCTCTGTCTGTATCATTGTAGAATGGGTTCCAATCTGTCGATTTTTCACTTTTTAATTTCTGACAAAATGACGTTGATATGATCAGAAACTCAATACGGCCCAATTAATATTCTCGTGTTAAACTATATTGATTTGACTGACCAGGCAAAATATATCGACGCCTGTTCCCAGGCTAGTATCATTGTACTTTCCTCCAAAAATCTCAAATGACTAATCTGTTCAGGAGGCATCTCTCATATGGGCAACCGGTAGCGACGATAAATAAACGTAAAACACACACACACGGGAATCATAACGTATCTAAATTTCTTGACTAGCTCATCAATTTTGTGTAGTTCTTGAATTTCATATTTAAAAGGAGGAGACTAAATATCAAGATTTATTAGTTATTCCTTAGTAAATATCGAAGATATACAACGTCTGAGGCGGCAGTATGCGGCTGCTATGGCCCACGAAGGAAGTCTTCCAGCAACAAATTAGCATCCACTAATTCATCAGAGGCCGATTTAGGTGGAGAAGAGGAGCCAGAGCACGTCGCATCTGGAGAAGACCATGGCTGCATCCCCGAGAGACGGCGCCCAGCTTGGCATCTATGATCAGCTCAGTGTCTAGTGAAGTAACTGTTAAGGATAACTCATAATAGCACTTTAATTAACCCTTACTGTGCTGGAAACGTGTATATTCGTTTTTGCAAAAAGCATAGAGCCAGATTAGATAGACGGCACAGAACGTGCCATCTGGTCAGGCTCTATGTTGGTTGCTATTCGGATAATGGAGCTATATTATAAAATACTTGGAAGAATTGAAAACAACATAGATCCTGATCTGACGCGGTGCTATAGATCTGGATCTATATTGTTTGCACATTCCTTCAAATTTATTCAGCATTTTAAGGGTTTACGGGTTAAGCTATATACATATGCCCTCTGAGAGTGAAGATACATAAGCCTGTATTTTAAAGTCGTCCATCTTGTTTTTACGCTATGTGTATGTACATAGCTATGATATCTTAATAAAGATGAAAACTAAGACATTTAAATGCACTTGAAAAGTAAATGACCTTATGTTAGACTAGAACAGTCTTTATTTTACCCGTATCAAATCTAAATATGAAAACAATTAATGCGCATACAAGTGGCATGCTTTTTTACAATGGCTGACATGTGGAAGTCGTGATAGCGTAGCGGATCCGCGTTCGCTTCAGGTGCGAAAGGTCCGGAATTCGAACCCCATTTGAGCCGTTACTGTTGTGCCCTTAGGCAAGGCATTTAAATTCCACGTTGCATCTTCTCTCTCCCTCGTGGCGATGGATTCCATCAGGACTGAGGTCTCGATGGTGATTAATATAAGTTATAAGAACATCGGATAGATGGGTTTTCTCCGGGTACTCCGGTTTCCTCCCACACGAATGACCACATATACCCTTTCATCCGCGCCAACGAGAGTGAGTAATATAAGTTGTTAGAACTTGCTTCGTATTCGTTGTAAAATAAATATAGTTTAAATTAAACCAACCCTAGTATTTTAAAATTTACTTTGGCATTGGCAGTAAGCTTCTCCAACAGCGATGGTAATTATTTTCTGGACGAATGGGAATGTATGTGATACGAATTACTGCTATATATTCGTATTATAGATATTAAAATTGTCCAATTGTTTTCAGGGAACTAGTCCCAAGCTTTCACTGATGTGTGCATAGAAATAAAGGCTTGAGCTGGAATCCAGAAATGGCTCGGTCAATCTATTTACGCAGTTGAAATTCTGCAACAAATAATTTGTTCCCATATAATGGTTCCCAGAATGTTCCAGCAGGGATGTTGTATATACTATTTTAACACGACCCAGCTAATAACATACATACTTGTAGAGTAAAACCTACCTCGGGTTATTCTGCGATATACCTACCTTGAACTATGCTGCGCGCGCACCGTGTTTTGGCTATTCCATTTATGCAATGCGTGTAAAGTTTTATGAATGAAAGTCACGTGATGTTTGTAAATACTATCGTGGGAATTCGCGGAAGTGAGCTATTTTTAGAATCAGATAATCTCTTGTCCGTCTCGTTTTTCTGTTAAGTAATGTTTCAGTTACTATTCTGTACAGTTTTATTTGACAAAATAAATAAAATTATTGATCAGTTACAACTTTTGTTCATTTATGCACTAGATCGATATTTTCCATAAAATATAACGTCATCGGTACGCGGGAGGAAATTTCGAAAGCCAAATGCAGCGGAGTACAACGGCGTTTGAAGAAAATACTCCTTTGATTCTTAAAATTATTATAAGTATGTCGTGTTAGAATCGAAATAATAAGTATCAACCGTGGTATATCGCAGAATAACCCGAGTTTGCCTTCGGCCTTCGTGGTATATTTCTACGCATAAGAACTTCAAACTCGGGTTATTCTGCGATATACCACGGTTGATTCTTATTATTTCTTAATTATGCTGAACACGGTTTCGTGTTATTGTTAACATGTGTGCATTTAATTACAACCTTATGCACTTCGCCATTTATATAGTACATTCACTCAATCCGAGTGTGTATTATGCAGAGTGAATTTCCAATGGCCCTTCTAAATATATGATAGTTTTTCTTGTTTAATTTATAACAGGACAGGGTGTGGGTTCGCCTGGGTTGCAGTCTGTCGATGATGTCTGGCAAAACGACATTACTATTATCAGAAACGCAATGCGGCTCAATGTTAGCATATAAGCATCTGGCCTCAGCATACTTTAACCACGCCCGATGTAGTTCATACCCCGATGGAAACTACTAACCGGCTATTTGTTCCTTATAATATACTTATTCATAGGCGTCTGAAAAGAGAATCCTTGAACCCCAGAAGAAATATATTCAGTGTTTTTCTTGGAACTCGAAATCGAACAGTTGAATACGTCGCAAATGTCTGCATTAGTTGACAAATGATCAATTTGCTAAAGTCCTGGTATCACAGACACTGACATAATTTGTTTAAAATCTTAATGTCGTAAGGCACTTAGATCTAATAACAGCTAATGCGGCTCAGTGGTGTCCATATTTCCCCAGGAAATGCTTGCTAACTGTGTAAGTGCCTGCTTTCTGCTATATTCCTTAAGATATAAGAGTTTGTGTGCACTATTTTGCAATATTAACATGTATTATCAATGTTAATAGCAATTAGCAACTGTTTCTTAGCTTTACGATATAAATAAATGGGTACATTAAATAACACTTACCTGTGATTATAATGTTGTGATACGCTTTTCATTATGTATCTCTTGTGTGTGTTTTACGTTTATTTATCGTCGCTACCGGTTGTCCATATGACCGCCGCTTCCTGAAGAGATTAGTCGTTTTAATGTTTTGGAGGATAGTGCAATGGTACAGACAGAGACCCATTCCAGAGTCTCATCTGGTTCTTTTACGTGCACGGTGTAAAGCACCGACAAGAGACCTCGGTTTAAAGTCCCAAATGAAAGACGGTTAATGTTATTAGGGCCAGACGAGGAATCGAACCTGCACGGTGTAAAGTACTGACACGTGACCTCGGTTTAAAGTCCCAAATGACAGACGGTTTATTAGGGTCAGACGTGGGATCGAACCTGCGTGTTAACCGCTGGACTACAGATCCGTCTCTTGCGTTGCTACTTAGAATGGCTATGTGCCTTTTATGTGTTTAATGTTATGATTGCGCTATATGTATGTACATAGATGAGACTTTAATACAGATGAACACTATATTGAAACAAAAAGAAACGCATCACATCTATTTGGTTTTTTTGGTGTTTAAAGTCGCACCAACAGCTTACCTGTATGTCATTTTGGCGACTCTCCAACTATTATTGGAATCTGGAAACTGGCAGCTTAATACAGATGGCTGCTTTATAGAGGGCAAATGTAAAATAAAACAACATATTTGGAAATCTGGAAAGTGGCTGCTTAATACAGGTGGCTGCTTTATAGAAGGTAAATGTAAAATAAAACAACATATTGGAAATCTGGAAAGTGGCTGCTTAATACAGGTGGCTGCTTTATAGAAGGTAAATGTAAAATAAAACAACATATTGGAAATCTGGAAAGTGGCTGCTTAATACAGGTTGGTTGCTATATGGAGGTGATCAATAACACGGGTTTCACTGTATCGTAGGCTAAGACTATACCATCACATTACTCCTTTCTATCATTAGCAATGAAGCATCGACTTTGGGTAGGAGCCTGCATGACACTATGGTAGGGCGGCCAGGTCCCCGTCTATATTATGGGGCATCGTGGTTGGTTAATCCGCCACTGGCATACTGTATGTTCCACGAGGTGAAGCTACACAGTAACCTGGGTTCCAGTCTGTCGATTGTTCACTTTTTGATTTCTGGCAAAATGACACAATTTGATATGATCAGAAACTCAATACGGCCCAATTAATAGTATCGGGGTTAAACTATATTTATTTCACTGACCAGGCAACATATATCGACGCCTGTTCCCAGGCTAGCTATACAGTTGTGTTTGTGGTTGTTCAACTATGAAGTAATTCGTTCAATGTATCAGACAGACAGTAGCTAAACATGCAGACATATGTCCATTAATTTAATACATTGTCTTCTGTGTGTTTCTTATGGAGTATTTCCTTAAAGCGACATTACATCGCAATAAGCAAATAAAATGCATGTTCACGTAATGCATTGCTACTACAAATTAGTCTGACTACATCCGAACACTAACATTGAATCAATGAACACTGTTATTGAGGTCTACAAACTTTCAAAATTGAGAGTAGGATTTCATATAACGGTCATCCATGCTCCTGAATTGACGTTTGTTTGTCATCGGAGTCAATACTAAGCGCGAGATAATGTCGCTTAGAGATAATATAGCTAAGATTAGTCTACAAATAAATATATTTAGGCACACATGGGAGATATAGCGGTAAATCTGTACCATAAATCGTGTTATTCGTGATACACGAGTTGTATTACGCTTGGATGTCGACACTATTTACATTATTTTGTTATGCCAACAAACCGCGTATACGACGTTTGTTTATTAGTTGAACTACTCAGTTTTTGAGGCAAATATTTAGACAAACTGATACCATATAATAAGAAAATACATTATGTAGACATTTGCGTGTTCACTGATGTAGTGTCGCTTTAAACAGCCTTGTAGTTACTGATCAATTATAAATCGTTGTAAAATAAATAAAGTTCAATTAAAGCAGCATTACATCGTATGAAATAAAAGATATTTGAAAAATTAAATTTTGCATATGGGTAGCAATGCTGCTACACATTCTAACATTATACTTTATATGCTTATGTTCATTTTTGCGATAAAACAAACTCGAAACCGAAAGTAGACCGTTCCGAGTCGATCGGTCACGCACTTGTTTACAACCGGAACGCATCGTCCGCACTTGTTTACATTCGGAATGCATCGTCCCCATTTGTCCCACGTTGTCTTTTTTAATTAAATTACTTGATATGTTGATTCATACCTCTGTTAGCTAAGTCTTTTAGGGACATTTCTACATCCCCGCGAGGGGTTCGACATTAGAGGAAGATAGATAGATAGTCTTTCATGTTCAAAATGTATACGTTGTTTTCTATATCCTCTGTTGTTTCACGCATGCGCGCTGTGCGTGTTTACATTTCGTGTGTTGATAAACATATTCGCGTATACGACGGTTTAAATTTATTGGAATTTTATCGTTTCTGAGCGACTATTTCGATTTTTGTAAACACACACATATTAGTATTTATATTTTACCCAAAACATTCTTTATTACGATGCAATGCTGCTTTATTAAACTAATTCATTAATTGACCCTCAGAGTGAACTATATCCAACTGGAAGTCGTGATAGCGCAGTGGTAGCGCGTTCACTCCGCACTGGATTAAACTAAACATTAGTAACAAATGTAACAACTAGACTTGACTTTCAAATATGTCTCTATATATCGTATATATGCTGGAGCCGGTACGATTGTACCTCTTATTGTGACATTGACCTCTAAAGGCATTTAAATTCCACGTTGCCTCTTCTCTCTCCTTCGTGGCGATGGATTGCATCAGGATTGAGGTATCTAGAGTGATGAATATAAGTTGTAAGAACTTGTTTAGCAATCGAGCTAAAATAAATTTGTATAAACATATCCAACTTTTTTGTAATTACAACTGTATGTCAACATTTTAAAATAAATTAAGAATCTATTAATTGTGTCGTTGGACGATACCCTATGGCATCCACTATGCATACGGTACCAATTAGGAATGTCTTACAACACATACTACTAATAGTACTATGCAAACATTTACATTTCGAGTGGTGGCTTCTAACAGAGGCGACACTCCCGGAGATCAAGCATAGTTTATTCAAATTTAGTCTAGCTCGATTCTTACTTATATTAATCACTTTCGATACCTCATTCCTGATGGAATGCATTGCCACGAGGGGGAGAGAAGAGGCAATGTGGAATTTAGATGCCGTTAGAGGTCAAGGTCACAATAAGAGGTAAAGGTCAATTATTGACATATTGAAGTTGACAACAGCATAACCATTTTCAAATAACATAGCACACAAAATTAAAATGTTCAACGTGATGAGATAAGTGCACTATTCTATGTCAGTTCATATTTAAAGCGACATTATATCGCAAAAAGCAAATAAAATACATTTTTCTCAGGTATAAATGCATTGCTAGTACAAATTCTTCTGAATACATCGAACACTAACATTGAATCAATTTAACAGTGTTTTTGTGGTATACAAACTTTCAAACCTGAAAGTAGGATTTCATATAACGGTCATCCAGGCTCCTGAATTGACGTTTGTTGTCAATGAAGTCAATACTAAACACGCGATACTTTCGCTTAGAGCTAATTTAACTAAGATTAGTCTACAAATAAATATGCATAGGCATACATGTGAGATATCACGATAAATATGTTGCATAACTCGTATTATTCAGGATAAACGCATTGTATTACGTATAAATGTCGATCCTATTTACATTATTTTGTTATGTCAACAAACCGCGTATACGACGTTTATTTATTTGTTGAAATACTCAGTTTTTGAGGCAAATATTTGGAGAAAGAAAATTATACCCTATAATAGCAAATTACATTCTGCAGATATTTGCGTTTTCACCCATGCAGTGTCGCTTTAATTGTTGTCATGGCTTCAGGTATATTCACGCCATTTTGTTGCTGCCATCCGGTAGGGAATTTTGTATTGCATGACGACGCTTCATTAACGTGCTTAGAATGCTTGCTCACGGAGCTGGAGAGTATGAACATGTCCCTTTAAAATAACGCGTGAATTAAGAGAAATAATTCCATAAACTGGTTGACAATTTCCCAGAAACAAAATGTCCTATTACAATAATAGTTCCTATTTGCATTTTATAATTGGCAGGCGATAATCCTTGGATTGGTGGGATAGCGGAAGCCTACAGCTTTTTAGAAGATGTTCTCATGTGATAAGAAATAGCACGTATAATTTTAATCGATATTTTCTATCACACATCACACCGCGGCTAAAATAGAAAATTGTGTGTAAACTTGACGTCTATGCAAATGCATCTAATATAGCCTACGCAAATATTGAAATACATACATCTGGTATATCCTACGTGAGTAGGGTGGTCGTCATAATACATAGGGATCTCCATACATCTGGCATATCCTACGTGAGTAGGGTGGTCGTCATAATACACCGTGATCTACATACATCTGGTATATCCTACGTGAGTAGGGTGGTCGTCATAATACACCGTGATCTACATACATCTGGTATATCCTACGTGAGTAGGGTGGTCGTCATAATACACCGTGATCTACATACATCTGGTATATCCTACGTGAGTAGGGTGTCGTCATAATACACAGATATCTCCATACATCTGGTATATCCTACGTGAGTAGGGTGGTCGTCATAATACGCCGTGATCTACATACATCTGGTATATGCTACGTGAGTAGGGTGGTCGTCATAATACACCGTGATCTACATACATCTGGTATATCCTACTGAATACGTGAGTAGGGTGTCGTCATAATACACAGATATCTCCATACATCTGGTATATCCTACGTGAGTAGGGTGGTCGTCATAATACGCCGTGATCTACATACATCTGGTATATGCTACGTGAGTAGGGTGGTCGTCATAATACACCGTGATCTACATACATCTGGTATATCCTACGTGAGTAGGGTGGTCGTCATAATACGCCGTGATCTACATACATCTGGTATATCTTACGTGAGTAGGGTGGTCGTCATAATACACAGGGATCTCCATACATCTGGTATATCTTACGTGAGTAGGGTGGTCGTCATAATGCACAGGGATCTACATACATCTGGTATATCCTACGTGAGTAGGGTGGTCGTCATAATACACAGGGATCTCCATACATCTGGTATATCTTACGTGAGTAGGGTGGTCGTCATAATACACAGGGATCTACATACATCTGGTATATCCTACGTGAGTAGGGTGGTCGTCATAATACACAGGGATCTACATACATCTGGTATATCCTACGTGAGTAGGGTGGTCGTCATAATACACAGATATCTCCATACATCTGGTATATCCTACGTGAGTAGGGTGGTCGTCATAATACGCCGTGATCTACATACATCTGGTATATCCTACGTGAGTAGGGTGGTCGTCATAATACACAGGGATCTCCATACATCTGGTATATCCTACGTGAGTAGGGTGGTCGTCATAATACACAGGGATCTACATACATCTGGTATATCCTACGTGAGTAGGGTGGTCGTCATAATACGCCGTGATCTACATACATCTGGTATATCCTACGTGAGTAGAGTGGTCGTCATAATAGATAGAGATAGATAGATTTCTTTATTTATAGAGGGTGACCTAATTAGTTTTGAACTAATCCTCCTTAGGGCCCTCTTCAATTTGTTAACACTATAGAATAAATGTACATACACAATAATTATAACATAGTTATGCCGTACAACATGCATAATGTTGTACAATGTAACTTAAACAACAGCCTAAGTAAATCAGGTACTTTGATAGAAATACAAAACGACATAAGCATATTGATTTACAATCATTATATATATATAACTGTCTAGTGTCTACCAATTAAAACGTTGTACCCATACTTTACATTTTGTCTTGAATATATTTAAAGATCTGGATGTCTTAATTTCAAATGGTAGACAATTCCATATCTTTGGACCAGAGTATTCTAATGATTTCTTATACATTTCACATCTAGGTCTTGGAATATAGAGATCCATATTTGAAACATTTCTCAATGTCATATCTGAAGTAACTGAATTGCAATGTCTTAATTGAAAATGTTCATTCAAATAATTCGGTACAAGATTGTTCATAATTGTGTACATTGTTACTGCATTTTGAAAAATAATCCGTTGGTCAAAAGTCATTATATTAATTTCAGACATTGATTCACGCAAAGAAATATAATCTTGGCCCAGAATGAATTTACAAGCTCGTCTCTGCAATCTTAATAGTGTGTTAATATTTTGTTGTGTGGTGTTTCCTCATATGATACAACAATAATCAAAATGTGGTTGGATATATGCCTTGTAATAAAGTATTCTGTAGTTCAGATTCACAATATACCGTATTTTACCTAATAGCCAAATGTTAGTTGAAATCTTTTTCACAATATATTTGATATGTGAGTCCCATTTTAATGAATCCTGAATGTGTACTCCAAACAACTTCTCTGATTTGCTGGTTTTCAATAATATATTTTCATATTTAAGAGAGAGTGTAGGATTAGGGAAAGCACATTTTCGCTGGGCTGTCATCATAAATAGAACTTTCGTTTTGTCTGTATTAATCTTCATTCCATTTTGGTAACACCAGTATTTCAAGTCTTCCAAAGCTTGTTGTAATCTTGTTTCTAACACTTCTTTGTTATTATGGATATCATATAATGTAGTATCATCTGCATATAAATCGCTACCGGTGATTTTATTTGAAAACATTAGTGGTAAGTCATTGATAAAAAGTAAGAATAAAAGAGGTCCTAATATTGAGCCCTGCTGGACTCCACAATTAACAGTTCTATTTTCAGATAAAACGTCATTTATAGAAACAGTTTGCTTTCTATCACAAGGATATGATTGAAAAAGCTTCAAAGTATTGTTGCTACATTTGTATAATGATAATTTCTTTAACAAAACAGTATGATCGACAAGATCAAAAGCTTTTCGAAATTCGACCATTACAATTCCAATCAATTTTCCCTCATTCATTGCTCGAATCCATTTATCTATCATATAAAGTAAAGCTGATTCAGTTGAGTGGCCAGTTCTGAAACCACTTTGTGTTTTGTGAAGTAAATTGAAGTGATCCAAAAATGTATGCAGCGATTTATGCACGTGTCGTTCAAAAAGTTTCGACAAAGATGGTAAAATTGAAATAGGTCTATAGTTATTGACGTCATTGGTTTTTCCACTTTTGAATAATGGTTTGACTTTTGCAAATGTCCAAGCTTCAGGGAAAGTTGATGTTTTCAAACTCTTATTTATTATAACAGTTAAATGTTGTACAATGATATCAGCTGAAAGTTTTAACAGCTTTGGTCCAATATTATCGATTCCAGTAGCTTTAGAAACATTAAGTTCGAGTAATTGTTTTCTGATATTACTCTGTGTAACTTTTGGTATTTCAAACACTACATCAACAGGTACATGTTCATTAATAAAATCTTTTATATAGTCAAAGTTTAAGTGATCAGGGACTAGATCTTTGATATTAGATGCAACATTGACAAAGAATTCATTAAATATATTTGCCATTTCAACATTTTGAGAGTAATCAGATCCTTGATGGTATATTGAGTTAATATTGTTTACATATTGTGTTGATTTTCCTGAACCAAACTCTTTAAAAATCTTCCAGACAGTACGTGGGTTATCTTTACCAGACTCTATTTTTCTTTCACATGACTCTTTCCTTGCTGTATTAATCATTGCCGACACTTTGTTTCTAAGTAGTTTATATTGATTAACACCTTGCTCTGATTTATCTTGCTTCATTTTCTCGCGTTCTTTCATAGTATCTAAGATTTCTGTTGTTATCCAGTCTGGTTGATATTTCCGTTTCACTCGCTGAGTTTTTATTGGAATATGCTTATGTACAATTTCTAAAAATAGTTTACACCACATATTTAATATTTCAATTGGATCATCATATATATAAACAAAGGTCCAGTCTGCAATACGTAAATCTTCGCAAAAGGACTCCTCATTGAAGTTTTTAAATGATCTATATGATATTGTTTCATGCATACTTTTATTATTTGAAAAGTTGACTTTACGATTACAGAATACTGGGTAATGATCACTGATAGAACGCTTTGGTACATACATATTGGCAATGTTTTCTTCCATGTTAGTATATATGTGATCAATCAAAGATGTAGATGATCTAGTTACCCTAGTAGGTTCCGTTACTAACTGTGTAAGACCTAGTGGGATATAAAAATGTGCCCATTCATCATTTGTATAACAATCAGTGAGGTTTCTATTGAAATCACCTAATAAAATTATTTTTTTATCTTCATAGAACATATTTTCGATAAACAATTCAAATCTGTCTTTCCACTCTATTTTAGAGTGAGGATGCCTATACACATTGCAAACAAAAAATGGTTTACAATATTTACAATATATTTCAAGAACAACAACCTCAATATCATGCGTTTCTAAATCATAACGGCGTTTCACATTTAACCCATCTTTAACATAAACTAATATTCCGCCACCACCATTTCTGTCATTTTGGTCTCTACGAAATGGAGGTAAAAATCCTTTTATTAAATAAGCATTTGTATTTACATCATCTTTAAATTTTGTTTCACTCAGCCCCATAATATCAATTTTATTTTTATCAGAGGTCATAAGTAGCTTTACCTCTTCAAATTTGTCTAAATTATTAAGACCATGAACATTTAAATGACCGATATTCATGCCATTTTTATGCAGACCGATGTCTGTGGTATCAATTACAATACCATTAAAGCTGTTGGTCGAGTCAGGATGATTAGCTAAACTAATTTCTAAAGCATTACAAATACAGTTTGATAATTCACATTGTGAACATATTGTTTGCAAAAGATTAAATCTATAGGATGTAATACACAGAGATCTACATACATCTGGTATATCCTACGTGAGTAGGGTGGTCGTCATAATACACAGATATCTCCATACATCTGGTATATCCTACGTGAGTAGGGTGGTCGTCATGATACACAGGGATCTACATACATCTGGTGTATCCTACGTGAGTAGAGTGGTCGTCATAATACACCGTGATCTACATACATCTGGTGTATCCTACGTGAGTAGGGTGGTCGTCATAATACACAGATATCTCCATACATCTGGTATATCCTACGTGAGTAGAGTGGTCGTCATAATACACAGGGATCTCCATATATCTGGTATATCCTACGTGAGTAGGGTGGTCGTCATAATACGCCGTGATCTACATACATCTGGTATATCCTACGTGAGTAGGGTGGTCGTCATAATACGCCGTGATCTACATACATCTGGTATATCCTACGTGAGTAGAGTGGTCGTCATAATACACAGGGATCTCCATACATCTGGTATATCCTACGTGAGTAGAGTGGTCGTCATAATACACAGAGATCTACATACATCTGGTATATCCTACGTGAGTAGGGTGGTCGTCATAATGCACAGTGATCTACATACATCTGGTATATCCTACGTGAGTAGGGTGGTCGTCATAATACACGGCCGTATCTTCCATTATTCATAGTATATAGAGAATATTTGCGTTTACTAATGTAAGATTGTGATTTATTTCATCGAGTGATCACCGAAATGGGTATTTCCACAAATGACGTTAGAAACGAAATGTCGGTGAAGAACTAAATTCCGATCTTACACTAATAAACACAGTTCTTCTTTTACTATTATGATTTCCAATGATTTTGACTAATATATTTGCCATTCAATTTTATTCTTTTTTTACTGCCACTGTCGGAGCCTCGTTTCACTACAATACACAGCCACACAACCACTTATATTAAAAATAGAAGAGGGTAGTAATTTTAGATGATTGGAGGATACTGCAATGCTACAGACAGAAACCAATCTGAATAAAATGTTATTGACGTTCTGGGATTAAACATTTTCCTGGGGGAGCATGCATGCCCCCAGGTCTCTCTAGCAACATCGCATCTTCGATGTTCAATTTATTAGTCGAGCCTGCATATTCAAAATCGCTAGCTACGCCCCTGGTGTGAAAACTGAAAAAAAGAATATCAATTGACAACGCCAATAAATGAAATCATCTTTCAGTAAATCATCCTTTATCTGTCGTCTTTTAAATTACATTTCTAACTTAAAGAGCTTATCCCGCGGACATCTGATTCGAGAAAATGTTCTGTAAAGTGGAACAAATTATTCCATAATTAATTTAACAGACTGGAGAAAGGCAGCACGTGATTGACACGTATTTAACAAAAAATCCGCAAATACGTGTGCATGTATGCCAGTTAGCGTTGTACATGTATAGTCAGACCCGTGTTACAGACCGCCTCCTAACAAAAACCCACTGCCGTCCGTTTAGCGCAGTGGTTAGCACGCTCGATTCTCAACAATAAATCCCGTGTTCGCTTCTCAGTCCGGGATGTATATGAGAGAAGAACACTATAAGTTTTCTTTCGTTCTAATCCATTTCAGTCTACTGCTGTTAAATTATATGTAAAATGTTCATTTCTTGATGCAAAAATAATTAAATAAATAATGTTTAAACTAAGTATATGAGACGGTACGGTGGTCACCAAATCGAACAAGTGGGTATTCTCTATGCATGATCACTCCGAACCCCCTCAATAATGACCCCATCTACGCTTTCATCGGTGCCAACGAGAGTGATTAATATAGTACCAAGTTGATAAAACTTGTTTCGCGATCGTTATAAAATAAATAAAGTTTATACTAAACCACTAGCCTGGGTTCCAGTCTGTCGATTTTTCACTCATTTACTTCTGACAAAATGACATTATCAGAAACTCAATTCGATCCAATTAATGATCTCGGTATTAAAAATATTTATATGAACATCAGAACATATATTTTATTTGACTTAAGCATTGTATAGCTCATCATCATAACAATATATAATACATTGGTATTAACATATATTTATATGACTGACCAGGCAAACATATACCAACGCCTGTTCCCAGGCTATTATCAGAAACTCAATACGGCCCATTTAATGATCTCGATATTAAACTATATTTATATGACTGGCCAGGCAAAATATATCAACGCCTGTTCCCCAGGCTAACTAAACAATACCGCCGGACAAAGACGACCAGCCTGCTAATATGTAAATGAAGATAGCCCACGTAGACAGATGTATTCTCTATTTCAGTCTCACAGTTGTACAATACATAAAATATACACAACAAATTACCGTGGCCAAGTACAACACCATTCATTATAAAATAATGATAAGAGATTAATGTAATCACAGTCGGTTTTAATATGTAAATATAATAATATGTCGATAAAATGTGATAGTTTGATTATCTGTGATTACTTACTTATTAAAACCAGAAATTTTGAAATACTGAAATGGAAAAAAAGCACTAATGCGCAATTAAGAAATGTTTTTAAAAAATCAGTTAGTTTTAGTTTAGTTTATTTTATTTTATTAAATTCCAATAGGCTGTCAAGCCCATGAGGACATATATACATATTATATACAGTTAGCGAACAGTGCAAACATAAAGCATACATTTTATACAAATGAGCTCCCACAGCCATTTATATTTATATCTATGTGTAAATACATGTAATATTTATCTGATATGTGTCTTATAATTAAAGCAAAATAGTTCTTTATTTCTAACAAGGAGAAGGTCAAAAGACACAACAAAACACAAAACCAAACATACAAAATTGAAGTTGTTGCAAAGTTGTATAACATGGCCGAGTAGTAAACCCTTCGTAACCATATTCATTGCTAAATGTTAAATATTATAAATTTAACATGTGGTCTTATTTGTAAATCAGAACGCATCCATTTATTTAATTTAGAGCGGCATTGTAGATTAATATTACATGACATATACATAGATTCATTAATTAAATTCCATTCAACTTTCCAATCACATGAGAACACACATACTATAACATAAATAGTATGTAAGCTAGCACAAACATATAGAAAATATACGCATTTATAACTCCCAATCATAGCGAAAATAATTCTCCATTTTTATCTTAATCGTAATGATAAATGCCATCTCAAGATCAACATTTTGCACTCCATATGCACATTCTGAATACTATGCAACGCTACAACGCTGTTCCACCATCAGTCTATCTTGTTCGAAAGCGAAGATAACAAGATTCGGCCAGTGGATAACAAGTATACACATACAGCATTATTATATGTATTCCCAGGCTATTATCAGAAACTCAATACGGCCCAATTAATGATCTCGGTATTAAACTATATTTATATGACTGGCCAGGCAAAATATATCAACGCCTGTTCCCCAGGCTAACTAAACAATACCGCCGGACAAAGACGACCAGCCTGCTAATATGTAAATGAAGATAGCCCACGTAGACAGATTTATTCTCTATTTCAGTCTCATAGTTGTACAATACATAAAATATACACAACAAATTACCGTGGCCAAGTACAACACCATTCATTATAAAATAATGATAAGATATTAATGTAATCACAGTCGGTTTTAATATGTAAATATAATAATATGTCGATAAAATGTGATAGTTTGATTATCTGTGATTACTTACTTATTAAAACCAGAAATTTTGAAATACTGAAATGGAAAAAAAGCACTAATGCGCAATTAAGAAATGTTTTTAAAAAATCAGTTAGTTTTAGTTTAGTTTATTTTATTTTATTAAATTCCAATAGGCTGTCAAGCCCATGAGGACATATATACATATTATATACAGTTAGCGAACAGTGCAAACATAAAGTATACATTTTATACAAATGAGCTCCCACAGCCATTTATATTTATATCTATGTGTAAATACATGTAATATTTATCTGATATGTGTCTTATAATTAAAGCAAAATAGTTCTTTATTTCTAACAAGGAGAAGGTCAAAAGACGCAACAAAACACAAAACCAAACATACAAAATTGAAGTTGTTGCAAAGTTGTATAACATGGCCGAGTAGTAAACCCTTCGTAACCATATTCATTGCTAAATGTTAAATATTATAAATTTAAATTTTACATGTGGTCTTATTTGTAAATCAGAACGCATCCATTTATTTAATTCGTAGCGGCTTTGTAGATTAATATTACATGACATATACATAGATTCATTAATTAAATTCCATTCAACTTTCCAATCACATGAGAACACACATAATATAACATAAATAGTATGTAAGCTAGCACAAACATAGAAAACATACGCATTTATAACTGTGCTTAATTGCTATTTTCTCCCAATCATAGCGAAAATAATTCTCCATTTTTTATCTTAATCGTAATGATAAATGCCATCTCAAGATCAAAATGTTGCACTCCATATGCACATTCTGAATACTATGCAACGCTACAACGCTGTTCCACCATCAGTCTATCTTGTTCGAAAGCGAAGATAACAAGATTCGGCCAGTGGATAACAAGTATACACATACAGCATTATTATATGTATTACATACCTCGGCTATATAACAAATTATTAAATACATTTTTCAATAGTATATAGCATCACAAGTATACCTATACAACATTATCATATATAGTATACACCTATATAACGTTTTAAATATGTATAATGTATAGCATCATTTGAACTCAAAGCAAAAGCATAATTGTAATTCAACTAACTTCTACACATGACTGTATTTCTAATTATGAATGCATTATAAATATACTGACCTAAATTTCGTATTTCCTGCTTATTTACTGAGTTCAAGAGTCCAGAAAATGTTAACATATTCGGTCTAATCCAGTATTTTCTAGATATATACAAGTTTCTAATAATACACTCAATGATAAAATGGTACTCATCTTCAATTATATTACAGGTTAAACATTTTCTTTCGGACACAGGTGTCCGTACAGGCCTAGACCACCTGCCAGCCTCTATTTGTAACCTATGTGACGACATTCTTAAACGGGATAATGATTGACACAATTTATTAACATTAAAACACTCTAGATATGGTTGGAATCTAAAACATGATATATTCCTATAAAACAATGCTCTACTAGAATTAGCCAATCTTGCATTCCAGTTCTGTAGAAATTGGTCATTTAATCTTTGTTTTACACTAGTAAGGAACATATCCACATTTCCAACGCCTTGGTATAACCAAGCATCCACAAAGCCAAGTGAACATAGTAAATCTTTCAAAAGCGTACACCAATTACTTTTATTCGGATATGACTCCATATCATTTCTCAGTAATTGATATACTATAAATACATATTTGTTGTCCCTTAGTTGCAAAATTCTTAACCAATATTTTATAATTTGAAACATTTGTATAGTTTTGTATGATGTACGTCCTAGTTCACCATATACAAAATCATTTTGCGTAGTCTTTTTAACTCCTAACAACTTTTTGCAAAACTGCATAATTATGTACCTTTTCAATTGACAAATCATTAGCAAAACCTATTACTTCACAACAATAATTCAGAATAGGCGACACTAATTTATCAAACAATTCTATCCTGTCTTTAGGCGGTATGTAGGTAAACTTATACAAATACTTGTTTAATTGAAACATGGCTTTCTGTGCTTGGCCTGATAAAGTGTTCTGTGCATTGCTAAGACTCCCACCAGTCGTAAATACTATGCCTACATAACAAAATGTATTGACTATATCAATTTGCTGACCATCATAATAAAACACAGTATTTCTTGGGATTGAAACCACATTTCTTAAAGACCATTACCTTTGTTTTGGCTACATTAACCTTCAGTTTCCAAATACTACAATATTCATACAGTAAATCAATACTCCGTTGTAGTTCTTCCGCTGAATTTGCAAATATAACAATGTCATCAGCATATAGAAGCATAAATATCTTAAACATGTTAACATCTATTCCACTAGTAGTATTATGAATGTATACATCTTCTAAATCATTAATAAACATAGAAAATAAAAAAGGGGATAAACACTCTCCTTGTCTGACACCGAGTAAGCACGTGTACTCTTCATTTAATGTATTACATTGCTTAACTCTAGACTTAACTGATTCATACATCGATTTAACTATATCTAATATATTTCCCCTAAGTCCTAGTTGTATCAACTTATACCATAACTGTTCACGAACTACATAATCAAATGCCTTTGTGTAATCAACAAACAGTGTATATAAATGTCTCCCCTGGTTTAGAACATGTGATATTAAACCATTTAATACAAATACATTATCTACGGTACTCATGTTTGATCTAAACCCTGCCTGGGCCTCAATGTATACACTGTAATTCTCAGCCCAACATTTCAACCTATTGTTAACAATACGAGTAAAAAGTTTTCCTAAGCTGCTTAATAACGTAATACCACGGTAATTATCCACATTATTAATACTACCTTTCTTATGTAACGGTATGACATATCCATCAGACCATCTATCTGGAAAATAACCCATTTCAAATATTTTATTGAACAAAGAATGCAATACAGGTACCAATACATCTTTACCTGTAACAAAAAATTCATGGTAAATCTGGTCCACCTGATCTATTGCATTTTAATTGTTTTATTGCTAAATTAATTTCTTCAGCCGATATCTGAATATTCAATTCATGGAACATAACATTAAATTCATTATTTTCATATCTGTCGATAAAATGTAATATATCTTCATTCGGTGTAAACAATCTATCTTCTGGGTTATTAATAGCTCTAAAATACGTTTCAAATGTTGACAATGGTATATTTGATTGTTTAATACCCACAGTTTCCTTTAACATTTTCCAATACACACGTGCATTTTTATGTCTAGTATTTAACAGTTTTTTAGTTTTCTCTTTATCATAATCATATCTGCACTTTCTAATTGTGGATTTATAGTCAGACCTCGCTTTCACCATCTTAATTCTATTAATGTCATTTTTACATACTCTATATGTGTTTAAACATTTAAAAAATACATGTTTCTTTTCAAAACAATTCTCGTTAAACCACGGTTGTGTATTTTCAAAATATGTAGTATCGGTATAATTTGTGTTTATATTTTTAAGAAAAGGAGACGCAACATTGCTAAGAACATTTTCAAATTTCAATATACATCTGTCAATATCTTGACACGTAATACCCGAGTTAATATTATTTATTAACTCATTCAGGGGAACTAAACAGTCCCTATTATTTAAATTGTCAATACAATCATTTTTTAGTTCTGGCTTCCATACATACTTATAATCTATATAATCAGGCTCATTTTGTACCGGTTCATCACTAACATTTGCTGAAATGTTGTGAAATACAAATGAAACGGTCATCAGACAATGGTCAGATACAATATTCGGATCGTCAACGTGAAAAATATCAATATTTTTAAACATTTCACCTTTGCACAATAAATTACAACACTACAGCCCCTACTAGTTACACATGTGTATTTTCCTAAATTCATATCACTCCCATTCCTCCCGTTTACAATTCTGAAACCTGTTTGTTTACAAAAATCCAATAACAAGCGTCCATTATTATTTACATGACCCTGATCTTCAGAAATTCTATTAATTGCATTATCTGTCTGGTACCCATCGGGCAATATATCTGCACTACCAATATTAAAATTATCATATTCTACAAAATCTGGCAGCGTCGATGTTCGAGAATTAAAATCGCCAAAAATCGAAAATTAACCTTCATTGTTTGACACAGTTTCTGTATATATAACCGAGTCTACCAGCCTATCAAAACTATTATTTTCTGTCAATGAATGCCTACTACTGCCGTCCGGCACAACATAACAAAGACCGATATAAACGTCTTTTTTCAAAGCCAACTTATTTGCAGCTAACTTTATCCAAATAATATCATCTTCTGAAGTGGAAATCAAATTACCTTCTGAAACAAATACATTTTTTATATATATAATAATGCCACCGAAATTTCGTTTTGATGAACTTTTTACTATAGTTCTGTGTAATACATAGCACTCAAAACCATCTACGTGTAAATTTGACAATGTATCTGTCCATGTTTCAGTAAATAAAACAACGTCGTGTTTATGAAAAATGTCCTTTACAAAATCTGATTTTAGTTTATTAGTTCTTGCACAAACCATTAATGTTCAAATATGCACAGCTTAAGGTGACCTATCTGCGTCCTATCTGTTACCCTCATTCCCACGATCCTGTGGATTACGCCGGTCACGGCTTGTGTTTCTCACCTAGTTACTATTATTAGATTCAGGGGAAATCCTGTTTCTGTTTGTTGACATATGTCGTCTATATGGACTCGCTGACTGACCTCTGCGCATGCTGCGTTCCCTAGCACGTGATACATGTGAAACTGTGTTAGGCATACTATTGTCATCTATCACTTTAGGCAATGTTTGATTCTGTGAAAAAGTGTGGACGTTACTATTTAATTGACCCGGAATTACGTTAGTTTGTGGCATATGAGTATGTGAGCAATTAACATTCGCAATGTCATTAGTACTTTCTAATATCGAGGACGAGTCTCTGATCAAGGTAGGCATTTCTCCGAAATAGTTTTTACCAATATGTGGTTGATCCTCTGAATATTCAGACTGGACAGGATGTGCATCCGAAATAGGTAACCTGTTTTCTTGTGTTGACATCCTTCCCTGCAGATTAAGGTCACTAGGCATATTTACTGCATTAGCTGCAGTACATGTGTTCACTGACATGTTATTTATGTTTGGTGTACACGGATTATTCCTTTGTTCACCACACGGTTGACTATCCATATTGATTAGTTCTGCTTGACCAGATAACATATGTATGAAAGTAGTATTTTGATTTGATATTTCATGGGCGTATCCAGCTGGGAAACCCGGAGGGGGAGTTGTCCTTCTCTGTTCTGTAGGGGGTACTGAATGGTTTTTCGCCGTATTAATGTTTACGTTCGGGGACGGGGTGGGAACACTTTGATTACATAATTGCTGGGGCATACAATGTTCAGTTAGCATACCAATGTTTGGTAGCCTGTTATAGTTCACATAATAATTCCAGTTGGGAAATTCATCGTGAATGAGTCTGTCTGCTATAATCTTAGCTGGATATGCAATGGTTACTTTAGTTTTGGGATTTTTTGCGCGACATTCCTTTAATAATGGCCATGCACGTGACCTTGCAGCTTGTATTTCTTTGGGATAGTCACTGTCAATAGAGAATCCAGGATGTTCTTTCAATCGATATACATTTCTCAATATATAGTCAACATCACCGTAATCTCTAAAATTCACAACAATAGGTCTCTTGTAGAAGTTCTTCCCTGGTGCCCGGGCTCCTAGCCTGTGTGCACGTGTCATGTAAATTTCTCTTGGGTCAATATTAAGCTTCAATTCAAGAAAATCACTAATTAGCGCAAAACACCTTTCATCTTTAGCTTCGACTATCCCCCTAAATATCAAGTTGTTTCGTCTGGATCTTGCCTCTAAATCTATAGACGTATACGCCAATGCTCGCAACAGTTCGGTTTGAGCATTTGTCACGTTAGCTACCTGTCCTAATGTTTGGTCCACCTGCACTAAAGAATTTTGAAAATTGACAAGACCTTTGCTACAGTTTACTTGCTCATTCCTAATGTATCTTGATTCATCAAGGATATGGATGAGCTTATTGTCTACTGAACTGGTAATGAATTCTTGCCTGGTGTATTCAGAACTTGGCATATTTCGTTGGCTAGTGTTTTGGTCGTCCATTTCTCGCGCCAAATTTTCGAATCTGTTTTGAGTTGTTAACACAAAATTCGACATACGTTCCATCAATAACTTCCAAAACTGCAGAACACAGTCACAATCTCAAAAACAATATATCCGAACACAGTCACAATCTCAAAAACAATATATCCGTATCCTTTTAAAATCACAAGTTTATACTAGCCATTCAATATATCTCTAAAATCCATAAAATTCGATCTGGGAAAAATTATTTGTTTGCACCGTCCGCCATCTTTGTGTTATGTATACATGTCTTGAGTAATTTGTAATTAAGACCAACCGTGTATAAATAGCCTGGGTTCCAGTCTGTCGATATTTCACTTTTTAACTTCTGGCAAAATGACATAATCAGAAACTCAATACGGCCCAATTAATAGTCTCGGTGTTACAATATATGTATCTGATTGACCAGGCAAAATATATCGATGCCTGATCCCAGGCTAGTCTACAAAGACAAAGTTGCTCGTCTCTCTCAATGGAGGTCTGTGTTCTTTACATAACATCAGGACAGATGTAACTTAGCACATATGTCGAGGTACGTGCTTCGTCACCATTACATTATGGACATTAAATTGTCTCACGTTGTGACAGTTGGCGCCCAACGTGGGCCGCGACTGAATATACATTTCGATAGCATGCTTAAGTTCCCTATCTCCGGAAATTCGTGGACGAATTTGGTGAGGAAGTATGTTGCGGTGCAGACTTAGTCACCATAGGGCGGGAATATGTGCAAGCGGCCCGTCTAGTTAAGTCTGTTGAGTGTTCGGCCTGTAAGCGAAAGGTATCGGGTTCGAACAACGGTTTGGCTGCACATTTTTCTCAACACAAATAAATGCTTCGGTTTGCGAAATTAACCAACATTTATTCCTGTAATAGAACGGAATGTATAGTATTCGCATAAGTGTTTTTTTACATGAAAAACAATAATTATATAAATACATAGTTTTAAACATTTTGGAATATTGGTAGCTGTTCAGTTTGCGCTTTGTAATAACGATGTGCTATATCTTTGATAGAATCCTTCGTATTTCGTTTTCATGTAATAATCATATAATGTAGGTGTGCGTTTTATAAGTCCTGTAGTATATACGTTTAAACTTTATTTATTTTACAACAATTGCGAGTTTTAACTTATATTAATCACTCTCGTTGGCGCGGATGAAAGCGTGTATGTGGTCATTCGTGTGGGAGGAAACCGGAGTACCCGGAGAAAACCTACCTTTCCGATCTGGTGACCACTGTACCATCTCACATTCTTCCCTGTCAGAGGATCGAACCCGGGTTGCATTGGTGAGAAGCGAGCGTGCTAACCACTGCGCTAATCGGACAGCCATGTTTTATTCGACTATATATAGCGCAAATACAAATATTAGTTCGATTCTAACATGACCAAAATATCTAAAACGTGCAAACATAGTTGGTGTTATTTTTAAAGTGCGTATAAATGCTGTCATAAAACAACAACCATGTTTTATTGCAAGTATATAATGAATAGCTTGCTACAAACGTATCATAGCACCATGTGCCCTCTCTGTTTATACATGGAGCTAAACACGCCTACTCTACATTGACATAGACAAATATAACTCAGTCTGGAAATGTGTGTATTTTACGTTTATTTATCGTCGCTACCGGTTGCTCATATGAGCGACGGCTCCTGACGAGATTAGTCGTTTTAGATTTTGGAGGATAGTGCAATAATACCGACAGAAACCCACTCCAGATTCTCCTCTGGTTCTTTTACGTGCACGTTGTAAAGCACCGACACGAGACATCGGTTTAAAGTCCTATCTGAAAGACTGTTAATTTTATTAGGGTCAGACGGGGGATTAAACCTGCGATCCCTGGATTACCAGTCCAGCGTGTTACCACTGGACTACAGATCCACCTGTGTCTGGAAATGACCAAATATTCCAACATATGTAGAGCTGCTCTCTTCAGAACAGTGCTAATATGTTGAAGGAATTGCTTAATTTGTTGCAAAATGCCTTCCAGAAAAGAAACCATTCATTCCATTAAGCACTTTTCTCGCAAATATTATAGTACAATGGTACGTATACTTTCCGTATATATGTGAGATTGTTCTTTGATATACCACTGATCATCAGGATTTTATAATGTTTTATATATGTGTGTGTTTTTATAATGTTTATATATTTGAGACTGTTCTTTGATATATCACTGACAAACATGATTTTATAATGTTTTATATATGTGAGACTGTTCTTTGATATATCACTGACCAACATGATTTTATAATCACGGTTTATATATTTGAGATTGTTCTTTGATATATCACTGACAATCATGATTTTATAATGTTATATATATATGAGACTGTTCTTTGATATATCACTGACCAACATGATTGTATAATGTTATATATAGTTGAGATTGTTCTTTGATATACCACTAGCAATCATGATTTTAAAATGGTTTATATATTTGAGAATGTTCTGTGATATACCATTGACCATCATGATTGTAAAATGGTTTATGTATTTGAGATTGTTCTTTGATATACCACTAGCAATCATGATATTAAAATGGTTTTATATATGTGTACGCTCGTGGCCTTCTGTTCAAATAAATCTATTATATTTGATTAAATTTCAATGATGGTTTTTGCGTAATACATAAAATAGCTTGTGAAGAATTTTATGTTTCAATTTGAAATAATTAGTTTATACAATTCCACGTTGCCTCTTCTCTCTCCCTCGTAGCGATGGATTCCATCAGGAATGAGGTCTCGAGAGTGCTTAATATAAATTGTAAGCAATCGAGCTAAATTAAATGTGTGTAAACCAATAGCTTTCTGTTCTGGTCCATGTTTATAATTGTATCTAAATAATATGTAAAATGTATATTGTTATATAGTGTAATATATTTTTTAAATAAACTACATTTAAAATAAGCTAAGCATATTCACATTTTAACAGCCAATATAGGCTTAGAAGAGGAAATATTCTATTTATAACATATATTTACATTCGAACACTAGTTCCCTAATCTAAATCCATGACCTCATACCGTTGCACTTTTGAACACCAATTAACATGATAAAGCCGATGTTTCCGCGGCAATTAACCAATAAAACAGATGCTAATTAATTGGCTAATTTGTTCCGAATGCGCAATATCATTAAAAATAGTTCTATTAATCGAGAGGGGGGGGCAAGAATATGGCAGGACTATAATCAAATTTCTGATGAACATTTTCCGAGCAAAGATTTTTAAGTCCTAACCGGCTCATTGATCTCAATTGTGATTCGACAATCTGCCAAAACCGTATTACCGTTATCATTCAGGAAAAGGACTGCAAGAATTCCTCCGCACTGAACTAGTGTGTTATTTAGGATTTCCCAGCAGTATACATGTATATAGTTTCATTAAGCATGACCCGATCGTTACAGACGGATCTGTAGTCCAGTGGGTAACACGCTGGACACGTAATCCAGGGATCGCAGGTTCGATCCCCCATCTGACCGTAATAAAATTAACAGTCTTTCAGATGGGACTTTAAACTGAGTTCTCGTGTCGATGCTTTACACCGTGCACGTAAAACAACCAGAGGAGACTCTGGAATGGGTCTCTGTCTGTATCATTGCACTATCCTCCAACATTATAAAGTGACTAATCACTTCAGGAGACGTCGCTCATATGGGCAACCAATAGCGACGATACATAAACGTACAACACACCGGATATGTGCTAATAGCGTCTGCTGTTATGCTAATAAGCGTCTATACAGTAACTAGGACGGATTATCCAAAGGTTAGTGTGATCACAAGAAAGAAAAAACTGCTGGTTCCAGACATGTAGTGTAAAATATAACATAGCTTTAATATGGTGACAGCATTATTATTATATCCGTAATATCTAAGGATATATTGCAATCTGAAACAAATGCATTTCTGGCATTTACTGTAATTATACAAATAAATGACCCGTTGGTTGTCTCAAATGGGAAATAATAGAGGCGGCCATCTTGGCATAACCAAGTCACATGACATTTTAAAAATAGAAATATCAAATTATGCTCATTTTACGAGAAACATTAGTCAGTTGGTTTAAACATATTTATTCGATAATAATGTACATTACATATACATTGTATACAAAACGAAAATGGATTAAATCGGAAGCTTAAAGCTTATTGAGATTTTCTCCATAGTAGTCCATTTAGTCAGTTACTGCCCATGAATACTCCTAATAGTATATTGGTCCTCTTAATTGGTTTCCTCTGTTTTTATCGTTGTTTCCTTTGCACCACATGTGTTCCATCCACAACAGTATTCTCGTCTTATAATTATGAAATTATTAAACTTTCTCGACATATATCCTTTTGCATGTCCAATGGATACTTTACTGTAAAAATTGGTTCAATTAATAAACACGATTTTGATCAAATTACATTTATCATAGCGCAACATCCGTTTAGACAACAACAGTAAAAAACATAGGATTCCAACTAAAAGGACCAATATACATTTAGGGATAAATCTGACTTTATCCATCAATGGAGGTAATAGAAAATAGAAAAACCAGTAAGGTCTCTCATTAAAACAAACATTTAATTTAGCATTCCTATTAAAAGCTGTCTATGTTAGTTAGCCAGTTTAATTATGTCTGTGTCCGTATTCTGTCTATCATGAAGTCAGGTTTTATGCAGCTATACCGTTTTAACTACCCACAAATATTCAAAATGGCAGCCATCTTGAACAATATTTCACAGTTTCAAATTACAATGACTGCTATTAAAATTAGTTGAACTGTGGTATAGTAATATTCTAGCGTTTCTATTTCGAGTGTACTTAAATGGAAAAACAGGTTGCCTAATTGTATCAAAACGTTGAACTATTAATGTGTATCCATATATTGTACTATTTTGTTACCATTATTTGTTCACGCGTGTACATTTAGAGTTAGCCAGGGTTCCAATCTGTCGATTGTTCACTAATTTACTTCTGGCAAAATGACGTTGATATTGTTATGCGCAACCCGGGGTCAATCTAGTGGGCAGACGGGCGGGCGGACGTAGGCGGACCACAGTGGACAGTTGACTGGCAAACTGACATTGATATTATCATCATAAAATATAATAATAAATTATAATAATAAAATCGGATAAAAATCATTATAAAATATAATAATAAATTATCATAATAAAGTTTATAATTATAAAGTTTTAATAACGTTTATAGTAGGCGGACCACAGTGGACAGTTGACTGGCAAACTGACGTTGATATTATCAGAAACTCATTACGGTCCATTAAAATGATCTGTGTATTTTACGTTTATGTATCGTCGCTACAGGTTGCCCATATTACTGACGCCTCCTGAAGAGACTGTTAATTTTATTAGGGTCAGGCGGGGTATCTAACCTGCGATCCCTGGATTACCAGTACAGCATGTTATCACTGGGCTACAGATCCGTCTGTAATTAATGATCTCGATGTTAACAAAATATATTTATATGACTGACCAGACACAATATATCAACGTCCAGGCTATTTTAGAGTGAACACCGTCTTGACAGTAAAGAGTTGCCATCTCTAATACAATTAATATACCCCACAATGCAGACGAAAATGCAATCATACAATATTAATATTGTGCTATTGTTATCTAATGCATTTTATTCCAGATGATTATATAGCAATTCATTGCATAAAGATCTGTAATAAAATGTATCAAAGATGACCCGTCTGTATTGATTGGTTTATATAAGCTTGCTCTAAATACTGAAATACACAATGGCCCGTGGTCATAAAACGTCTCTCCAATCTCTAGCTCAGCCTCAAGTTATCTGATTGGTTAAGACAGGTACATAGATAGCCAATCAATACTTACGTCAAGGTTAAATATAACATTCGACAAAAGAAATATATTGAAAAGGTGTTTGAGATCATCTGAGAACAGTTATATAAACTCGGAGACAGCTGACCGATTAAGATACAGACGGATCTGTTGCCCAGTGGTAACACTGGACTCGTAATCCAGGGATCGCAGGTTCGATCCCCCGTCTGGTCCTAATAAAATTAACAGTCTTTCAGATGGGACATTAAACCGAGGTCTCGTGTAGGTGCTGTACACCGTGCACGTAAAAGAACCAGAGGAGACTCTGGAATGGTTCTCTGTCTGTTTCATTGCACTATCCTCCAACAATCTAAAATGACTAATCTCTTCAGGAGGCAACCGGTAGCGACGATAAATAAGCGTAAAAAACGATTAAGAATTTTGTTGAGTGTATGCTGCCTAAAATAATGCCTCCACCGGGTTGGTCGAATTGATGATTGAGAATCCATCACTAATAAGTAATAACCAATACACCAATATTTTAATTTCATTTGGTGGGCAGTGTGTGCTTCACATGGCACATTTATCCTTAATCCATAATATAGTAATGCTTGTATTCAACAGCTAAAACCATTTAGACAAGTGTTATGACGCGATTTAACGGTGTGTCTGATGAACTTTATAATTTAAAGCAATTAGGAGGCTGGCGCCATAATTGTGCTATGCGCCAACAGAGTATTTAAGCTCGATTAAGCAGAGCTTTAAGCCCGATTAAGCAACACTTTTATTATATAATGAGCTTACACCGCTTAGTTATTACTGAACGCCGAGATTGTTTGCTCGCCACGTGGTGTGTCTATATGGCATAGCAATGCAGTTTGTCTTGGGATTTTGAAATATGCATGTTGCGTGGTATGTTGTCTTGAATATTTGATAATTTTGAAAATCGTTATAGTACTTCCGCCCACAATGCCAGGAAGCAGATTTATCTCCAGTTGTTAATGGCAGAGGAAGACTCCGAGTGCACCTTAGAGCAGTATTTCTAGCTACAGACAGGTACCCGGGTAGAACCAATAACCCTATGCACACCAGCTGGATTCTGGGATTCTGACCGACAGCGTACGACAAAGTACAAGATAGTCGACGACGTCAGCCACTCGGCCACAGCTACCATAGGCCTCTAATCGCCCTTTCTGTGCTGCACTATATAAACAGTGTCCTTGAGTAAAAGTACATGAATGTACAATGAGAGACATTTCTAATGTTCTATTACCTCCCTTGGCAGATAAAGTCCGATTTAATCCAAAATGTGAATAGGTCTTTTAGTTAGAATCCTTTGTTTTTACTGTTATTCCCTAACCAGATGTTGCGGTATAATAAATGTGATTTTATCCAAATCGTGTTAATTAACTGATAACATTCTTTTATAAATAAGTACCCATTGCATATACAATATGGAATCTGTCGAGATATAGTCATTTAAAACTCACAAGAAGCGATAGTGGAATAAAATTGCTAGCATGCTGTGCAAAGGAAACAACGATAAAAACAAAGGAACACACTTAATAGGACCTATCTACTTTTAGGGAGTATTCAGGGGCAGTTAGCCTGGGAACAGGCGTCGATATATTTTGCCTGGTCAGTCAAATAAATATATTTTAACACCGAGACCATTAATTGGGCCGTATTGAGTTTCTGATCATATCAATGTCATTTTGCCAGAAGTTAAAAAGTGAACAATCGACAGACTGGAACCCAGGCTAAGGGACAGTAACTAACCGACGTCTCTCATTGGTGCATCTATGTAGTGTTCCGCATATGTTTAGTTTATACAAATTTATTTTAGCTCGATTGCGAAACAAGTTATTACAACTTATATGAATCACTCTCGAGACCTCATTCCTGATGGAATTCATCGCCACGAGGGAGAGAAAAGAGGCATGTGTAATTTAAATGCCTTGCCTAAGGACACAATCGTAACGGCTCCAGCGGGGCTCGAACTCCGGGCCTTTCGCACGTGAAGCGAACACGCTACTACTGAGCTATCACGACGTCCACAGCATAATTATGTTGGCTAATGGCCTTCCCAATCGATACCATTTGTTTCAATCTCGTAATTGCTGTTCACTTAGACACCCTAATATTTGCTATAAGAAGCCACTATTATGAGATATTGCTATCATATTCATTATGTGGTTCCTTCGCGTATCATTCTCTTTCTGTTGCATTAGTAACGTCTGTTGTTAGGCTGCACCCTTTGTGATGATGTGTTTGTGTCTGTGGCTCTAGTTACCTCCCCTGACCTCCGGTCAGATTTATTTATATATATGTAATCTAATGAACTGGATATTACACAGACGGATCTGTAGTCCAGTGGTTAACACATTTGGACTGGTAATCCAGGGATCTCATGTATCCTAATAAAATTAACAGTCTTTAAGATGGGCCTTTAAACCGAAGAGATTCTGGAATGGATCTCTGTCTGTCTTACTATCCTACAAAAATCTAAAATGACTAATCTCTTCAGGAGGCGTCGCTCGTATGGGCAGCCGACGATAAATAAACGTAAAACACATACAACTGGATATTAGTCCGATAGAGAGAGGGGGGAGGGAGAGGGTGAGAGAGAGGAGGGAGAGGTAGAGAGAGAGGGAGGGAGAAGGAGATAGCGGGAGGGAGAGAGAAAGGGAGAGGGAGGGAGATAGTCTAAAGGAAAAAGAGTATCCTAGTCAAAATATGATTTCATATTTTAAATTACAATAAAAATGTTTAAAAGGTTGGATTTCTGCGTATAGTAGCTGCAAGGTTATGTAAGCCAAAATACAATAACTTAGTTCAATAATATTTTATTGCATTTTTTCATGCATTACATTAGAATTATACATACAATGGAATACGTAGAAATCAAATGGAAATAAAATTAGGATTAATTATTAAAGCTGTATTATTGCTGTATACGATTTAATCGGGGGGGGGGGCTACAAGTTATGACAACATTATTTACAGCTCTCCCAATAACTTCAAACTAAATTAACAATGTTGGATGAACAATATCTGTTATGTATGATCTGATGTAGAAAAATACAAGATATATACAACTGTTGACTATTGCAAACATATAAGGATTATTAACGATAAAGTACAAACACATGGTCACATCCGAAAACTTAGTAATTGTGACAATTTTCTAGACAGTCACTTAGAGAATATTTAGAACTAGAATGACATAGATTTAAGATTATATTTACAGAATGCCTTACAATAGAAGCCTAATCAAAATTAATGATATCCATAACCAACTGTTTTCTAGCATTGAAGAGTCACTTCATTCGGAACTCCTTTAATTCACTGCGCTATGTGATATTTACTGCTGACATGTGACAGTTTTTCTATCCGTTGACGCTGAGAAAAACAATTCATGATTTTACTTTAGTATTTATTTTTGGCAGCAAGCTGTGTCTTAAGTGTTATTTTAAACAATGACATATAAAGAACAAGGTCAATATTCGAAACGTTGAACGATATATAATATACCGCAGACATTTGAAGTGTTAATGGTGAATAACATGTTTACCGTACCCCACCCACTCAACCAACAGTGAACAACATACATTACCGTACCCCACCCACTCAACCAACAGTGAACAACATACTTTACCGTACCCCACCCACTCAACCAACAGTGAACAACATACTTTACCGTACCCCACCCACTCAACCAACAGTGAACAACATACTTTACCGTACCCCACCCACTCAACCAACAGTGAACAACATACTTTACCGTACCCCAATAGTGACGAATAATTCGGGTTATAGTTTTTATTATTTATGTTTCGCATTACTAAATACAACCCATGTTTATTTACAGTCTATTCTTTCTTCCGACAGATACCCGGAAACGTAGGCTAATCGCAAATCTCCGGTTGTATTCCGCCGAAGTATGGATAGATACCCGTAAACGTAATCGCAAATCTCCGGTTTATATTCCAAAGTACCATTTTCGGAGGATAGTGCAATGATACAGATATAGACCCATTCAAGAGTACCCTCTGGTTCTTTTACGTGCATGAGGCAAAGCACCGACACGAGACCTCGGTTTAAAGTCCCATCTGAAAGACTGTTAATTTTATTAGGGTCAGACGGGGGATCGAAGGTTCGATCCCCGCAATACCAGTCAGATCCGTCTGTTGATAATGTATGATGTCAGTCCGTGTCTGAGATACTGCCTAAGGGACACCCGGGGTCTTCCTCCACCAATCAGAGCTGGGAAAGTCGCAATGTGACCTCAGTAAGCTGTTGCTGCAACTTCAAACCCCAACGTAAAACAAAACTCATGTGGCTTTCCATATAATGCAATTCGCTAAGATATCTGTCATAAATTTAATTAAAGCTTCCAGATTTAGTTTCTGTTTCCAATCAACAAATGTGCACCCTAAGAGCAAATGGTAATTATTTATGTAACCAGTTTCGTCATGTGTCCGGCTCATTCAGCGTAACAGACGACAGGCTTGAAAAACATGTGTAAAGGGATACATTATAATCTGTGCCATTCATTTTACAACACATGCCATTAACGGTAAAAGCCTCGCTGTGCGTCTAATTAGAATGTTGTTATGATACGTTTACTTGTCGTCGCCCATTGAAAATTACAGACGGACCTGTAGTCCAGTGGTAACACGCTGGACTGGTAATCTAGGGATCGCAGGTTCGATCCCCCGTCTGACCCTAATAAAATTAACAGGCTTTCAGATGGGACGTTAAACCGAGGTCTCGTGTCGGTGCTCTACACCATGTATGTAAAAGAACCAGAGGAGACTCTGAAATGGGTCTCTGTCTGTATCATTGCACTATCCTCCAAAAATCTAAAATGACTAATCTCTTCAGGAGACGTCGCTCATATGGGCAACCGGTAGCGGCGATAAATAATCGTAAAAACACGCGCACACTTAGCCGTGCACGTAAAAGAACCAGAGGAGACACTGGAATGGGTCTCTGTCTGTATCATGCACTATCCTCCAAAATCTAAAATGACTAATCTCTTCAGGAGGCGTCGCTCATATGGGCAACCGATAGCGACGATAAATAAATGTAAAACACACACGCCCATTGGTTAATCTGGACGACGGCTGCAGAAATATATCAATTAGTTATGTTATGTTTTGGATGATATTTTTTAATTAACCTTATTGTATTGCAAATCAAAGATACAATACATAGCATGAACATACAAATGGTTTGGGCCGCAAGTTTTAGCAACATTAAACAACGGCCCGCACCAGAATAGTGCAATATACAGAAGATGCTCCGATTACAGAAACATCCATGGTTCCTTTGCATGCCCTGTGTATGGTAGCCTGGGTTCCGGTCCGTCGATTACAGAAACAACATGGTTCCTTTGCATGCCCTGTGTATGGTAGCCTGGGTTCCGGTCCGTCGATTACAGAAACATCCATGGTTCCTTTGCATGCCCTGTGTATTGTAGCCCGTCGATTACAGAAACATCCATGGTTCCTTTGCATGCCCTGTGTATGGTAGCCTGGGTTACAGTCCGTCGATTACAGAAACATCCATGGTTCCTTTGCATGCCCTGTGTATGGTAGCCTGGGTTCTAGTCCGTCGATTACAGAAACATCCATGGTTCCTTTGCATGCCCTGTGTATGGTAGCCTGGGTTACAGTCCGTCGAGTGTTCACTAATTTACTTCTGGCAAAATTACATTATCAGAAACTCAATACGGCACAATTAATGGTACCGGTGTTAAAACTATATTTATATTAGTTTATACAAATTTATTTTAGCTCGATTGCGAAACAAGTTCTTTCAACTTATATTAATCACTCTCGAAACCTCAATACTGATGGAATACATCGCCACGAGGGAGAGAGAAGAGGCACCGTTGAATTTAAATGCCTTGCCTAAGGGCACAATCGTAACAGCCCCAGCGGGGCTCGAACCCCGAATCGTTCGCATCTGAAGCGAACGCGCACCCACTACGCTATCACGACATCCACTTCATATATGTATATGAATGATCAGACAAAATATATCAATGCATGTTCCAAGGCTATTTGTACGACACCGATACACGAGAACTCGGTTTATAGTCCCATCTGAAAGATTGTTAATATTATTATGGCCAGACGGGGGATCGATCCTGATGTGCTTGAATTCGCAGTCCAACTTGTTAACCACTGTAGTCCAGTGGTATCACGCTGGACTGGTAATCAAGTGATCGCAGGTTCGATCCCCCATCTGACCCTAATAAAAGTAACAGTCAAGTCTCGTGCACGTAAAAGAACTAGTGGTGATTCTGGAATGGGTCTCTGTCTGTATCATTGCACTATCCTCCAAACATCTAAAATGACTAATCTCTTCAGGAGGCGTCGCTCATATGGGCAACCGATAAATAAACGTAAAACACACACAGATATCGGTAGCCTCTTCTTTCTGTTACATTCACAGTGTAAAGCACCGACATTAAAGTCTCTTCCGAACGACCATGATACGAATCATTTTAGTATGGCATAGCAGGGGGATCGAACCTAGAATTAAAATCACAGGACCACTGATCCGCTACTGGGGATACATTAATCTCGTCAGCTAGATATTGACGTACCATTGTCATAGTTACGGCAATAATATTACATTAAATGACAATACAGAACACTTTAGAGCAATGCTAAACAGGAAAGATGATTTCTTTGCCTCAGTGTTATTGACTTTAACACGAAATATGCACGGATCAAGTAACAATATAAAAAGTGAGTCAATTTGCATACCTCTCAATTACCAGTCTGCCCATCACGATACATTAGTGCCGTTATCTCGGAATTTAATACTCAAAACGCAATTGATTTGAAGTCAACGATAGGTCAAATCGCTTGCACATGACCTCTGTTTATCCCGGAGTCGAATATCACTGGGGGTCAAGGTCGTTGACGTCAAATCGCGTGCACATCACCGCTGTTGATTCCGGATTCGAATATCATTGGGGGTCAAGGTCGTTGAAGTCAAATCGCGTGCACATCACCGCTGTTTATTCCGGATTCGAATATCACTGGGGGTCAAGGTCGTTGACTTCAAATTGCTTGTCCATCACCGCTGTTGATTCCGGATTCGAATATCATTGGGGGTCAAGGTCGTTGACTTCAAATCGCGTGCACATCACCGCTGTTTATTCCGGATTCGAATATCACTGGGGGTCAAGGTCGTTGACTTCAAATCGCGTGCACATCACCGCTGTTTATTCCGGATTCGAATATCATTGGGGGTCAAGGTCGTTGACTTCAAATTGCTTGTCCATCACCGCTGTTGATTCCGGATTCGAATATCATTGGGGGTCACGGTCGTTGACTTGCCGGCTACATGTCGGTGTTTCTACACGAGTGTACACGAGTCCGTGCGGGTAATACTACTAAGAGGCGCATCTTCCTCCACCAATAAATAACACCTGCAGATGTGTCATATGACCCGGACAGGGTAGTATGTGAAATGGTACGGTGGTCGCCAGATCGGACAGGTGGGTTATCTCCGGGTACTCTGGTTTCCTCCAACACGAATGACCACATATTCGCTTTCATCAGCGCGCCAACAAGAGTGATTAATATAAGTTGTTAAAACTTGCTTCGCAATCGTAAAATAAATAAAGTTTAAACTTAAATTTGAAATATGATCTAAGCTGTCGATGCGACCTTAACCCTTTCAACACCACATACCTCTAAATTGGCTTACACAAAAGTCATCATCAGGATCTGCACTTTTTGCCAGTGATATGTGATTTTCTGATTCATTTATTGGTTTATGAATATCATGGACCAGTCCATGTGAGTTACTTGGTGTTGAATGGGTTAAACCCCAAGACAAACAAAACAAACAATAATATTATATTAAACAATAGGGTACCCGGTAGATTCCATATCTCCGCCGCATTCTGCTCAGGGTATGTGTGTTTTACGTTTATTTATCGTCGCTACCGGTTGCCCATATGAGCGACGCCTCCTGAAGAGATTAGTCATTTTAGAGTTTTGGATGATAGTGCAATGATACAGACAGAGACCCATTTCAGAGTCTCCTCTGGTTCTTTTACATACATGGTGTACAGCACCGACATGAGACCTCGGATTAACGTCCCACCTGAAAGACTGTTAATTTTATTAGGGTCAGACGGGGGATCGAACCTGTAATCCCTGGAATAGCAGTCCAGCGTGTTACCACTGGACTAGAGATATGTCTGTATTGTACAAGGTACAGCTCAGCATCCAAAGCTAATGGATTGGTCCTAGGCCCCCTAGCGGACATTCCCATAATAAATACAAATGCATGAACATCCATCCATAAGTGTTTGCGTAATCCTGATAACAGACAAAGAGAGAGACAGACAGATAAACAACCATTGGTGAAAACACACAACCTTCTAGCTGATGTAATGACAAAGTGCATACTTTAAAGCAATTCCGCGTAGCAATATTAAACATGCGCATCTAGAGTTTACTGACTTTAAACACGGAATGATATCTAGGAAAGACCTGCGAGGATATCCGCCATTTCATCAATTCAAGATTGCAAATTCACGAATTCTCGAGTTCAACTTGAAGTTGTTATTATGAAATCGTGAATTCGCGAGTTTGAAATCGTGAATTTAGGTCAGACGCCGCTATTGCAATTTCCATAGCCCACCATTATAACACACTGTGCCATTAGATTTCCCCCAAAAATAGGTTGGCACAAAAGACAGTAGTTTTCAACAGAATGGCATTTGAGCCACAGTAAAATGTCAAATTTCAATGGGGTTGACCAATTGCGGTTTTTTTTATTTCCCACTAATGGCATCCACCCCCTACTATGACGGTAATTTGGTGGTGAATGTTGCACTGACACCAGCATTTATAATATGCTGTTTATTTCTCACCAAATAGTCTGCATATATATTTAAATATTCCAAAATGAAGCTCATATATTGTATTTTAATATTTAGAAGTCATTTTCACTATTTGTGACAATATCTACTCAGCCAATCAGTTCATGTATCAATAACTCTTAAGGGCTTCCCTACACTTTTTCAACCAATCCCAGACCACTATATCAATAACATCGTCTGACCTTTATGAAGTTGAAATCGCGAATTCGTGAGGATGAATTCGTTAAACAGTGACTTAAGGAAGCTCAAATAATGAATTAGAAAAGTAGAAATTAACCACTGAGATCATATACTGACACTATAAAAAAAATGTAGCACATTTATATTGAGTGCTACAATGTCGTTGCAAAATTTTAGAATTACGGATTTCACTATCATAATCCATCACACTTTGCACTAATTTACCAAATATTTCGCACATTTTCATACCAAATGTGCCTATACTAGTTTCTAATTTGACCTCTAAGGCAAGTGCAGTTTCATTGTGACGTCAGTATAATATGCTCAGCAGTATAAATTTCAACTGTCCATATTGGATGCCAGTCGGCTCGGTCGATCTCCTCACGACTTGCACGTCGTGACCGGGGCACATCCCGTAGCAGCAGCGTAGGATTCTGGGATCTTCTGGTCGTCGGCTATGGCGCATCAGGACAGATCCGCCGTCTCTTCTAGATAGTCTTTGAAATACACACTATATCTTCGCTGGCTTCTTCGATCTTTCTCCTCCTTCTTCTACTTCTCCGGCGGATAGACGAGTCGGCGGACCTGAGGGAGCGGCAACGGTCGTGGCATCCACGCTCCCCTGAGTAACAACCGACGACCAGATGTCTAACTGCCAGATCCGTATACATTCTGCTGCGGGGTGACCAACAGTGAGGAGGGTGGCCCTCCAAGGGACCCCTTCGAAAGAGGATACAGGACTTGTCGCCCTGCGAAGATGCCTTCCCAGCTGTCCACATAAACAACTTAGATGTCTACTAATCTTCTTAGTGCGCTCGCCCATATGGTTCGCCGGAGGCGAGGGTAAATAAACTCAATCATCACCATTGATGCCAGTCTCTAAAATGCCGACCAACACAAAGGACCGTAGAGCCAATAAAGCATGAGTTAATATCTGTATAGCTTACATTCGCATCTATTTATAACTCGCAGACGATCGTAAACACGTCGACACACGTTTACGATACAGACAATATCATACAATACTCTAGCGCATTACATGCTTTATAATGATTTGATTTTGTGATTTTCAAATTACAGACGTTTCTGTAGTTCAGTGGTAACACGTTGGACACGTAATCCAGTGTCGCATGTTCGAGCCCCCGTCTTACCCTAATAAAATTAACAGTCTTTCAGATGGGACTTTAAACCGAGGTCTCGTGTCGGTGTTTTACGTGGCGGAGGTTTGGTATCTCGGATTTGGAAATATAGCTGTGTGACGGAGGTTTGCTATCTCCGATTTGGAAATATAGCAACGTGGCGGAGGTTTGGTATCTCCGATTTGGAAATATAGCAACGTGGCGGAGGCTTGCTATCTCGGATTTGGAAATATAGCAGCGTGGCGGAGGTTTGCTATCTCGGATTTGGAAATATGGCAGCGTGGCGGAGGTTTGCTATCTCGTATTTGGAAATATAGCAGCGTGGCGGAGGTTTGCTATCTCGGATTTGGAAATATGGCAGCGTGGCGGAGGTTTGCCATCTCGGATTTGGAAATATAGCAGCGTGGCGGAGGTTTGCTCTCTCGGATTTGGAAATATAGCAAAGTGGTGGAAGTTTGGTAACTCGTATTTGGAAATATAGCTGCGTGGCGGAGGTTTGCTATCTCCGATTTGGAAATATAGCAGCGTGGCGGAGGTTTGCTATCTCCGATTTGGAAATATAGCAGCGTGATGGAGGTTTGGTATCTCGTGTTGACGTTGTATCTTATGATACGCCGAGAAGACAATCTTCTATTAGAATACTTCAATGGTATCGGTGTTCACTCCTCAAGATGTGTGGTGTGTATATTGGAAGAGCCGCTATGACCTCAGCTCTAAGTGCTAATTTAGCTAAAAGCATGCATTGTTTTGTATTAGCTATCCAAGGACCAAGCGCACCATTTTCATGTAAGAAGATTAATAGAGCTTTCATGAAACCAGTATAAATGCGTTTTCATGCTTAATTTCACATTTGCATAGATTAACAATTCATTGTGACGGACACAGCAGCATATTTACATGAAATTGGTATTTGTTGCAAATTTTAATCACAGCTGCGATTTGAAGCGATTGAAGCTTGCATGATGCACGTACATGTGGGAAATCAGAAACATACATAACTGTAGTGTGTATATAGGAGCTTACATGAGTCGTGATTTCATATCATATTTTATGAAACGAGTGGAAGTCGTAATAGCGCAGTGGTAGCGCGTTCGCTTCAGGTGCGAAAGGCCCGGAGTTCGAGCCTCCGCTGGAGCCGTTACGAATGTGCCCTTTAGGCAAGGCATGTAAATTCTACATTGCCTCTTCTCTCTCGCTCACGGCGATTGATTACATCAGGAATGAGGTCTCGGGAGCGATTAATATAAGTTGTAAGAACGTGTTTCGCAATCGAGCTAAAAATAAATTTGTATAAACTAACTATGAAACGAGTTTTGGAGTTTTGCTATTAAGCGAGCCTTTTGCAAACAACCATAAATTTGAAGGAACAAAATACGTTTGTGTCCGCCAGTATATGTGTGAGCCTTATTACATTAAGTTGCATCCGGACGCCTTTCTAAACTTTATTTATTTTACAACGATTGCGAAGCAAGTTTTAACAACTTATATTGATCACTCTCGTTTGCGCGGATGAAAGCGTATATGTGGTCATTCGTGTGTTAGGGAACCGGAGTACCCGGAGAAAACCCACCTGTCCGATCTGGCAACCACCGTACCATCTCACATTCTTCCCGGTCCGAGGATTTAACCCTGGTTGCATTGGTGAGAAGCGAGTGCGCTAACCACTGCGCTAATCGGACAGACGTACGTCGTAGTAAATAGTCCCTGATAATCAAACAACTTCATGCACATCATCGAAACAATTTATTTAACACTGTAGTCTGCTAGTTCATATTTAGCATTTTATTGATTTAGCAGTTGATTAATAGAATAAAGCTTGCATACAAACATGTAATGTGTATTGTAAGCTGTCAATGGCATGCCGACCAATCAGAATCATTCCAGTTATTAAACGTGTTGTCATACAAGAAATTATGAGACGAATGTATTACACTGAATACAAGCAAAGTTATGGTAAATAACTAAATACTAATGACGAATACTTAGAATAGCGTAGCCTGGGTTCCAGTCTGTCGATTTTTCACTTTTTAACTTCTAGCCAAATGACATCTGAAACTCAATACAGCCCAATTATTAGTCTCGGTGTTAAAATATATTTATGTATGTTCCTTTACTGTCAAACCCCTCGCGGGGACTTTATTTGACTAACCAGGCAAAATATATCGACGCCTCTTCCCAGGCTGGGAATAGCGTTCACCATGCTAGTATTATCTATTTCAACTTCATCTCAACGACCAATACTTACAATAGAGGAGACCATTTCATTTATGAAAGGAAGTAATATTAACTTAATGGAGAGAAGTTCTCAATTTTCATTAACAAAACTAGTAAATAAACATATTTAACTGTTGTTGTTTTGTTGTTGTTTCTGTTGTTGTTGTTGTTGTTGTTGTTGTTGCTATGGATTTTTTTCCGAAACATTAAAGCGACAATAGATCGCACACATGCACACACACAGACCCCGATATATGTGTGTTTTTACGGTTATTTATCGTCGCTACCGGTTGCCCATATGAGCGACGCCTCCTGAAGAGATTAAAGTAATTTTAGATTGTTGGAGGATAGTGCATGATACAGACAGAGACCCATTCCAGAATCTCCTCTGGTTCTTTTACGTGCACGGTGTACAGCACCGACACGAGACATCGGCTTAACGTCCCATCTGAAAGACTGGTAATTGTATTAGGGTCAGACGGGGGATCGAACCTGCGATATATATTTGCTTTCACACCTAATCTATGACCATGTTACGGATACCAACGTCTACTTCTTCGATTTTAATTTAATATTCAAGAGACACACTGTTCATATACCGTTATACATGTATTGTTGCTGTAAACTAAGTTCGGACATAGTTCACTCAAGGCCTATGTATTTCAAATTGATCGGAACGATAAATAGGTAAGAACGTAATTTGAACATGTAACTGAGTCTGTTATTATATTCAACCTTTCCTCACACCAAAACAACGTATTGAATGATCTCTTCACTCGGCTAACAACCTGCGGTTTTGAGTTGTAGCCAGTAACAGACTTGGTAGATGTTCATACTGAAATGCGTTTTTGTTATTTACCTCCGGTAGGTGGATAATGCTATCACATCGGTTTGTGTATTGCCTGTTTGTTTGTTAGGCGGGTGTTCATACATCGGTAGATTAATCGCTCTCGAGACCTCATGTCTGGTGAAATACATCGCCATGAGGGAGAGAGAAGAAGCAATGTAGATTCAGAATCTTGCCTACGGACGTCTCCGTCGTGGATCTGTCGTGGTTCGAACACACGTCTTGCCTACGGACGTCTCCGTCGTGGATCTGTCGTGGTTCGAACACACGTCTTGCCTACGGACGTCTCCGTCGTGGATCTGTCGTGGTTCGAACACACGTCTTGCCTACGGACGTCTCCGTCGTGGATCTGTCGTGGTTCGAACACACGTCTTGCCTACGGACGTCTCCGTCGTGGATCTGTCGTGGTTCGAACAAACGTCTTGCCTACGGACGTCTCCATCGTGAATCTGACTGGGTTCGAACAAACATACTCTCAATTTCGAGACGGATATCTCATCCATTTCACCACGGAGGCCTCACGCAAAAACGTATACATGCTCAATAATAGTTTTGGGAATGCCACCAGAAACCCAGGACCAATCCACTTTTAAGGATCACTGCGTGTGGGGTGGGTGGGTGGGGTGTGGGACTGGGGGATATGCGCTCTACAGAGTGTCCTCTTGTTCTAATGCTATGCTTCGAAAAAGCGATCCAGGGTCTTCCTCTACCAATAATAGCTGGAAAGTCGCCATAATACCTAAGGTGTTGGTGCGTTGTTATATGGGACACTTCCGTACAGTGCAACCTAGTGTGTTGGGACAGGAATTATCCGGGGAACAGGCGGTATATTTGAGACCATTAATTGGGCCGTATTAATATTTTTGGTAATATCAACTGTCATTTTCCCAGAAGCAAAAAAGTGAACAATTGACCGACTGGAACACAGACCAGAAACCAAAAAAGTGAAAAGTCGACAGACTGGAATCCAGACCAGAAACCAAAAAGTGAAAAGTCGACAGACTGGAATCCAGACCAGAAACCAAAAAGTGAAAACTCGACATACTTGAACCCAGACCAGAAATAAAAAAGTGAAAAGTCGACAAACTTGAACACAGACCAGAAATAAAAAAGTGAAAAGTCGACAGACTGGAACACAGACCAGAAATAAAAAAAAGTGAAAAGTCGACAGACTGGAACACAGACCAGAAATAAAAAAGTGAAAACTCGACAGACTGGAACACAGACCAGAAATCAAAACGTGAAAAGTCGACAGACTGGAACACAGACCAGAAATAAATAGTGAAAAGTCGAAATACTGGAACACAGACCAGAAATAAAAAAAGTGAAAAGTCGACAGACTGGAACACAGACCAGAAATAAAAAAGTGAAAAGTCGACAGACTGGAACACAGACCAGAAATAAAAAAGTGAAAAGTCGATAGACTTGAACCCAGACCAGAAATCAAAACGTTAAAAGTCGACAGACTGGAATACAGACCAGAAATAAAAAAGTGAAAAGTCGACAGACTGGAACCCAGACGAGAAATAAAAAAGTGAAAACTCGACAGACTGGAACACAGACCAGAAATAAAAAAGTGAAAAGTCGATAGACTGGAACACAGACCAGAAATAAAAAAGTGAAAACTCGACAGACTGGAACACAGACCAGAAATCAAAACGTGAAAAGTCGACAGACTGGAACACAGACCAGAAATAAAAAGTGAAAAGTCGAAATACTGGAACACAGACCAGAAATAAAAAGTGAAAAGTCGACAGACTGGAACACAGACCAGAAATAAAAAAGTGAAAACTCGACAGACTGGAACACAGACCAGAAATCAAAACGTGAAAAGTCGACAGACTGGAACACAGACCAGAAATAAAAAGTGAAAAGTCGAAATACTGGAACACAGACCAGAAATAAAAAAGTGAAAAGTCGACAGACTGGAACACAGACCAGAAATAAAAAAGTGAAAAGTCGACAGACTTGAACCCAGACCAGAAATCAAAACGTTAAAAGTCGACAGACTGGAACACAGACCAGAAATAAAAAAGTGAAAAGTCGACAGACTGGAACCCAGACGAGAAATAAAAAAGTGAAAACTCGACAGACTGGAACACAGACCAGAAATAAAAAAGTGAAAAGTCGACAGACTGGAACACAGACCAGAAATAAAAAAGTGAAAACTCGACAGACTGGAACACAGACCAGAAATCAAAACGTGAAAAGTCGACAGACTGGAACACAGACCAGAAATAAAAAGTGAAAAGTCGAAATACTGGAACACAGACCAGAAATAAAAAAGTGAAAAGTCGACAGACTGGAACACATACCAGAAATAAAAAAGTGAAAAGTCGACAGACTGGAACACAGACCAGAAATAAAAAAGTGAAAAGTCGACAGACTTGAACCCAGACCAGAAATAAAACGTTAAAAGTCGACAGACTGGAACACAGACCAGAAATAAAAAAGTGAAAAGTCGACAGACTGGAACCCAGACGAGAAATAAAAAAGTGAAAACTCGACAGACTGGAACACAGACCAGAAATAAAAAAGTGAAAAGTCGACAGACTGGAACACAGACCAGAAATAAAAAAGTGAAAAGTCGATAGACTTGAACCCAGACCAGAAATCAAAACGTTAAAAGTCGACAGACTGGAACACAGACCAGAAATAAAAAAGTGAAAAGTCGACAGACTGGAACCCAGACGAGAAATAAAAAAGTGAAAAGTCGACAGACTGGAACACAGACCAGAAATAAAAAAGTGAAAACTCGACAGACTGGAACACAGACCAGAAATCAAAACGTGAAAAGTCGACAGACTGGAACACAGACCAGAAATAAAAAGTGAAAAGTCGAAATACTGGAACACAGACCAGAAATAAAAAAGTGAAAAGTCGACAGACTGGAACACAGACCAGAAATAAAAAAGTGAAAAGTCGACAGACTGGAACACCGACCAGAAATAAAAAAGTGAAAAGTCGACAGACTTGGACCCAGACCAGAAATCAAAACGTTAAAAGTCGACAGACTGGAACACAGACCAGAAATAAAAAAGTGAAAAGTCGACAGACTGGAACCCAGACGAGAAATAAAAAAGTGAAAACTCGACAGACTGGAACACAGACCAGAAATAAAAAAGTGAAAAGTCGACAGACTGGAACACAGACTAGAAATAAAAAAGTGAAAACTCGACAGACTGGAACACAGACCAGAAATAAAAAGTCAATAGTTCAACACAGCGGAACTGCATGAACAATAAACCCACCCATACCTACTTCTTCCCGTCTATTCTACCTCGCAATGTATTTAATATGAATATTGGTGATATATGCTGAAGCCGTCATAACTATAACAGCGGAGGTCCAGTAGCGGAAATGTCTTTTGTTTCCTACTACGTCGCCCTTGTGTAATCGGGCTACTGGCGTATATACGTTTGTTTTATTATTTTTGGAGGATAGTGATACTGAAGATGCACCAATTCCAGAAGCATTCCAGGATCTTTTACATGTCCGGTGTATATCACCGATATATGAGACCTCGATCTCACTATTATTATGGTGAGGCAGGTGATCGAACCTGCGATCTCTGGATTCGCGGTCCAACGTGTTACCAACTAGACGAATGACCCCGTCTATAGAGATGTGTGTGTTTTACGTTTATTTATCGTCGCTACCGGTTGCCCATATGAGCGACGCCTCCTGAAGATATTAGTCATTTTAGATTTTGGAGGATAGTGCAGTGATACAGAGAGAGAGACCCATTTCAGAGTCTCCTCTGGTTCTGTTACGTGCACGGTGTAAAGCACCGACACGAGACCTCGGTTTAACGTCCCATCTGAAAGACTGTTAATTTTATTAGTGTCAGACGGGGGATCGAACCTGCGATCCATGGATTACCAGTCCAGCGTGTTACCACTGGGCTATAGATCCGTCTGTCTATAGAGACATATGTATATATGCACTCATAGATACGTATGGTCGATGAATCAATAGGGCTCATTCTAAAGCAAGAAGACCATGTGTGTGTGTTGCTGCTGACAAGGTCAAATGACACAGCATCAGTCGACACATCCTGTTTTTTTTATTATTGCATTTTATTCTGCGAGCAGGTCTGAACGTTAGTCTGTCTATAAAGTCAAGTGTCTGGGGTAGTTGTATGTATGTATGTTCCTTTAATGTCAAACCCCTCGCGGGGACTTAGACATGTTTTCCTGGGCAGGCTTAGCCGACCTAAGCGATTAACCAGTACTAAGTAATGTGTGTGAGGTGCCTTGCTCAATGGCACTACATACATGGCCTGACCGAGCATCGAACCCGGGACCGTTCGATTCCAAATCCGACGCTCTACAACTGTACCATGGACGCCACTAGTTTGCACACTATATGTTTGTATGGTGCATTACTCGAATAGTATGGCTTATAGTAGATATTAATATCTCCATTTCGATCAATTTCCGATAACCAGAGACCAATTGTCTGGCCAAAATTGCTCATATTCCATTTCTGCAATAAGCATAAAGTGTTTGTTTTGATCCGAAGTTTGTCCGTATAATGTTTGTTTGATGTTTGCTATATGTTCAAACATTGTACTTAGTGTTAAAGACAAATAGGAGTATATGTAGCCACCTCCCGGCTAGTAATTTCAGTTCCGTTTGAACCAGTCTGAGTAGTACACGTGTACCGGCAGTGGGATAGCTCCGTGGTAGTCGTGATAGCTCAGTGGTAGCGCGTTCGCTTCACGTGCGAAAGGCCCGGAGTTCGAGCCCCGCTGGATCCGTTACGATTGTGTCCTTAGGCAAGGCATTTAAATTCCACATGCCTCTTCTCTCTCCCTCGTGTCGATGGATTCCATCAGGAATGAGGTCTCGAGAGTGATTAGTATAAGTTATAAGAACTTGTTTCGCAATCGAGCTAAAATAAATTTGTATAAACTAAAAACTAGCGGCAGTGTTCAGGCTGGTAGCGTCCGTACGGAACACACCTTATATCTATATAGGGCCTACGTGGCTGAGTGGTTAAGCTCGCTGACTTCCACTCACTTGTCACTCACCGCTGTATGTTCGAATCCCACTGGGAGGAAGCTATCCGGCTGGCTAGTGGAAGGTATCTATGTGACAAACTACTAGATGACAACAATACGGTGAAAAGACGTTTCGTTCGGAGATATGTCAGCCGGAAGAGGCTACGAACAGAACAGAACAGGTCGGAGGTTCTACGCGGATGTTCGTCCGTGCCAGAGATAATGTCCGGGTGTGCTACCCTTCCCCAATAACAGCTGATGCGGGTCCGGGTGTGTCACCCTTCCCCAATAACAGCTGATGCGGGTCCGGGTGTGCTACCCTTCCCCAATAACAGCTGATGCGGGTCCGGGTGTGTTACCCTTCCCCAATAACAGCTGATGCGGGTCCGGGTGTGTTACCCTTCCCCAATAACAGCTGATGCGGGTCCGGGTGTGTCACCCTTCCCCAATAACAGCTGATGCGGGTCGTTGTATAATGTTGCTAAAACTTGTTGCCCAAACCATTTGTATTTTCATGCTATGTATTGTATCGTTATGTGTATGACATTATGTACTATTATTTGCAATAAAATATGGTTAAATTTAAAAATAAAGGACAGCTGGAGAATCGCTACATGACTTTGAACCCCACCCCATAAATCAGTGGTATCTTGGAAGTCGTGATAGCGCAGTGGAAGCACGTTCGCTTCAGGTGCGAAAGGTCCGGAGTTAGAGCCTCACTGGAACCGTTACGAGTGTGCCCTTAGGCAAGGCATTTAATTTCCTAGTTGCCTCTTCTCTCTCCCTCGTGACGACGGATTCCATCAGGCATGAGGTATCGAGAGTGATGAATATAAATTGTAAGAACTTGTTTCGCAATCGAGCTAAACAAAATAAATGTGTATAACCTAACCCCACCACATCCATCAAAAACAAACAAACAAACAAACAAACAAACGACCATAAATCCATTAACTCTCATCTCACCCTCTCTCATGACGGTGAATTCCAAGGAAGAAGTTTGTTTCGCAATCGATTTGAAACAGATTTACATAAACTAAACATTGTTGAAGAAAGTTAAACATTACATTTTCAGCAAATTGGTACCTACGTATTCATTATATATATGGCGTAGCTATATACATTGTAGAGTGTGTGTTTTACGTTTATTTATCGTCGCTACCGGTTGCCCATATGAGCGACGCCTCCTAAAGAGATTAGTCATTTTAGATTATTGGAGGATAGTGCAATGATACAGACATAGACCCATTCCAGAGTCTCCTCTGGTTCTTTTACGTGCACGGTGTAAAGCACCGACACGAGACCTCGGTTTAAAGTCCCATCTGAAAGACTGTTAATTGTATTATGGTCAGACGGGGGATCGAACCACCTGCGATCCCTGGATTACCAGTCCAGCGTGTTACCACTGGACTACAGATCCGTACATTGTAGATACTTGCGAAAAGCTTTTTGTTTAGCAATGGTGTTGCAACAGGCTTCTTAATTACATCAGTGATTACTTTCGACCGCAACTGAATGAGAGGCATGTGTCAGTTACTGCCCCTGAATGCTCATACAAGTAGGATTGGCTGTCCGATTAGCGCAGTGGTTAGCGCGCTCGCTTCTCACAAATGCAATCCGGGTTCGATCCTCGGACCGGGAAGCATGTGAGATGGTACGTTGGTCGCCAGATCGGACAGGTGGGTTTTCTCCGGGTACTCCTGTTTCCTCTCACACGAATGACCACATAAACAGTATACGCTTTCATCCGCGCCAACGAGAGTTCTATAAAAATAAGTAATATAAGCTTCGCAATCGTTGTAGAATATATAACGTTTTAAAAAAAGTAGGTTGGTGTAAAAGTGTAAATAGGTCCTTATATTTGGAATCCACTGTTTTTACTGTTGTTCCATAACCAGATGTTGCGGTATGATAAATGTGATTTTATCAAAATCGTGTTAAATAACTGATAGCATTGTTATATAAATAAATACCCATTGCATATAATGTAGGAGATCTGTCAATATATAGTAATTTAATAATCATATGAGTTGATATTGGAAGGAAATTGTTAGCATGTTGTGCAAAGGAAGCAACGATAAAAACAGAGGAAGACACTTAATGAGAGACATCTCTAATTTTCTATTACCTCCCTTGGCAGATAAAGTCTGATTTAATAAAAAATGTGAATAGGTCTTTTAGTTAGAATCCTTTGTTTTTATTGTTGTTCCCTAACCAGATGTTGCTGTATGATAATTGTGATTTTATCAAAATCGTGTAAATTAACTGATAGCATTGTTTTACAAATAAGTACACATTACATACGCTGTAAGAGATCAGTCGAGATATAGTAATTTAATACTCATATAAAGCGATAGTGGAATAAAATTGCTAGCATGTTGTGCAAAGGAAACAACGATAAAAACAAAGGAAAACACTTAATAGGACCTATCTACTATTAGGGAGTATTCAGGGGCAGTAACTGACCGATGTTTCTCATTGAACGTATCTATTTTTATGGATTATTCAGGGGCAATAACTGACCAATGTCTCTCATTGGTTTCCTCGAGTCAGCGACCTTACAAGTCCTCACCCGACCACGGACGCAGTATCAATATACACATCAGGCTAACTCGTTCTTTATCAGTCAAGGGAGGTAATAGAAAAAACAGCAATGTCTCGCATAGAGTGATAAAGAAAGAACACGTTTGAAATACCTAATAACTGCAATATGTTATGCAAAGGTAGCAGTTAAAGCCAAGAACAATATGTAGTTCAATCAATCAAGTCATGATCAAATGCCATAGTGTACTTTAACCTTAATTGGTATGGACACTATATTCAAATCTCCTAGCTATTGATACGATTTACGCAAACTATGCATACACCAAATAATGGCTAATCAGCTAACCGCGGAGAAAATAATCCGTCCATCGTTTGTTCAAAATGGCAAGTTGTGCTATTTTATGTGACTCGGTGTGTGTGTTTAGTTTCATTGTGTGTTCTATTAGTGACATTTTGGTAGCAGTTTCAGACGGAACAGTGCATATAAAGAACATTAGCATTTATTTACAGAAATTGTATTCCTACACGCATTCTGTTGTTATTTTTTTTATTTTAAAGCGACATTACATCACAAAAGACGACATCACAAAAAAAAAAAAAATGCATATTTCACGTAGAATATCATTGTTAAGTACTACAGATTCTTTCCAAATAATTCGAACACTAATTTCGAATCAACACATGACATTATGTTCTTGTTGTCTACAAACTCTCAAAAGTGAAAGTAGGATTTCATATAACGGTCAGCGACGTGAGATAATTTAAATTTGATCGGTGGAATAAACAATAGTACGTATACAGGCGGATAGAGTGGACTGCCCTCCATGTGCATCCCTCCATATCAATGCATGCACTCTAAAGTTATTGTACGTATGCATTTACTTGAGACATCTGCATATTCGGCTGACCTTAGGTCATATACGAAGTTACACTCAGTATAAGGCCGTTCTAACTTGATGTTTTAATCAAATCCGATTGATGGCGCAGCGGTAATGCCACTAATTATGACGGTAGATGTCCCGGGTTCGATCCCCGAAAAGGTAAAATTTTATTTTTATTATTTCTTGATTATATAGAAATGCTACACATAGCACGAACTCTCGCGTTGCACGATTTTATTAACATTCATTGATTGGCGATGCCGGGGAAGTATTTGAAAGCTGCTGAAAAAGAGAAACTTGCAAACGTTCTGAACTATTTTGCTGCTAGTGGTTTACCTAATGGGATATGCATACAAAAGACGGTCGAGTCAACTGGGGTCAGTATGGCTACGGTGTAACGAATCCAAAGGGAATTGAAGTCTAGTGGGACATTGGCATCACCAAAACGCAAGATGAGTGGCCCATACAAACCAATTGATGGCTTTGACGAGGGTGTTATAAGGAACAAGTTGAGAGAGTTTTACACTATCCGTCGCCAGCTGCCTACCATCAGGAAGCTACATAAAGTGTTGAAGAATGAAATCAAATACTCAGGAAGTCGCACACTATAAGCCGACTGAGGTAGTGATTACCATACATGGCTCGGATACAGAGGATACCGACTCGGCATATGAGTGTGGCAGCTTCACTGACACAGCGAGCGAAGATGGATCGTAATTTTGAAATTGCATGATGCTCGTAAAATTGTATAAGTTGTGTTGTAGAAAAATAAAATAAAATATCATAAAAATAAGAAATAAAAAATAAGAAATAAAACACATACTAGCATCAAAATGGGAATCGGGAAACATTGATTTAAAATATAAAGAATATAACTGAAATAATTTATAAATAAATATCTGTATCATCGTAATAAAAAATCTTTCTTTCTATTTTTGTAACTTCGCAATTTTTAAGCGGTGAGGATTCGAACCCACGCGAAATAGCTCATTTCATTTGAGTTTAGTATCAACCCTTTAGACCGTTCGGCTACCGGCGCTTGCGTCCATTGCATAGATTAAATACATTCATGCAGTTATTTAATTACTTTACCACTGTAATTGAAGCGTGTAATTATGATAATGTCTCAAGTAAATGCGTACGTACAATACTACGATAAATAAACGTAAAAAAAAAAAAAAAAGTACAATACTTGACACGCGCCTTACAAGTTGTTTAGATATGTTCCGGATGTGTGCGTACATAACTGTATTTATGTGGAATGGCAATGAACCTGTCTACTGTAAACAACATGTTGCCCTAATGACAAATAACAAGAAGGAAGCGTAGGCCATGGTATCTACAAACTTCGTTTGAACTCGTTTTTGTTGTTTTACTAAAAAGCATATCATTTTTAGAAAGCACTTTTACAAACTATAAACAAAAAAATACATCTTCGGAAACTCAAAGAAGCCAACTTCTGCTACAGTTTATAGCATAACCAATACATTAATAAATAACCGCAAGGATTCGCATTAATATCTTGGTCAAAGAGCATTTAATGGCATGTTTCAAAGGGAGGCTAATTAAGCCTGTAAAGTGTTCACCTGTGAGATGGTATTATGATGGAATGGGTTATAGGAAATAGGCGGTTAATTAAGCCCCATATTCAGCACCAATAAGGCCTACAGTGGGATCAAGCCAACTGCAATGAAGACTTAAAGAGTTAAGCAAATCCCATGGGATTAGTACACGAATATATCTGTAACACGTTCTTAATCCGCAGCTGATTGAGTCATCTATAACATAATGCCATATTTTCTATTACCTCCCTTGGCAGATAAAGTCTGATTTATCCCAAAATGTAAATAAGAGTTTACTGTTGTTCCCTAACAAGATGCTGCGGTATGATAAATGTGATAATTAACTGATAACGTTGTTTTACAAATAAGTACCCATTGCATATACTGTAGGAGATCTGTCGAGATCTAGTCATTGAATAATCATAAGAAGCGATAGTGGAATAAAATTGCTAGCATGAGGAAACATGCAAAAGGAAACAACGATAAAAACAGAGGAAAACACTTAGTAGGACATATCTACTTTTAAGGAGTATTCAGGGGCCAGTAACTGATGTATCTCTAGCGCAGAGTTTTTAATTCATTTGCATGATCTACTACATTCTTTCAGATGGGACTCATAAACCGCCGATATATCATGTATCGGTGCTTTAAAACACAACCGTGACGTCTTACCATTAGTTTATGCAAATTGATTTTAGCGCGATTGCGAAACAAGTTCATACAATTTATATTAATCACTCGAGAGACCTCATTCCTGGTGGAATCCATCGCCACGAGGTAGAGAGAAGAGGCAACGTGGAATTTAAATGCCTTGTCTAAGGGTACAATCGTAACAGCTCCAACTCCGGACTGTTCGCACCTGAAGCGAACGAGCATCCACTGCGCTATCACGACTTCCACAAGTCATACCTTTGTACTTGCAGTCCATTATTATTAATATTGGATTGCTGTCAAAAGGCCATAGTATTATATTAAATCATACCGGTGCGAAATTAACAATTTTAATTAGTAAGATCTTGTTATATAGGTGTGTGTTTTAAGTACGATATAAGCCTGAAACACAACCACTGTGTAAACTTGCTCGCCCATATGGTTTACCGGCGGCGAGGATAAATAAACTCAATCATCATCATCATGTGTAAACTATTGGTATTGTCTTCGGTGCGACGCGCCTCACACAGCCCAATATTTTACATATTGAATCGTTTTCGGATTATATCTTATACCGTCTCCGTAGCCCAGTGGTTCAGGCGTCCGAAGATTCGAATCTCGTCAGGGGTTCGTTCTGATATGGCCGGTTAGTCAGCCGCCAGCTAGTTAAATAATGGTTACCGATTGCCAACCAGCCTGACGTCTTGTACACAAGCATAGGATTCGGGAAGTACTGATGTTCATAAAAAAGAGGTGTCTCATATGTCAGAAATGGCTGGTTACTTTTATATCCTATACATAAAATTGGAATGTAAAAGAACCGATGCTTCTGTAATTGGAGCACTATTCTCCAAAATATAAAATGACTAATATACTTATATGCGTCGCCCAGATAAACCATAGTTTTTACAATTTTCCATGACTGTTACCTCCCTTGTATTAATATCTTCCATATTTCCGCAGCTGTTACCTCCCTTATATTAGTATGTTCACTATTTTCACAGCTGTTATCTCCCTTGTATTAGTGTTCACTATTTCCGCAGCTGTTACCTCCCTTGTATTAATATCTCCAATATTTCCGCAGCTGTTACCTCCATTATGTTAATATTTTCACTATTTTCACAGCTGTTATCTCCCTTGTATTAGTGTTCACTATTTTCGCAGCTGTTACATGTACCTCCCTGATGTTGATAATTTTACTATTGCACAATCTGTTACCATCTGCAAGCCTTGTATTAATATGTTCACCATTTCAATAGCTGTTATTTCCATTATATTGGTATTTTCACCATTTCAGTAATTGTTACTTCCCCTCTATTGGTATTTTCACCATTTCAGTAATTGTTACCTCCCTTCTATTGGTATTTTCACCAATTCAGTAATTGTTACTTCCCTTCTATTGGTATGTTCACTATTTCAGTAGTTGTTACTTCCCTTCTATTGGTATTTTCACTATTTCAGTAGTTGTTACTTCCCTTCTATTGGTATTTTCACCATTTCAGTAATTGTTACTTCCCTTATATTGGTATTTTCACGAGTTCAGTAGTTGTTACTTCCCTTCTATTGGTATTTTCACTATTTCAGTAGTTGTTACTTCCCTTCTATTGGTATTTTCACCATTTCAGTAATTGTTACTTCCCCTCTATTGGTATTTTCACCATTTCAGTAATTGTTACTTCCCCTCTATTGGTATTTTCACCATTTCAGTAATTGTTACTTCCCTTCTATTGGTATTTTCACCATTTCAGTAATTGTTACTTCCCTTCTATTGGTATTTTCACCATTTCAGTAATTGTTACTTCCCCTCTATTGGTATTTTCACCATTTCAGTAATTGTTACTTCCCCTCTATTGGTATTTTCACCATTTCAGTAATTGTTACTTCCCCTCTATTGGTATTTTCACCATTTCAGTAATTGTTACTTCCCTTCTATTGGTATTTTCACCATTTCAGTAATTGTTACTTCCCCTCTATTGGTATTTTCACCATTTCAGTAGTTGTTACTTCCCTTCTATTGGTATTTTCACCATTTCAGTAATTGTTACTTCCCTTCTATTGGTATTTTCACCATTTCAGTAGTTGTTACTTCCCTTCTATTGGTATTTTCACTATTTCAGTAGTTATTACTTCCCTTATATTGGTATTTTCACGATTTCAGTAGTTGTTACTTCTCTTATAATTGTATTTTCACGATTTCAGTAATTGTTACTTCCCTTATAATTGTATTTTCACGATTTCAGTGACTGCTACACTTGCTGACGTGAACGAGTATCGGCTGATACGCGATCTATTGAGAAGCTACGACAAGAGAATCCGACCATCGAAAAATGCAAGCACTGCACTCAACGTAACGTTTGGGTTTTCCCTCTCACAAATTATTGACGTGGTACGTATAAAACATGTTTGCGTGAACGTTATCACCAAATGTGTTTGTTTGATTATTTGGTGTGTTTTACGTTTATTTACGTTTATTTATCGTCTGTATCATTGTACTATCGTTCAACAATCTAAAATGACTAATCTCTTCAGGAGGCGGCGCTCATATGGGCAACTGGTAGCGACGATAAATAAACGTAAAACACACACTATTTGTTACAACTATTTCTGATTTATGTGAACTGGGAATCGGATATCGTATTGTTTATTACTATACGACATATATGTACTCGTATTTAATATAGCTGTATATCATTGTTTATTACTATACGACATATATGTACTCGTATTTAATATAGCTGTATATCATTGTTCATTACTATACGACATATATGTACTCGTATTTAATATAGCTGTATATCATGGTTTATTACTATACGACATATATGTACTCGTATTTGATATAGCTGTATATCAATTGGATAGACAGCTCACGAGAGTAATATACATGTATTTCTTAATGGATTCCGTTTACCACCCTTTTAAGTATAACACAAGTCCCTTTTAAGTATAACACACGTCCCTTTCAAGTATAATACAAGTCCCGTTTAAGTATAACACACGTCCCTTTTAAGCATATTACAAGTCCCTTATAAGTATAAAACAAGTCCCTTTTAAGTATAATACAAGTCCCTTTTAAGTATAATACACGTCTCTTTTAAGTATAATACAAATCCCTTTTAAGTATAAAACAAGTCCCTTTTAAGTATAATACAAGTCCCTTTTAAGTATAACACACGTCCCTTTTAAGCATAATACAAGTCCCTTTTAAGTATAATACAAGTCCCTTTTAAGCATATTACAAGTCCCTTTTAAGTATAATACAAATCCCTTTTAAGTACATGTATAATACAAGTATGTAAATCACAGATTGTATTATTTCATTTAAATCACAGATTATATTATTTCATTTAAATCACAGATTATATTATTTCATGCAACTCACGGATTGTATTATTTCATGCAACTCACTGATTATATTATTTCATGCAACTCACTGATTATATTATTTCATGCAACTCACAGATTATATTATTGCATGCAACTCACGGATTGTATTATTTCATGCAACTCACAGATTATATTATTCATGCAACTCACGGATTGTATTATTTCATGCAACTCACGGATTGTGTTATTTCACGTAACTCACATATTATATTATTTCGTGCAACTCACTGATTATATTATTTCATGCAACTCACTGATTATATTATTTCATGCAACTCACAGATTATATTATTTCATGCAACTCACGGATTTTATTATTTCATGCAACTCACGGATTGTGTTATTTCACGTAACTCACATATTATATTATTTCATGTAACTCACTGATTGTATTATTTCATGTAACTCGCTGATTGTATTATTTCATGTAACTCACCGCTTGTATTAGTTCATGTAACTCACAGATTATATTAGTTCACGCAACTCACAGATTATATTATATCATGTAACTCACTGATTGTGTTATTTCATGCAACTCACGGATTGTATTATTTTCCGTAACTCATGGATTGTGTTATTTCACGTAGCTCACTGGTTGTATTATTTCATTAAGGTCATTGGTTGTATTATTTCATGTAACACACTGATTGTATTATTTCATATATCTCACGGATTGTATTATTTCATGTAACTCACGGATTGTATTATTTCATGTAGCACACTGATTGTATTATTTCATTAAGCTCATTGATTGTATTATTTCATGTAACTCACGGATTGTATTATTTCATTAAGCTCATTGATTGTATTATTTCATGTAACTCACGGATTGTATTATTTCATGTAACTCACGGATTGTATTATTTCATTAAGCTCATTGATTGTATTATTTCATGTAACTCACGGATTGTATTATTTCATATATCTCACGGATTGTATTATTTCATGTATCTCACGGAGTGTGTTATTTCATGTATCTCACGGAGTGTGTTATTTCAGGATGAGAAGAATCAAATATTGACAACAAACTGCTGGCTCAATCAGGTAAGCTTATAAAGATCTGCCTGCACGAGGGCACTGTTGAATATAGAGTTAAATATTTGAAACATAGCTCAATGTCATAAATGTATTGCAATGTCTTAATTGAATGTTCATTCATAGCTTAGGCACCATTTTGTTGATTGTTCGTGTGTTTTTAAAATAAAAAGAGAAATATAATATTGGCCCACACACAATGTATTTGCATGTATTTGCATATTCGTCTGTGCAATCTTAACATTGTGTCAATTAGATGCACCAGTCCTTAGGAAAATGGCGTTAATAGAACATACAGTGCAATTAAAACACACTGGGTCCGCCGCCGTGGTCGAGTGGTTACGGATGCTGACGTATCAATCTTATCAGGGTCTGCACTTTTTGCCAGTATTATACTTAAACGCAATAGAAACGCAACCATATACATACGAATATTTAATAATCGACATTGAATTTCAACGCATATAATTATTAATTTCATTAAGCCAGTTTATGCACTAGACAATCGCCTAAAATAATCCATTTCTCACAGTTTCATGTAATAATTCACAGCTAAAGTGTATCGCTAGAAAAATAATTTGCAATATAGAGTATTTACATAGAAAATAAAATTCTAAAATATTGCGTTTTAATGCCGTCAATTATATTACTGATTTTAGACAAAATTACCCATTTTGATAAATGAACTAGTCCAAATGTAATGTATTTATTAATTTATTCGTCTAAGAATATCATGCACCAGTCCATGTCAGTAACTTGGTGTTGAATGAGTTAAGATGTTGTGCAAAGGAAGCAACGTAGACAACCGAGGAAACCACTTAATAAGACCTATCTACTATTAGGGAGTATTCAGGGGCAGTAACTGACCGATGTTTCTCATTGTACCTATCTAGTTTTATGGAGTATTCAGGGGCAGTAACTGACCGATGTTTCTCATTGTACCTATCTAGTTTTATGGAGTATTCAGGGGCAGTAACTGACCGATGTTTCTCATTGTACCTATCTAGTTTTATGGAGTGTTCAGGGGCAGTAACTGACCGATGTTTCTCATTGTACCTATCTAGTTTTATGGAGTATTCAAGGGCAGTAACTGACCGATGTTTCTCATTGTACCTATCTAGTTTTATGGAGTATTCAAGGGCAGTAACTGACCGATGTTTCTCATTGTACCTATCTAGTTTTATGGAGTATTCAAGGGCAGTAACTGACCGATGTTTCTCATTGTACCTATCTAGTTTTATGGAGTATTCAAGGGCAGTAACTGACCGATGTTTCTCATTGTACCTATCTAGTTTTATGGAGTATTCAAGGGCAGTAACTGACCGATGTTTCTCATTGTACCTATCTAGTTTTATGGAGTATTCAAGGGCAGTAACTGACCGATGTTTCTCATTGTACCTATCTAGTTTTATGGAGTATTCAAGGGCAGTAACTGACCGATGTTTCTCATTGTACCTATCTAGTTTTATGGAGTATTCAAGGGCAGTAACTGACCGATGTTTCTCATTGTACCTATCTAGTTTTATGGAGTATTCAAGGGCAGTAACTGACCGATGTGGCTCATTATGAAGCGACCAATCAAAGGGTATATTTCATACGAGCATTGTTTAGACGGCCACTGCCCTTACATTCCGTTCTCGGTATATTATATGGGAACATGAACCGGAAACTGCCCAATCTAGGAACCGGATGGCATTTATATATCGCGGTATAGTAGCACAGACGCGTGGAGTCGGGACAAATGTGTTCGTGTAAAAAAAAAATGATGTTTTTGTTTTTAAGAACACTATGATACACTATATGCGTTGCACTATACATACAAGTTTACTAGGCCATTCCAAGCAATACATGACACCCCGTCACTATCACATAGTCTAGGTAGTGACGAGGTGTCATTTTAAAACTTGCTTGGAATGGCCTAAAACTTGTATGTATAGTGTCACGCCTATAGTGTATCAGCGTGTTATTAAAACAAACAATTAGAAACATGTGTTTTTTTAGTTTTGGTCAGACGGTGTTATTGATATATTGGTCTCGGATTGGTTGAAAAAGTGTATGGAAGCCATTAAGAGTTATTGATACATGAATTGATTGGCTGAGTAGGTATTGTCACAAATAGTGAACATAGTGACTTCTAAATATTAAAATACAATATATGAGCTGCATTTTGGAATATTTTAGAATATTTGCATACTATTTGGTGACAAATAAACACCATATTATAAATGCAGTTGTCCGTGCAACATTCACCACCAAATTACCTTCAGAGTAGAGGGTGGATGCCTTTAGTGGGAACTTAAAAAAAACCTCAATTGTTCAACCCTTTCTTGTTACTCAAATGGTAGGTCTGTAGAAAACTACTATCTTTTGTGCCAATCCATTTTGGGGGAACATATAATGGCACTGTGTGTTATATTGGTGGCCTGTGGAAATTTCAATAGCGGTGTCTGACCTTTTGTGGTTTTGAACCCGAAAACATTTGTCCAGACCCCAAGCGTCTGTGTGTTGGAGTGGCATCCCATAACAAATGTACGAAATGACTGGTATTACAAATATGACAGTATTGGTTTGATCACGGTTGATTATTACCGTCGAATATATTCAATTAGACATATAACGTCTGCAAATTGACTAGAATGTCTGTTACGCTGTGTCAAAGCAGCACACAGATATAAATCAAGCTGTCAAATTGAGTATAAGGTTGATGGATCACGGATACAAAACATAGACGAGGGATAAATTGGCTTTTCCCTGTAAATACAGCGTCTGTCGTCAAATTTTAAGCATCCGGCTTGTTTGATTGTTGTGTTCATTGAAGATGTTCGTGCTGACCTCTATTAAGACAAGTTGCTGTTTGTTCAATTGGATTGTTATGGATAGCGAATTGCATATAGCAAGCTACTTGACCGATATATTAAGTTTCTCTGTATTTGTGCTTATTAGACTAAGTGATGGCAACGACCATTCGAATATGCAATTATTCATTTGCATTCGCTTCTCACCAATGCAACCCGGGTTCGATCCTCGAAACGGGAAGTATGTAAGGTTATACGGTTGTCCTCCCACACGAATGGCCTCATATACGCTTTCATCAGCGCCAACGAGAATGATTAATATAAAATGCTTCGTAATCGTTGTAAAATAAATAAAGTTTAAATTTTTTTTAAATCATTTAAATAAATGCCTAACTATCCGAATACCATTACAGTATTCGAATATTAAAGAGCGACATAATATCGTATGGAATTAATAACAATTTGAAATTGTGCACGGGTAGTAGGGGAGACATTAGAATAAATGGGGTCCACGGATTGTATGGGAGACATTAGAATAAATGGGGTCCACGGATTGTAAGGGAGGCTAGAACAAATGTGGTCCACGGATTGTAGGAGAGACTAGAACAAATGAGGTCCACGGATTGTAGGGGAGGCTAGAACAAATGTGGTCCATGGATTGTAGGGGAGACTAGAACAAATTGGTCCACGGATTGTAGTGCAGACTAGAACAAATGGGGTACACGTATTGTAGGGGAGACTAGAACAAATGGGGTCCACGTATTGCATGGGAGACTAGAACAAATGGGGTTCCACGTATTGCAGGGGAGACTAGAACAAATGAGGAACACGGATTGTAGGGGAGACTAGATCAAATGGGGTCCACGTATTGTAGTGGAGACTAGAACAAATTGGGTCCACGGATTGCAGGGGAGACTAGAACAAATGAGGTACACGGATTGTAGGGGAGACTAGATCAAATGAGGTCCACTGATTGTAGTGGAGGCTAGAACAAATTGGGTCCACGGATTGCAGGGGAGACTAGAACAAATGGGGTACACGTATTGTAGGGGAGACTAGAACAAATGAGGTTCACGTATTGTAGGGGAGACTAGAACAAATGAGGTCCACGGATTGTAGGGGAGACTAGAACAAATGGGGTTCACGGATTTTAGGGGAGACTAGAACAAATGAGTCCATGGATTGTAGGGGAGACTAGAACAAATGGGTCCATGTATTGTAGTGGAGACTAGAACAAATGAGGTCCACGTATTGTAGGGGAGACTAGAACAAATGGGGTCCACGGATTGCAGTGGAGACTAGAACAAATGAGGTCCACGGATTGTAGGGGAGACTACAACAAATGAGGTCCACGGATTGTAGGGGAGACTAGAACAAATTGGGTCCACGAATTGCAGTGGAGACTAGAACAAATTGGGTCCACGGATTGAAAGGGGAGACTAGAACAAATGAGGTCCACGGATTGTAGTGGAGACTAGAACAAATGAGGTCCACGTATTGCATGGGAGACTAGAACAAATTGGGTCCACGGATTGCAGGGGAGACTAGAACAAATGAGGTCCACGGATTGCAGGGGAGACTAGAACAAATGGGGTCCACGTATTGTAGGGGAGACAAGAACAAATGGGGTCCACGGATTTTGGGGAGACTAGAACAAATGAGGTCCACGGATTTTAGGGGAGACTAGAACAAATTGGGTCCACGTATTGTAGGGGAGACTAGAACAAATTGGGTCCACGGATTGCAGGGGAGACTAGAACAAATGGGGTCCACGTATTGTAGTGGAGACTAGAACAAATGGGGTCCACGTATTGTAGGGGAGACTAGAACAAATGGGGTCCACGTATTGTAGTGGAGACTAGAACAAATGAGGTCCACGTATTGTAGGGGAGACTAGAACAAATGAGGTCCACGGATTGTAGGGGAGACTAGAACAAATGAGGTCCACGTATTGCATGGGAGACTAGAACAAATTGGGTCAACGGATTGCAGGGGAGACTAGAACAAATGAGGTCCACGGATTGCAGGGGAGACTAGAACAAATGGGGTCCACGTATTGTAGGGGAGACAAGAACAAATGGGGTCCACGGATTTTGGGGAGACTAGAACAAATGAGGTCCACGGATTTTAGGGGAGACTAGAACAAATGGGGTCCACGTATTGTAGTGGAGACTAGAACAAATGAGGTCCACGTATTGTAGTGGAGACTAGAACAAATGGGGTCCACGTATTGTAGTGGAGACTAGAACAAATGAGGTCCACGTATTGTAGTGGAGACTAGAACAAATGGGGTCCACGCTTGTAGTGGAGACTAGAACAAATGAGGTCCACGTATTGTAGTGGAGACTAGAACAAATGGGGTCCACGTATTGTAGTGGAGACTAGAACAAATGAGGTCCACGTATTGTAGTGGAGACTAGAACAAATGGGGTCCACGCAGGCGCGTAGCTGGGCGTACGCATGTACGCACGTGCGTACGTAAATGTTGACAGGTCGGAAAAATGAAAATGCGAAAAATGCAATAAAAAATGAAGCCTAAGGGGGGTGAGGGGTCAAATGTTTATTATCTTCAGTTATAACATATATCTACAATTATGTGACACGACTGTTCGATATCTAGAGCCGTCCAAAGCAACACGTGGTTACGGTACTCGAAGTCTGCCGGAGGAGTATACTGCGCCCCCTGTCACATTTTCGCACATGTAGAGAAGAAAGCCTTCGTATCGGTAGCAGCGACCGACCCCAGCAACCTCGGCAAAATGATTGCTAACCACGGAAAGAGTGATATGCATATCAGCTCTACGGAGGCTGCGGAAAACTTCAAATATGTAATGACGGGTGACAAAAAGGATATCATGAATTCAATCTCCACATCATACAACACGCTAGTGGAAAAAAATCGCAAATTTCTCAAAGCTATTGTAGACACGATCGTACTGTATGGAAAGCAAAACGTTGCCTTACGAGGTCACGACGACAAAGGATAGCAACTTCATAGCTTTACTAGAGTATCAATCGAAATATAACACAGTCCTACGTGATCACTTGGAAACTGGGGACCCAAACACCAAATATACTTCGCCCGAAATCCAGAACGAACTGATCGATATCTGTGGTGAACAAATCAAATCATCTATTGTAAAAAAGTGTAACAGTGCCCCATTATTTGGCTTCATAGCAGACGAGGCCACCGACTCTTCCACAATTGAGCAGATGGCTCTGTTTGCGATATTTCGACTACGATACACTAGCCGTACGTGAAGATTTCATTACGTTCGCCGAATGCGACGCCACGACTGGTGAATCACTTTCCGATGCATTTCTGAAGAACTTGAGACTTGCAGGCGTAGACGTAGATAAAATGAGGGGCCAGGGATATGATGGCGCTTCGAACATGTCCGGGAAGTTCCGTGGGGTACAAGCACGAATTAGACAGTCGCTGCCCAAAGCAGTGTACACTCATTGCAAAGCGCATTGCTTAAATTTAGCTATAGTACATGCGTCGGAAGAGCCGTTGGCCAGGAATATGATGAACACAGGTCAAGAAATTGCGTTTTCCTTTAATTATTCCGTGAAGCGACTATTGCGATACAAGGAAACGCTAGCGAATGATGTCGGAAGTAAAATTGCCATGGAGCACAGAACAAAATTACAATCCCTGTGCGAAACAAGATGGGCAGCAAGAGCGGACGCGCTGAACACCTTCCAGTCTTCATACATAACGGTCGTGGAGGCACTGACTGACCTCTGTCTACACTATGGCGATAGCAAGGCCGGTGCATACAGAATAGCCATCATGCAGTTCGGGTTCATCGTGTGTCTTGTAGCTATAGAACATGTGCTCTCGGGATTAATGCCACTGTCCAAAATGTTACAAAACAAGTCATGTGACCTTATTGAAGCTGTCAAAGAAGCTAACGTCATCACTCGCCAAGTTACGGATGAGTGAAATGATCCAGCTGTGTGGGATGTCATGTACGCGAAGGCTGTTGAAATGGCAGAGGCTGTTGATGTGCAACCATCACGACCTAGAGCCCCGAATAATCGGCGTCAGCAACATCGTCAAAATGCTCCGGGAGATACCGTTTCTGACTACTGGAAGAGAAACATGTACTTACCTTTCGTCTATCATTTGGTAACAGAACTATCTGATCGTCTTATTGAGGATGGCGACAGATTCAATGCCCAATTCCTGATACCAGGCGATATAGGTAATCTTACCGAGGATATAATTGCGTCCATATATAAAACATTTGAGGAGGATCTCCCCGCGGTTGATTTTGAAGACTTCAAACGGGAAGTGTCTCGTTGGAAAGTTAGGTGTGCTGGTGACACCGAAGTTCACGCCACCGTAGGTGACACGCTGGCACACACGCCTAGGGAGCTGTACCCCAACGTTTCAACATGTCTGCATATTTTGCTGGCGATGCCTGTTTCAACTGCCACCGCAGAAAGATAGTTCAGCAGCATGCGCCGCTTGAAAACGTACCTTCGGTCAACCATGACAACAGGCAGATTGTCGTGCCTAGGACTGATGAACATTCACAGGGACAAAGAGATAAACACTGACATGGTTATCGATGTCTTCGCTAGACGGAAGGAGCGGCGCCTTGCCTTTGTGTTTCGTGTCTAAGTAATAGTTAGAGCGCTGTACATCAGTCTGTACGAAGAGATAATTCCCGAGATTTAGCGAGAGGATTATCGATCGTACAGGCTGAAAACAGTGCTCTAACTATTTTGTGTCACCCCCATGCCCGTACCATGTCTCTACTTGTAATAACACATCTTGGTTAAAGTCACTTGGTGTTGGTTTTCATTGTAAAAAAATCTCGTAAAACTCATTAATTTAAACTATTTCCAGCAGTATTTTGTGTACATATAAGTTGTGAAATACACTCTAAAACTCACCTACGGCTGTATAGCAAAACAAAAATTCCGGGGGAGCATGCCCCCGGACCCCCCTAGCGCCGGTGCGTATCCACATTTTAGTCCCAGCTACGCGCCCTGCCACGTATTGTAAGGGTGACTAGAACAAATTGGGTCCACGGATTGTAGGGGAGACTAGAACAAATGGGGTCCACGGATTGCATGGGAGGCTAGAACAAATGAGGTCCACGGATTGTAGGAGAGACTAGAACAAATGGGGTCCATGGATTGTAGGGGAGACTAGAACAAATGGGGTCCACGTATTGCAGGGGAGACTAGAACAAATGGGGTCCACGTATTGTAGGGGAGACTAGAACAAATGGGGTCCACGGATTGCAGGGGAGACTAGAACAAATGGGGTTCCACGTATTGTAGGGGAGGCTAGAACAAATGGGGTCCACGGATTGCAGGGGAGACTAGAACAAATGGGGTTCCACGTATTGTAGGGGAGGCTAGAACAAATGGGGTCCACGGATTGCAGGGGAGATTAGAACAAATGGGGTTCCACGTATTGTAGGGGAGGCTAGAACAAATGGGTCCACGGATTGCAGGGGAGACTAGAACAAATGGGGTTCCACGTATTGTAGGGGAGGCTAGAACAAATGGGGTCCACGGATTGCAGGGGAGACTAGAACAAATGGGGTTCACGTATTGCAGGGGAGGCTAGAACAAATGGGGTCCACGGATTGTAGGGGAGACTAGAACAAATGGGATCCACGTATTGTAGGGAAGACTAGAACAAATGGGGTCCACGTATTGTAGGGGAGGCTAGAACAAATGGGGTCCATGGATTGTAGTGGAGACTAGAACAACTGGGGTCCACGGATTGTAGGGGAGACTAGAACAAATTAGATCCACGTATTGCAGGGGAGACTAGAACACATGGTGCGTGTAAATAGTCAGTCGTTGTCTGTGCTAAAGTTTTTGAAAATCTGCAAATTACAAATGTGTGCCAAAATCACCCAATATATAAGTGGTGCGAATTTAGTCATTCAGTGTAGATATTTAAAGCGCCATTACATCGCAAAAAGTAAATAATGTGCAGTTTTTCACGTATACATGCATTGTTACTACAAATTCTTCTAAATATATTCGAACACTAACATTGAATCAATTTAACAGTGTTTTTATGGTATGCAAACTTTCAAGAGTGAAAGTAGGATATAACTGTCATCCACGCTCCTGAATTGACGTTTGTTGTCATTGAAGTCAATACTAAACACGCGATACTTTCGTTTTGAGATAATTTAACTAAGATTAGTCTACAAATGAATATTTATAGGCACACATGTGCCATACCTCGTGTTATTCAGGATACACGCATTGTATTACGCATGTATGTCGACCCTATTTACATTATTTTGTTATGTCAACAAACCACGTATACCACGTTTGTTTATTTGTTGAAATACTCAGTTTTTGAGCCAAATATTTGGGAAAATGATTATACCATATAATAGCAAATTACATTCTTCGAACATTTGCGTTTTCACAGATGTAGTGTCGCTTTAATTTGCTATATATGTATTGTTAGATGTGGATTGACTTTGGCTTAAGATGGAAACCGGAGAAGTATGGTGGACTAAAGGTTGTGAGGATTCCGCATGATTCCGTTTGGAAACCAGATATACTACTTTATAACAAGTAAGCTACATTTTCATTTCTTTCACAAACTACGGAATACGAGCGGGTATCACAATGCAGGCGTATGAGATGTGTACGTGACTTAAGTGATTATTTAGCCCCATGAGGTGTATTTGGACGGTGTCGATCATAATATAAGCGTATGAGGTTTTCACTTTTTTATTTCTGGCAAAACGACATTGATATTATCAGAAAAAAACACAACGGCACTAATTAATGGTGTTGGTGTTTTAAATATATTTGATATGGCGAACAATACAAACTATGCTAGAGGACATAGAAAACGCACACTAAGGATAAGTATGTTTTTACATGAAAAAAAAACAAATACCTATATAAATACATAGTTTTAAACATTTTGGAATATTTTTAGTTGTTCAGTTTTGTAATAAAGATGTGATATATCTTTGATGGAATCCTTCGTATTTCGTTTTCATGTAATAATAATCATATAATGTAAGTGTGCGTTTTCTATGTCCTCTAGTATATAATGTAGGTGTGCGTTTTCTATGTCCTCTAGTATATTATGTAGGTGTGCGTTTTCTATGTCCTCTAGTATATAATGTAGGTGTGCGTTTTGTATGTCCTCTAGTATATAATGTAGGTGTGCGTTTTCTATATCATCTAGTATATAATGTAGGTGTGCGTTTTCTATGTCCTCTAGTATATAATGTAGGTGTACGTTTTCTATGTCCTCTAGTATATAATGTAAGTGTGCGTTTTCTATGTCCTCTAGTATAATTATAGCAACGCCTGTGCCCAGGTTAGTAGGCGCGGTGTTTATTGGAACGATGTACACATTTACTATATTCTTAAATGTTTATGTTATATACACTCAACTACATATAAAATATATTTTGTACGTATATAAACTGTTGAATATATTTTACTAGAGCAATATTATCAATGTTAAAGTTTCACGAGGTATCGCTTACATTCACGAAATTAAAACTAACTGTATGTGTACAGACGGATCTGTAGTCCAGTGGTATCACGCTGGACTGGTAATCCATGGATCGCAGGTTCGATCCCCCGTCTGACTCTAATATAATTAACAGTCTTTCAGATGGGACTTTAAGCCGAGGTCTCATGTCGGTGCTGTACACCGTGCACGTAAAAGAACAAGAGGATACTCTGGAATGGTTCTCTGTCTGTATCATTGCACTATCCTCTAAAACTCTAAAATGCCTAATCTCTTCAGGAGGCGTCGCTCATATGAGCAACCGGTAGCGACGATAAATAAGCGCATAACACACAATAGTGTTCTATTAGCTAGATGATAGCAGTCGTAGAGATTACCCCCCCCCCCCTACGCCCCGGTGGTATTTGACATATAAAAGCATGCTTGATTTTACAGTGGTATCATTATATTGATATAGAAGTGAATGGGAGTGGACACTTCGCTTACCGCCATGACAACAGACCCTTCCCGATTTCTCCCAAAATCGAATCACTTTCTCCTGTATATTCATCGAGTTATCCTGTACACACACATACACACAGACGGACAGACGCAGCCAAATAAAATAACCTCGGGGTCCTAAACAGGGGCGTATAGCTAGTCCTTTCGAATGTGTATGTCCGACTAATAATTAAGCACCGAAAGTACGATTTATGTGGAGGCATACTTCTTTTCAATTGAACTTCCGGTGCTCGTGCCTAATATCAACTTGTGTCGACTAATCTAGCCAGTCGTAAAGACTGAATACAAAAAACAGTGCCAGTGTACAATGACATACGGGTAATTGTTTGCCAAGAAATGAGAGTGATCGAAAAGACAACGACACACTGACTGTAGAAAACTTATATTGTTACAGAGTCAGTAATATATGCGTTAGCACACTAACTTGAGCGCTGTGCTGGTATTCACAGATTTTAAAAGCTTATTACATATAATGAAATATTTGTAGCATTCTGTATGTTGATGAAAAGTTAAAATCCAGCTAGTATGGTGTAACGGGGGATCGAACCTGCGACCCCTGTATTACAAGACCAGCTAGTATGGTGTAACGGGGGTCGAACCTGCGACCCCTGTATTACAAGTCCAGCTAGTATGGTGTAATGGTGGATCGAACCTGCGACCCCTGTATTACAAGTCCAGCTAGTATGGTGTAATGGTGGATCGAACCTGCGACCCCTGTATTA
>CM026394.1:934783-988470 GCA_014843695.1 Archivesica marissinica
TATTACTTTGTATTCCAGTTTCTTGCTCTTCCATCTGTCATCTCTCCTTACAAATGCTCAGTTATCATTGATGCATATTACTTTGTATTCCAGTTTCTAGCTCTTCCATCTGTCATCTCTCCTTACAAATGCTCAGTTATCATTGATGCATATTACTTTGTATTCCAGTTTCTTGCTCTTCCATCTGTCATCTCTCCTTACAAATGCTCAGTTATCATTGATGCATATTACTTTGTATTCCAGTTTCTAGCTCTTCCATCTGTCATCTCTCCTTACAAATGCTCAGTTATCATTGATGCATATTACTTTGTATTCCAGTTTCTTGCTCTTCCATCTGTCATCTCTCCTTACAAATGCTCAGTTATCATTGATGCATATTACTTTGTATTCCAGTTTCTTGCTCTTCCATCTGTCATCTCTCCTTACAAATGCTCAGTTATCATTGATGCATATTACTTTGTATTCCAGTTCTTGCTCTCCACCTGTCATCTCTCCTTACAAATGCTCAGTTATCATTGATGCATATTACTTTGTATTCCAGTTTCTTGCTCTTCCATCTGTCATCTCTCCTTACAAATGCTCAGTTATCATTGATGCATATTACTTTGTATTCCAGTTTCTTGCTCTTCCATCTGTCATCTCTCCATGCAAATGCTCAGTTATCATTGATGCATATTACTTTGTATTCCAGTTTCTTGCTCTTCCACCTATCATCTCTCCATACAAATGCTCAGTTATCATTGATGCATATTACTTTGTATTCCAGTTTCTTGCTCTTCCATCTGTCATCTCTCCTTACAAATGCTCAGTTATCATTGATGCATATTACTTTGTATTCCAGTTTCTAGCTCTTCCACCTATCATCTCTCCTTACAAATGCTCAGTTATCATTGATGCATATTACTTTGTATTCCAGTTTCTTGCTCTTCCATCTGTCATCTCTCCATACAAATGCTCAGTTATCATTGATGCATATTACTTTGTATTCCAGTTTCTAGCTCTTCCATCTGTCATCTCTCCTTACAAATGCTCAGTTATCATTGATGCATATTACTTTGTATTCCAGTTTCTTGCTCTTCCACCTATCATCTCTCCATGCAAATGCTCAGTTATCATTGATGCATATTACTTTGTATTCCAGTTTCTTGCTCTTCCACCTATCATCTCTCCATACAAATGCTCAGTTATCATTGATGCATATTACTTTGTATTCCAGTTTCTTGCTCTTCCATCTGTCATCTCTCCTTACAAATGCTCAGTTATCATTGATGCATATTACTTTGTATTCCAGTTTCTTGCTCTTCCATCTGTCATCTCTCCTTACAAATGCTCAGTTATCATTGATGCATATTACTTTGTATTCCAGTTTCTTGCTCTTCCATCTGTCATCTCTCCATACAAATGCTCAGTTATCATTGATGCATATTACTTTGTATTCCAGTTTCTTGCTCTTCCATCTGTCATCTCTCCATACAAATGCTCAGTTATCATTGATGCATATTACTTTGTATTCCAGTTTCTTGCTCTTCCATCTGTCATCTCTCCTTACAAATGCTCAGTTATCATTGATGCATATTACTTTGTATTCCAGTTTCTAGCTCTTCCATCTGTCATCTCTCCTTACAAATGCTCAGTTATCATTGATGCATATTACTTTGTATTCCAGTTTCTTGCTCTTCCATCTGTCATCTCTCCTTACAAATGCTCAGTTATCATTGATGCATATTACTTTGTATTCCAGTTTCTTGCTCTTCCATCTGTCATCTCTCCTTACAAATGCTCAGTTATCATTGATGCATATTACTTTGTATTCCAGTTTCTTGCTCTTCCATCTGTCATCTCTCCATACAAATGCTCAGTTATCATTGATGCATATTACTTTGTATTCCAGTTTCTTGCTCTTCCATCTGTCATCTCTCCTTACAAATGCTCAGTTATCATTGATGCATATTACTTTGTATTCCAGTTTCTTGCTCTTCCACCTGTCATCTCTCCTTACAAATGCTCAGTTATCATTGATGCATATTACTTTGTATTCCAGTTTCTTGCTCTTCCATCTGTCATCTCTCCTTACAAATGCTCAGTTATCATTGATGCATATTACTTTGTATTCCAGTTTCTTGCTCTTCCACCTGTCATCTCTCCTTACAAATGCTCAGTTATCATTGATGCATATTACTTTGTATTCCAGTTTCTTGCTCTTCCATCTGTCATCTCTCCATACAAATGCTCAGTTATCATTGATGCATATTACTTTGTATTCCAGTTTCTTGCTCTTCCATCTGTCATCTCTCCTTACAAATGCTCAGTTATCATTGATGCATATTACTTTGTATTCCAGTTTCTTGCTCTTCCACCTATCATTGCTCCATACAAGTGCTCAGTTATCATTGATGCATATTACTTTGTATTCCAGTGTCTTGCTCTTCCACCTGTCATCTCTCCTTACAAATGCTCAGTTATCATTGATGCATATTACTTTGTATTCCAGTTTCTTGCTCTTCCACCTATCATTGCTCCATACAAGTGCTCAGTTATCATTGATGCATATTACTTTGTATTCCAGTTTCTTGCTCTTCCACCTGTCATCTCTCCTTACAAATGCTCAGTTATCATTGATGCATATTACTTTGTATTCCAGTTTCTTGCTCTTCCATCTGTCATCTCTCCATACAAATGCTCAGTTATCATTGATGCATATTACTTTGTATTCCAGTTTCTTGCTCTTCCACCTGTCATCTCTCCTTACAAATGCTCAGTTATCATTGATGCATATTACTTTGTATTCCAGTTTCTTGCTCTTCCATCTGTCATCGCTCCATACAAATGCTCAGTTATCATTGATGCATATTACTTTGTATTCCAGTTTCTTGCTCTTCCATCTGTCATCTCTCCTTACAAATGCTCAGTTATCATTGATGCATATTACTTTGTATTCCAGTTTCTTGCTCTTCCACCTATCATTGCTCCATACAAGTGCTCAGTTCTGCCATTGAGTAACAACCCACAGTTGATGCCTTTTGTTAACCAGCTATGTAAGTACTTGTGTGTGTGTTTTACATTTATTTATCGTCGCTACCGGTTGCCCATAGGAGCGACGCCTCCTGAAGAGATTAGTCATTTTAGATTTTGGAGGATAGTGCAATGATACAAACAGAGACCCATTCCAGAGTCTCCTCTGGTTCTTTTACGTGCACAGTATTATCCTGGTACGATTGATATCTGGATGTATTTCCCTGGTACGATTGATATCTGGATGTATTTCCCTGGTACGATTGATATCTGGATGTATTTCCCTGGTACGATTGATATCTGGATGTATTTCCCTGGTACAATTGATATCTTGATGTATTTTCCTGGTACGATTGATATATTTTCCTGGTACAATTGATATCTTGATGTATTTTCCTGGTACAATTGATATATTTTCCTGGTACAATTGATATCTGGATGTATTTCCCTGGTACGATTGATATCTTGATGTATTTTCCTGGTACGATTGATATATTTTCCTGGTACAATTGATATCTGGATGTATTTCCCTGGTACGATTGATATCTTGATGTATTTCCCTGGTACGATTGATATCTTGATGTATTTCCCTGGTACGATTGATATCTTGATGTATTTTCCTGGTACGATTGATATATTTTCCTGGTACAATTGATATCTTGATGTATTTTCCTGGTACAATTGATATCTTGTTGTATTTTCCTGGTACGATTGATATATTTTCCTGGTACAATTGATATCTTGATATATTTTCCTGGTACAATTGATATCTTGTTGTATTTTCCTGGTACGATTGATATATTTCCCTGGTACGATTGATATCTTGATGTATTTTCCTGGTACAATTGATATCTTGATGTATTTTCCCTGGTACGATTGATATCTTGTTGTATTTCCCTGGTACGATTGATATCTTAACATATTTTTCCCATTACGATTGATGTCTTGCTGACTTCTATTGTATTTTTTGCAGCAAAAGATCTGTTGAAGTTTGACATCTCACACAAAGTGGACAGTGCGACAGGGTCTATAGGCAGGCGGTACGCACGTACCGATGCAATAGCCATACCGTACGGTATCACCGTCGACTTCGATACATTGAAGGAGCCCCACTCAGCCACCCTCAGAGAACGAGATACTATGAAACAAATCCGAGCACCAGTCAGTATATACGTGTACTTAAAGTCATATTCATGTTCATAATGGCCGTTAGATTTTCAAGATTGTTATGGCTGTCCGATTAGCGCAGTCAGTGGTTAGCACGCTTGCTTCTCACCAATGCATCTAGGCAGTCAGTGGGGTTAGCACGCTCGCTTCTCACCAATGCATCCAGGCAGTCAGTGGGGTTAGCACGCTCGATTCTCACCAATGCATCCAGGGTGCATTTTCTATAAAGATTATGGCTGTCCGATTAGCGCAGTCAGTGGTTAGCACGCTCGCTTCTCACCAATGCATTCAGTGGGGTTAGCACGCTCGCTTCTCACCAATGCATCCAGGCAGTCAGTGGGGTTAGCATGCTCGCTTCTCACCAATGCATCCAGGCAGTCAGTGGGGTTAGCACGCTCGCTTCTCACCAATGCATCCAGTGGGGTTAGCATGCTCGCTTCTCACCAATGCATCCAGGCAGTCAGTGGGGTTAGCGCTCGCTTCTCACCAATGCATCAGGCAGTCAGTGGGGTTAGCAGCTCGCTTCTCACCAATGCATCCAGGCAGTCAGTGGGGTTAGCACGCTCGCTTCTCACCAATGCATCCAGGCAGTCAGTGGGGTTAGCACGCTCGCTTCTCACCAATGCATCCAGGCAGTCAGTGGGGTTTGCACGCTCGCTTCTCACCAATGCATCCAGGCAGTCAGTGGGGTTAGCATGCTCGCTTCTCACCAATGCATCCAGGCAGTCAGTGGGGTTAGCACGCTCGCTTCTCACCAATGCATCCAGGCAGTCAGTGGAGTTAGCGTGCTCGCTTCTCACCAATGCATCCAGGCAGTCAGTGGGGTTAGCACGCTCGCTTCTCACCAATGCATCCAGGCAGTCAGTGGGGTTAGCATGCTCGCTTTTCACCAATGCATCCAGGCAGTCAGTGGGGTTAGCACGCTCGCTTCTCACCAATGCATCCAGAGTCCGATCCTCGGTGGTCGACAAATCGGACCGGTGGGGTTTTTTTCAGGGTCAGCCATTGAAATTGTACAATCCTAATGATATACTAGGAAAAACTATCTAATGTCATTTAAAGTAATTGGTATTTATATTAAAATGTTATGCACCGTAGTGTCAAATAGTATTATAATCTACTCCACAATATATGAAAGGGTCGCGCAAAAATGTTGTTCTATCATTATGTTCATTTTTCAGATCGGGGAGTTGGCGGAGATCGTACATGATTTAGCCCAGCACAGACGGACGTGGGATGATATAATCAACAACTACCCGCTGTTTGAACAACAGGAGTCTACGAAATGATGACACTAACATTTTAGTTTCACAATACAGCAATACTGCTTCCATGTACCTCTTATACAGAGATTTTGTCAGCACATTTGAGTAGATGGGGCATATTTATTTTGAGGACAATGATCACTGACCGTCAGTCCAGATATCAATCGTACCAGGAAAATACAATGTCAAGATATCAATCGTACCAGGAAAATACAATGTCCAGATATCAATCGTACCAGGGAAAATATGTCAAGATATCAATCGTATCAGGGAAAATATGTCAAGATATCAATCGTACCAGGAAAATACGTCCAGATATCAATCGTACCAGGGAAAATATGTCAAGATATCAATCGTACTAGGAAAATACAATGTCCAGATATCAATCGTACCAGGAAAATACAATGTCCAGATATCAATCGTACCAGGGAAAATATGTCAAGATATCAATCGTACCAGGAAAATATGTCAAGATATCAATCGTACCAAGAAAATATGTCAAGATATCAATCGTACCAGGAAAATACAACGTCCAGATATCAATCGTACCAGGAAAATACAATGTCCAGATATCAATCGTACCAGGGAAATACAACGTCCAGATATCAGTCGTACCAGGAAAATACAATGTCCAGATATCAATCGTACCAGGAAAATACAACGTCAAGATATCAGTCGTACCAGGAAAATACAATGTCCAGATATCAATCGTACCAGGAAAATACAACGTCGAGATATCAATCGTACTAGGAAAATACAACGTCGAGATATCAATCGTACCAGGGAAATACGTCAAGATATCAATCGTACCAGGGAAATATGTCAAGATATCAATCGTACCAGGGAAATACGTCAAGATATCAATCGTACCAGGGAAATACGTCAAGATATCAATCGTACCAGGGAAAATACAATGTCCAGATATCAATCGTACCAGGAAAATACGTCAAGATATCAATCGTACCAGGGAAAATACAATGTCCAGATATCAATCATACCAGGGAAATACGTCAAGATATCAATCGTACCAGGGAGAATACAATGTCAAGATATCAATCATACCAGGGAAATACGTCAAGATATCAATCGTACCAGGGAGAATACAATGTCAAGATATCAATCGTACCTACATCAAGATATCAATCGTACCAGGAAAATATGTCCAGATATCAATCGTACCTATCCAGTCGATGGAACCATTAATTATAAATTGTTTCCTCTCCCATTACTTGGGTCTACAGACTTCAGAAGAACAAATGATGTCAATATTTTGAAGCAATCACTTGTCCCTCACCGCGGTAGGTTCGAATCCCGCTGGGGATGTAGTTTCATGTGAGGAAGCTATCCAGCTGGCTTGCAGTGGGTTGGTGGTTCTACTCGGGTACCCGTCCGTGCCTGTAATACTGCACGGAGGATCGATCACCTAGGGTCTTCCTCCACCAATAACAGCTGGCTTGCAGTGGGTTGGTGGTTCTACTCAGGTACCCGTCCGTGCCTGTAATACTGCACGGAGGATCGATCACCTAGGGTCTTCCTCCACCAATAACAGCTGGCTTGCGGTGGGTTGGTGGTTCTACTCGGGTACCCGTCCGTGCCTGTAATACTGCACGGAGGATCGATCACCTAGGGTCTTCCTCCACCAATAATAGCTGGAGAGTTGCGGTATGACCTAAACCAAACATAACAACATATTTTGAAGCATTGTTATGAAATGTTTAAAACTATGCACAATGTGTTACATATAGTGTTTGTGTGATCTACGTTTATTTATCGTCGGGTCCGCCTCCGTGGTCGAGTGGTTAAGGTCGCTGACTTGTATACCACTGTAACCTATCATCACTGATGGTCACGGGTTCGAGACCCGCTCAGGCCGTGTCTCATTTATATGAAAAAGTTTCTTACGGAGGTTGGTGCACCCAAGTACTGGTTAACTGCTGGAGCCTGCCCAGGAATGGTGTTAGGTAAACTGCCCACCGGCGATATAGCCCAAAATGGTGCTGATGCGTAAAACCCGAAATATAACATAATTATTTATCGTCGCTACCAGTTGCTCATATGATCAATGCCTCCTGAAGAGATTAATCGTTGTAGATTTTGTAGGGTATTCCAGAGTCACCTCTGGTTCTCTTATGTGCACAGTGTAAAGACCTCAGTTTAAAGTCTCGTCCGAAAAACAATGATACGAGTCATTTTAGTATGGGCGGGGGATCGAACCTGCGACCCCTGGATTACCAGTCGAGCGTGTGAACTATAAATAGTGTTAATGGCTTGATGTGGGATAAATATGGTGGCCTTTAGACAAAATGTTATAATGTGTGTGTTTTACGTTTATTTATCGTCGCTACCGGTTGCCCATATGAGCGACGCCTCCTGAAGAGATTGGTCATTTTAGATTTTTGGAGGATAGTGCAGTGATACAGACAGAGACCCATTTCAGAGTCTCCTCTGGTTCATTTACGTGCACAGTGTAAAGCATCGACACGAGACCTCGGTTTAAAGTCCCATCTGAAAGACTGTTACTTTTATTAGGGTCAGACGGGGGATCAAACCTGCGATCCCTGGATTACCAGTCCAGCGTATTACCACTGTACGCTATAATTAGTCTGTATTTACAGATGATCTATATACATGTAGCACATGCTGTGTATAGTACTTGTTCAGTATCTGAGAAGCTCTGTACAGAGAACAAAATTAATGTATTTTTCAGGGTTCTCACTGTCGGTCGCCAATTGCGACAAAAAACAATGACGCTAAATTTTGTGAATTGGCGAAAATATTTGGCGCAACTTTTTTTCCCCCCACATGTTTTGTCAAATACATGGCTTCAAATATTTATTTGGCTATATGGCTCTTAGTTGGCTCCAAGTTTTTTTAATTGGCTCCAGTGTTTTTCAATTGGCGACAGAAGTGGCGCAGACAAACATTCAGACAGAGTGAACCCCGTTTTTTCTACGAAATGAATTACAGTTAAACCTGTCTTAAGCAGCCAGCGAAGGGAATCACAGAAAGTGGCTGCTTAATAGAGGTAAAATGTATCACAAAACAACATATTGGAAATCAGAAACCTGGCTGCTTAATACAGGTTGGTTGCTTAATGAAGGTGACCACTAACACAGGTTTGACTGTAAGCAATAAAAGTACAATTTTTATAAGAATCAGTGTTGATTATTGTGTGAATGGTAGTGCATATTGGCAGACATTCATATTTTTCTTGAGAAAAGTAGAAACTATTTCAAAAATATTAAACTTTTTCAAAGTTTAAATTAAAGTACAGCTCTATTTTGTAAGTTTTTAAGTCTTATTTCGAAGAAATAAAGAAAATTGAAAATCTGGTTGATGCATCGTTGTTTTAAATCTATGTATTAATTGTAGTAGTTCAGGGGTAGGTAATTTAGTTTATACAAAATTTATTTTTAGCCCGATTGCGAAACAAGTTCTTACAACATTAGTGAAATCGCTCTAGAGACCTCATTCCTGATGGATGAAGTTTATTTAGCATTCTTGGAAGAGGACCAGCCATGGATCATACCTGGAATGGGAGGCGATGTCGTTCAAAGTAATTGATGAATACACGTAAACATTGGAGGGTCAAGACAAGCTTCTGTGAACTAAATAATACCTAAGAGTCCCCAAGACGTGGGCCATAACTAGCTCCCTTTGGCTTAGCCTGCTTGTGACGACCATCTTTGATATCAGATTTATTGACAACATTATGAATGTCCCAATTCGACTAGAGTTTGCTCTCCTTGTAACATCCTGCCCATGTCGGCCATTTTGGATATATTTTAATATTCTATGTGGACAAATATTCTTGTAAAATCATTTAGCAACACATTAAATTGTTGTATATTTATTATCACAGACTTACGCTACAATATAATCTTTACAAAGAAACTTGAGCAAAGAATAAAACATTTAGGTATGAATAAATGTACATGTATACACATTGTGATTAAAAATAATTACATTTCTATTAGTATAAATGTAAATTAACCCTTAACCCTTTCAACACCACAGACCTCTAAATTGGCTTACAAAAAAGTGTAGATCCAGATGAGCCGACTCGTGACGAGCCGAAAAATTACCCATTTTGATAAATGAACTGATCCAAATGTAATTTTGTTATTAATTTATTGGTCTAAAAATATCATGGACCAGTCCATGTCAGTTACTTGGTGTTGAATGGGTTAACCTGCCAAATAAATTACACAGAATGTGCAAGCAGCATAGATCAAGATCAGCAGCGGCGTAGCACCACATCTGATCAGGATCTATGTTGTTTGCTATTCCGACAAGTGTTTTATATCCACTATCCGAATAGCAAAAGGCCATAGAGCCTGATCAGACAGCCATTCTGTGCGGTCTGATCTGGTTTTGGGCTGTTTGCAAAAGCGACTTGTTGTGATTGGCAGGTTACGGGTTTAAAAAAACAAACATATATGGTGAGGTAGAAGTACAATATTTCAAGAGGGGCAGGTGATTTGAAGTCACGCCTGTAACCACTCCGCTACCAGTTCTGCATAGCAACGAGTATGTATAGAACTGGACCAAATGCGTTACAAAACCCAGTTTATACGCTTTAGACCGAATTTAACTAACGCATCATCGCAATCCGAGAAACAATTGCAGTTGCGGAACTTGTTCAGCGAGAGTGGTGAAGGATGAGCTGTATTTATGGTCGCATGTTTCATAACGTTGATAATCTTCCCTTTCTTCTGCGCGAATCCTCCCCAAAGAATAAATACCACATGATCGCGGTGCTTGCTCAATGCATTTATAATGCCATCCGTAAATTTCTGCCATCCAAACTTTGCATGCGAGTTCGCTTTGTGTGCCCTGAAGAAAAAGGTACAAATCAATTTAGGTGCAGGATTATAATATTGACCTCTGTGATAGCGCATTTGTTTAATGTTATGAAAGGCACGGATGTTCAGGAGCCGTTGCGATTGTGCCCTTAGGCAAAACCATTTAAATTTCACATGCCTAATCTCTCACCCTCGTGGCAATGGATTTCATCAGGAATGAGGTCTCGAGAGCGATTAATATAAGTTGTAAGAACTTGTTTCACAATCAAGATCAAATAAATTTGTATAAACTAATAGGATCATTGTACTACTTGCTTATGTTTGTTTTGTTTGTTTTTGGGGTTTAAAAATTGCACCTTCAGTTTTCAGTCATATGGCGACTCTCCAGCTATAAAGTGTTTGTTTATTATAGTGCCATCCCTATTGAAAGGGCTAGCCATTTCTGACTTATGAGACCTCTTTTTATGAACATCATTCGAACATCACCGATTCCTATGCTTGTATGCCTGGTAACCATTATTTAACTAGCTGGCGGCTCACCAACAGGCCATATTAGAACAAACCCCAGACGAGGTTCGAACTTGGTAGGCAATCGGTAACCATTATTTAGCTAGCTGGCAGCTCACCGGCCATATCAGAACGAACCCCTGACGAGATTCGATCCGTCAACCTCCCACTCCGTAGGTGGACGCCTTAACCACTAGGCCACGAAGACCCTGCACTGGTGATGGGCACAAGATTTGAAGCCAACGACCATAACCACTCGGCCATCCTACATACTAAATATTTATGGGAATAGATAATGACGCTGAATGGCGACTATATGTTCGAGGCGATGAATGCGTTGCATGGTGTTGATATAGAACAAAGGGTTAATGTTTGTGGTGGTGTTTACGTTTATTTATCATCGCTACCGGCTGCCCATATGAGCGTCGCCTCCTGAAGAGTAGTCATTTTGGAGGATAGTGCAATGATACAGAGAGAGACCCATTCCAGAGTCTCATCTGGTTCTTTTACGTGCACGGTGTAAAGCACCGACACGAGACCTCGGTTTAACGTCCCATCTGAAAGACTGTTCATTTTAATAGGGTCAGACGGGGGATCGAACCTGCGATCCCTGGATTACCAGTCCAGCGTGTTACCACTGGACTACAGATCTGTCTGTGGTTAATGTTTTATTTGCCCTGTGCATATATACAATTACGGTAACACAGAACAATTGTATATTTAGTGGTTACGGTCATTGACTTCATATAGCTAGCCACAATAGGTTTGAATCACACTGGGAGTGTCAAATTCTTTCATGGGGAGGAGCCATCCAGATCGCTCGTGGAATATCAATGGTTCTACTATATTTTTTTATTTATTTAACGCCACTATCGGTTGCCCATTTTGAGTGATGGGTAGTTTACCTAACAACACATTTCCTAGGCAGACTCTAGCGGTAAACCAGTACTTGGTGCACCAACCTCCGTAAGAAACTACCAACTTTTTCATATAAGAAACAAGGTCTGAGTGGGGCTCGAAACCATGACCATCAGTGACGATAGGTTACAGTGGTATACAAGTCAGCGACCATAACCACTCGACCACGGCAGTCATGATGCAAGCCAATCCGAAATACTGCTCAGATGGGCTGGCAAACGTTATAACAGTCAGGGATTATTCTAGCGGGCGAAATTGTCGCCCAAGGGACCTGGCTTCGCCCTCTGGGGGCCCCACTTCTCCCTAAAAGGAGTTTTTTACTATTTTCAAACACAATTGTGTCTAGTAAGATACACTGGCCCATTATAAAGCACTCCTTCTATTCAAATGTTGTGCATTTTAACCCTATTTTGCAGAAGTATATTAAAGAACACCATTTAAGGACGCGATCACGCGCTGTCATGATGCTAGCCAATCCGAAATACTACTCAGATGGGCTGGAAAACGTTATAACAGCTAAACTTACTCAACAGTGAGGGTTGCATTAAGCATGAGTATACCCTCTTTTGCCCATTTCTCCAGGCACCCGTGGTCGGCAATCACGAATTTGGAGATTTTGGGATCTCTCTCCAACTCCTTGTAAATATTCTTTAACGATGGCGGAACCGCTATTCCTGCAGGAACGGAAAATGACATACCCATAGCCTGAAATAGAAATTAACAACTTTGGGTTAAATGGCGATTCTCCCTTTATTATTGGTGGGAGAAGACTCCAAATGACCCCCCCCCAGAGCAGTATTTCAGGTATAGACCCAGGTAAAATAATTTAACCCTTTCCTTCATAGAGATTTAGGTTAATATACTATTATATCTCCATACAAACGACAGCCATTTAGCTATCATGCAGTGGATAAATAGTCGCCATATCTATCTCACCTCCATAGATATTACTGGGACTTCATAGAGATTTAGGTTAATATACTATTATATCTCCATACAAACGACAGCCATTTAGCTATCATGCAGTGGATAAGTAGTCGCCATATCTATCCCACCTCCATAGATATTACTGGGACTACATAGAGATTTAGGTTAATATACTATTATATCTCCATACAAACGACAGCCATTTAGCTACCATGCAGTGGATAAGTAGATGCCATATCTATCCCACCTCGATAGATATTACTGGGACTACATAAGATTCAGGCCTTTTATTATGAACATTGGTTTGACTACTACATTTTCAATGTATGTCGTATTGGTAATGGCGTCAAGAGGAGTTTCTATGAGGGAAAGGGTTAAAATAAGAATGACGCACCTGTCCATTGTCGTGATACGGATCCTGCCCAATAATCACCACTCTCACCTGCAATAAATACAGGTATAACACAATTACAGACGTACAAGAGGACAGACAGTATTGCTTGACGTTTAAAGTCGCAAACACAGCTTAGGTGATACGTCAACTATCTAGCTATTATTGGTGGAGGAAGTTTGTGTTTTTTGAGACCCCTAATGGGCAACCCCGCTTATTTCCAAAGCATACATACACAGCAGTATGCAACATACACGGCAGTATGCAACATACACAACAGTATGCAACATACATACACAGCAGTATGCAACATACACGGCAGTATGCAACATACATACACAGCAGTATGCAACATACATACACAGCAGTATGCAACATACACAGCAGTATGCAACATACATACACAGCAGTATGCAACATACACGGCAGTATGCAACATACATACACAGCAGTATGCAACATACATACACAGCAGTATGCAACATACACAGCAGTATGCAACATACACGGCAGTATGCAACATACATACACAGCAGTATGCAACATACACAGCAGTATGCAACATACATACACAGCAGTATGCAACATACACGGCAGTATGCAACATACATACACAGCAGTATGCAACATACATGGCAGTATGCAACATACATACACAGCAGTATGCAACATACAAGCAGTATGCAACATACATGGCAGTATGCAACATACACAGCAGTATGCAACATACAAGCAGTATGCAACATACATGGCAGTATGCAACATACACAGCAGTATGCAACATACATGGCAGTATGCAACATACATACACAGCAGTATGCAACATACATACACAGCAGTATGCAACATACACGGCAGTATGCAACATACATACACAGCAGTATGCAACATACACAGCAGTATGCAACATACATACACAGCAGTATGCAACATACATACACAGCAGTATGCAACATACATGGCAGTATGCAACATACATACACAGCAGTATGCAACATACATGGCAGTATGCAACATACATACACAGCAGTATGCAACATACATACACAGCAGTATGCAACATACACAGCAGTATGCAACATACACGGCAGTATGCAACATACATACACGGCAGTATGCAACATACATACACGGCAGTATGCAACATACATACACGGCAGTATGCAACATACATACACGGCAGTATGCAACATACATACACAGCAGTATGCAACATACATACACGGCAGTATGCAACATACATACACGGCAGTATGCAACATACACGGCAGTATGCAACATACATACACGGCAGTATGCAACATACATACACAGCAGTATGCAACATACACGGCAGTATGCAACATACATACACGGCAGTATGCAACATACATACACGGCAGTATGCAACATACATACACGGCAGTATGCAACATACATACACGGCAGTATGCAACATACACGGCAGTATGCAACATACATACACGGCAGTATGCAACATACACGGCAGTATGCAACATACATACACAGCAGTATGCAACATACATACACAGCAGTATGCAACATACATGGCAGTATGCAACATACACGGCAGTATACAACATACATGGCAGTATGCAACATACATACACAGCAGTATGCAACATACATACACAGCAGTATGCAACATACATACACAGCAGTATGCAACATACACAGCAGTATGCAACATACATACACAGCAGTATGCAACATACACGGCAGTATGCAACATACACAGCAGTATGCAACATACACGGCAGTATGCAACATACATACACAGCAGTATGTAACATGCACAGCAGTATGCAACATACATACACAGCAGTATGCAACATACATACACAGCAGTATGCAACATACACGGCAGTATGCAACATACACGGCAGTATGCACACGCAGTATGCAACATACACGCAGTATGCAACATACACGCAGTATGCAACATACACAGCAGTATGCAACATACATACACAGCAGTATGCAACATACACGGCAGTATGCAACATACACGGCAGTATGCAACATACATACACAGCAGTATGCAACATACACGGCAGTATGCAACATACATACACAGCAGTATGTAACATGCACAGCAGTATGCAACATGCACAGCAGTATGCAACATACACAGCAGTATGCAACATACACAGCAGTTTGCAACATACACAGCAGTATGCAACATACACAGCAGTATGCAACATGCACAGCAGTATGCAACATACACAGCAGTATGCAACATACACAGCAGTGTGCAACATACATACACAGCAGTATGCAACATACATACACAGCAGTATGCAACATACATACACAGCAGTATGCAACATACATACACAGCAGTATGCAACATACACAGCAGTATGCAACATACACGGCAGTATGCAACATACACAGCTGTTTGCAACATACACAGCAGTATGCAACATGCACAGCAGTATGCAAAATGCACAGCAGTATGCAACATACACAGCAGTATGCAACATACACAGCAGTATGCAACATACACAGCAGTATGCAACATGCACAGCAGTATGCAACATACACAGCAGTATGCAACATACACGGCAGTATGCAACATACATACATACACAGCAGTATGCAACATACACGGCAGTATGCAACATACATACACAGCAGTATGCAACATACATACACAGCAGTATGCAACATACATACACGGCAGTATGCAACATACATACACGGCAGTATGCAACATACACGGCAGTATGCAACATACATACACGGCAGTATGCAACATACATACACAGCAGTATGCAACATACACGGCAGTATGCAACATACATACACGGCAGTATGCAACATACATACACGGCAGTATGCAACAACATACACGGCAGTATGCAACATACACGGCAGTATGCAACATACACGGCAGTATGCAACATACACGGCAGTATGCACATACACGGCAGTATGCAACATACACAGCAGTATGCAACATACACAGCAGTATGCAACATACACAGCAGTATGCAACATACACGGCAGTATGCAACATACACGCAGTATAAACATACACAGCAGTATGCAAAACATACACAGCAGTATGCAACATACATACACAGCAGTATGCAACATACACAGCAGTATGCAACATACACAGCAGTATGCAACATACACAGCAGTATGCAACATGCACAGCAGTATGCAACATACACAGCAGTATGCAACATACACGGCAGTATGCAACATACATACACAGCAGTATGCAACATACACAGCAGTATGCAACATACATACACAGCAGTATGCAACATACATACACAGCAGTATGCAACAACATACACAGCAGTATGCAACATACATACACGGCAGTATGCAACATACACAGCAGTATGCAACATACACAGCAGTATGCAACATACACAGCAGTATGCAACATACACGGCAGTATGCAACATACACGGCAGTATGCAACATACACAGCAGTATGCAACATACACGGCAGTATGCAACATACACGGCAGTATGCAACATACACGGCAGTATGCAACATACACAGCAGTATGCAACATACACAGCAGTATGCAACATACACGGCAGTATGCAACATACACAGCAGTATGCAACATACACAGCAGTATGCAACATGCACAGCAGTATGCAACATACACAGCAGTATGCAACATACACGGCAGTATGCAACATACATACACAGCAGTATGCAACATACACGGCAGTATGCAACATACATACACAGCAGTATGCAACATACACAGCAGTATGCAACATACACAGCAGTATGCAACATACATACACAGCAGTATGCAACATACACGGCAGTATGCAACATACACAGCAGTATGCAACATACACAGCAGTATGCAACATGCACAGCAGTATGCAAAATGCACAGCAGTATGCAACATACACAGCAGTATGCAACATACACAGCAGTATGCAACATACACAGCAGTATGCAACATGCACAGCAGTATGCAACATACACAGCAGTATGCAACATACACGGCAGTATGCAACATACATACACAGCAGTATGCAACATACACGGCAGTATGCAACATACATACACAGCAGTATGCAACATACATACACAGCAGTATGCAACATACATACACAGCAGTATGCAACATACACGGCAGTATGCAACATACACGGCAGTATGCAACATACACAGCAGTATGCAACATACACGGCAGTATGCAACATGCACGGCAGTATGCAACATACACGGCAGTATGCAACATACACGGCAGTATGCAACATACACGGCAGTATGCAACATACACAGCAGTATGCAACATACACGGCAGTATGCACATACACAGCAGTATGCAACATACACGGCAGTATGCAACATACAGCAGTATGCAACATACACGGCAGTATGCAACATACACGGCAGTATGCAACATACATCAGTATGCAACACACGGCAGTATGCAACATACACGGCAGTATGCAACATACACGCAGTATGCAACATACACGGCAGTATGCAACATACATACACGGCAGTATGCAACATACATACACGGCAGTATGCAACATACACGGCAGTATGCAACATACATACACGGCAGTATGCAACATACACGGCAGTATGCAACATACATACACGGCAGTATGCAACATACACGGCAGTATGCAACATACATACACAGCAGTATGCAACATACATACACAGCAGTATGCAACATACATGGCAGTATGCAACATACACGGCAGTATACAACATACATGGCAGTATGCAACATACATACACAGCAGTATGCAACATACATACACAGCAGTATGCAACATACATACACAGCAGTATGCAACATACATACACAGCAGTATGCAACATACACAGCAGTATGCAACATACATACACAGCAGTATGCAACAACATACACGGCAGTATGCAACATACACAGCAGTATGCAACATACACGGCAGTATGCAACATACATACACAGCAGTATGTAACATGCACAGCAGTATGCAACATACATACACAGCAGTATGCAACATACATACACAGCAGTATGCAACATACACGGCAGTATGCAACATACACGGCAGTATGCAACATACATACACAGCAGTATGCAACATACATACACAGCAGTATGCAACATACATACACAGCAGTATGCAACATACACGGCAGTATGCAACATACACGGCAGTATGCAACATACATACACAGCAGTATGCAACATACATACACAGCAGTATGCAACATACATACACAGCAGTATGCAACATACACGGCAGTATGCAACATACATACACAGCAGTATGCAACATGCACAGCAGTATGCAACATACACAGCAGTATGCAACATACACAGCAGTATGCAACATACACAGCAGTATGCAACATACACAGCAGTATGCAACATACACAGCAGTATGCAACATACACAGCAGTATGCAACATACACAGCAGTATGCAACATACATACACAGCAGTATGCAACATACATACACAGCAGTATGCAACATACACAGCAGTATGCAACATACACAGCAGTATGCAACATACACAGCAGTATGCAACATACATACACAGCAGTATGCAACATACACAGCAGTATGCAACATACATACACAGCAGTATGCAACAACATACACAGCAGTATGCAACATACACAGCAGTATGCAACATACACAGCAGTATGCAAACATACACAGCAGTATGCAACATACACAGCAGTATGCAACATACACAGCAGTATGCAAACATACACAGCAGTATGCAACATACACAGCAGTATGCAACATACATACACAGCAGTATGCAACATACACAGCAGTATGCAACATACATACATACACAGAGCAGCAGTATGCAACATACACAGCAGTAAACACACCAACAACACACAACACCACACAACACCACAACACCACACATACCACTATGCAACATACACGGCAGTATGCAACATACATACACAGCAGTATGCAACATACACAGCAGTATGCAACATACATACACAGCAGTATGCAACATACATACACGGCAGTATGCAAACATACACAGCAGTATGCAACATACATACACGGCAGTATGCAACATACACAGCAGTATGCAACATACACGGCAGTATGCAACATACACGGCAGTATGCAACATACACAGCAGTATGCAACATACACGGCAGTATGCAACATACACGGCAGTATGCAACATACACGGCAGTATGCAACATACACGGCAGTATGCAACATACACGGCAGTATGCAACATACACGGCAGTATGCAACATACACGGCAGTATGCAACATACATGGCAGTATGCAACATACACAGCAGTATGCAACATACACGGCAGTATGCAACATACATATCAAACATAATAATGTCTCTCTAATGGTCTTTTTTTATACATTTAAAAACTAGAATGAATATTTTCCGTATCAGCTAGTTATAAATGCTAGTTGCACCAAACAATGTATCTATGCTCAAGAATTGTGTTTGAGAGTGAAAGATTGGGAGATGAGAACGTTGAGCCATGAAGAGGGTATGTGCGGAATGGGATATTTGCCCCATAGAAAATATTAGTCACGGTGATCGACAGCTAATTATGCTTGATGAAAGGAGCAGTAGGGCAGTACATATTGGTGAAAAGGGTGTATTTTACATTTATTTATCGTCACTATCGGTTGCCCATATGAGCGACGCCTCCTGAAGAGATTAGTCATTTTAGATTTTGGAGGATAGTGCAATGATACAGAGAGAGACCCATTCCAGAGTCTCCTCTGGTTCTTTTACGTGCACGGTGTAAAGCACCGACACAAGACCTAGGTTTAACGTCCCAGGTGAAGAGGGCTGACGAGTTCTAGTTTATATCGGTTAGCCCGCCCGAAGGCACACCTGTTGAGGCTTAAATAAAAACATATAATTAAAACGGCAGGTATTAGGGGCTAAAAAAGGAGCAAATGGGCGGGGCTAAAAATGGACAAAAGGTGGCAGGGCACCCTGTCATTTCGCTCTAGAAAAACCCGTATGATAATGGAGTTTATGTGGAATATAGAGTTAAGAAACTATTACCTTATCTAATGGTGTGAGATGCAAAGCGTTAAAGATAAGTTCCTTGGGTGGAAATATTTCCTTTCCTTCGTCGTACTCTGTCTGCAGCGTATCTTCAAGCGCTTTGAAATACGGTTGCTCAAACTCGTCAGCTAAAATGTCTTTCCAGGCGCCATCTTGCAAAAGATCTTTCAATACGAGTTTATTGGCTTTGCTGGCAGTTTTCTTTCCTTTAGTGCCTTAATGTAATTTAATTAATTAATGTAATTTAAAAGAAAAACTGATCATTCTTCTATATGCAAATTTACAACAAAGTGTGTTAACCCTTAAAATGCCGAATATATTGGACGGTATGTACAAATAACATAGATCCAGATCAGCTGTGGTGCTTGCTATGCAGACAAGTGTTTTAGCTCACTATCCAAAGAGCAAACAGCATAGAGCCAGATCAGCGGTGACGCGTGCTATGTTGTTTGCTATGCAGACAAATGTTTTAGCTCACTATCCAAAGAGCAAACAGCATAGAGCCAGATCTGGCTGTATGTTGTCTACAAAAGCGACTTTAGTCGTGATTGACAGGTTATGGGTTGGTTAACATGATTATGTATTGCGCAAATTAGGCGTAATGTAACTGACAGGAACCACTGTAATGTTTACTAAAATTAGTTTGTCACATCCCGCATCGACCGTAAAATAAATAATGTTTGTTGATCTATAAAAGAATCGGCTGTCCGATTAATGCAGTGGTTAGCGCGCTCACTTCTCACCAATGCAACCCGGGTTTGATCCTCGGACCGGGAAGAATGTGAGATGGTACGGTGGTCGCCAGATCGGACAGGTGGATTTTTCTCCAGCTACTCCAGTTTCCTCTCACACGAATGACCACATTTATGCTTTCATCCGTGCCAACGTGAGTGATTAATATAAGTTGTTAAAACTTGTTTCACAATCGTTGTAAAATAAATAAAGTTTGAACTTTATAAGAATCCTCCTAATATTTAAAGGATGCTTTTTTGGTAACATATACCAGATATTTAAAGAATATAATTTCCAATGACTGTAAATCCAACTATTCACACATAGACGGAAAAAATAATTATTGATATTTAGTACATGTACATTATAATGTTTCCAAACCCTGCTGCAAGCGTACCGCCCAATAGTTTCCCTTATATGGCCTAATAAAATCACTGGTCTGAATCATATCATAATTATATAGCCTGGTCCCATACTATGTCTTTGTATAATATATACTAGTCTTCACTACTATTGTGTATAAAGTATTATGGGTGAGTGAGTGACAATCAGGTCAGATGTGTGAATGAGTGAACTAACTCAACTAATTAGGTGCACTTTCCAACTAACTTGTTCAAGACCCTTATCCCACACTCTATCTCTACTAGTCAAACGGATAAGTTGCGAAGCTATCCTGTTTACATTAATATATACTATACTAGTAACTATATACATATATACATTATATGTATCAGCTGATAGCCGGACTCTTTATATCCATATATACGAAAATACGAAAACAACCAGTTTGTTATATCTATAAACTCCCCGGTCTACATATACGTGAATTGTTTATCAACAAACGTACGTTAACAATGTATAATGTGCAGGCGTAGTGCAGCAACTTTTTTTTACGTTTATTTATCGTCGCTACCGGTTACCCATATGAGTGACGCCTCCTGAAGGTAATAGTCATTTTAGATTTTGGAGGATAGTGCAATGATACAGACAGAGCCCCATTCCAGAGTCTCCTCTGGTTCTTTTACGTGCATGGTGTAAAGCACCGACACAAGACCTCGGTTTAAAGTCCCATTTGAAAGATTAATTTTATTAGGGTCAGACGGGGGTCGAACCTGCGATACCTGGATTACCAGTCCAACGTGTTAACCACTGTCCCAATTCCAGATGCATCCCTGGTTCTTTTACATGCCCAGGTTATAGCACCGATACACGAGACCTCCGTTTATACATGTACAGTCAAACCTGTCTTAAGCAGCCAGGCAAGGGAGTCGGAGAAAGTGGCTGCTTAGCACAGGTGGCTGCTTAATAGAGGTCAAATGTATTTAATAAAACAACCGAATGGGTATCTGGAAACTGGCTGCTTAATACAGGTTGGCTGCTTAATGGAGGTGACCACTAACACAGGTATGACTGTAGTTTTATTTGAAAGACCGTTAAGTAATATGATTAGGTTCAGACAGGGGAGCGATCCCTGCGATCCCTAGATACACAGTCCTAGGTCAGGACCACAGACTCGTCTATTACAAATCCTCTAATAGGTTATTCTTTATACAAATATATAGCGCAATGCTTCAACCTGTGCCCTTCCCGCAGGCGATATAGCTCAAAATGGTGCTGATGCAGGCTTAAAAACCGAAATATAATCAACCTGTGTCCATCGCTTTAGTCTGTTTCCCCTTTTGTCCTTTTTTGCATGCTCTTGCTGGCTTCTTTATGGGTACACCACTTTTCAAATCTGTGTCGGCTTTACGCTTTCCCGGCATTGTCTTCGACTATATATGATTACCTGCAATAAAGTGATTTATATTGATATACAGGGAACAGGTGTCGATATATTTGTTTGCCTAGTCAGTCAAATAAATATATTTTAACACCGAGACTATTAATTGGGCCGTATTGAGTTTCTGATCATGTCATTTTGCCAGAAGTTAAAAAGTGAAAAATCGACAGACTGGCACCCAGGCTAATTGGTATGTAATGATTCTGATGTTCTTTGGTTTTTTTGTGAAGCCAATATACTTCATTTATTATGTTTACTGTTTTACATTTATTTATCATCGCTACCGGTTGCCCATATGAGCGACGCCGCCTGAAGAGATTAGTCATTTTAGATTGTTGGAGGATAGTGCAATGATACAGACAGAGACCCATTCCAGAGTCTCCTCTGGTTCATTTAAGTGCACGGTGTACAGCACCAACACAAGACCTTGGTTTAAAGTCCCACCTGAACTGAAAGATTATTAGGGTCAGACGGGGGATCGAACCTACGATCCATGGATTACCAGTCCAGCATGTTACCACTGGACTACAGATCCGTCTATTAATTTATTAAGTTTCATTGGCAACATATATACACAATACATACATAATTGTATTAACAAGGTCATATATTCTATTCATTATCGGTGCTGTAGTAAATATGTATTTTAACCCTTTCCTTCATAGAGATTTAGGTTAATATATTATTATATCTCCATACAAACGATAGCCATTTAACCCTTTCCTTCATAGAGATTTAGGTTAATATATTATTATATCTCCATACAAACGACAGCCATTTAGTTATCATGCAGTGGATAAGTAGTCGCCATATCTATCCCACCTCCATAGATATTACTGGGACTACATAGAGATTTAGGTTCATATATTATTATATCTCCATACAAACGACAGCCATTTAGTTATCATGCAGTAGATAAGTAGTCGCCATATCTATCCCACCTCCATAGATATTACTGGGACTACATAGAGATTTAGGTTAATATACTATTATATCTCCATACAAACGACAGCCATTTAGTTATCATGCAGTGGATAAGTAGTCGCCATATCTATCCCACCTCCATAGATATTACTGGGACTTCATAGAGATTTAGGTTAATATACTATTATATCTCCATACAAATGACAGCCATTTAGTTATCATATAGTGGATAAGTAGTCGCCATATCTATCCCACCTCCAAAGATATTACTTGGACTACATGAGATTCTGGCTTTTATTAATAATTTAAGAGCATTGCTTTAGCTACTACATTGTCAATGTATGTCCTATTGATAATGGCGTCAAGAGGTGCTTCTATGATGGGAAAGGGTTAAGCATACAGTACATAGATCTAGCATGATTCTGATTTTGTATTTAGCATTTAAATTGTATCTACTAATTGCTGTAGTGACAGCTGTACTACCTTCAAACAATGCTTAATTGATATATATATATATTCAACTTGTGATCAGTTTCTGAAACCTTTATCTTCACTTGCAGCAATACTACAAATATTGGAAAGCTAAATAGTGGAAAGCCGGTATCATTGAATAGTGGAAAGCCGGTATCATTAAATAGTGGAAAGCCAGTATCATTGAATAGTGGAAAGCCGGTATCATTGAATAGTGGAAAGCCGGTATCATTGAATAGTGGAAAGCCGGTATCATTAAATACTGGAAAGCTGGTATCACTAAATAGAGGAAAGACGGTATCATTGAATAGTGGAAAGCCGGTATCACTAAATAGAGGAAAGACGGTATCATTGAATAGAGGAAAGCTGGTATCATTGAATAGTGGAAAGCCGGTATCATTGAATAGTGGAAAGCCGGTATCATTGAATAGTGGAAAGCCGGTATAACTAAATAGAGGAAAGACGGTATCATTGAATGGTGGAAAGCCGGTATCATTGAATAGTGGAAAGCCGGTATCACTAAATAGAGGAAAGACGGTATTATTGAATAGAGGAAAGCCGGTATCATTGAATAGTGGAAAGCCGGTATCATTGAATAGTGGAAAACCGGTATCATTGAATAGTGGAAAGCCGGTATCACTAAATAGAGGAAAGACGGTATCATTGAATAGTGGAAAGCCGGTATCATTGAATAGAGGAAAGCCGGTATCATTGAATAGTGGAAAGCCGGTATCACTAAATAGAGGAAAGACGGTATTATTGAAGAGAGGAAAGCCGGTATCATTGAATAGTGGAAAGCCTCTACATAAAAAAAATTGTTTGTTATTTCGAAAAATGACTTGATAGTAAAATGTCACATTTTTCAAGTCTAAATATTTGGACTACCTGTTTACCTGATCAGTTATTGATTTACCTGATCTAAAATTCCGAAATCTATAATACCTGCAACAGCACACTGTACTTGTCAAAATGATGCAACACTCTCCGAGTGTGTTATCAATGCAATCAGGCTCAGCAGTCAGTTTGTTTTTAACATGTAAACATAAACATTAATTTTTTGTACCTCTCCTGTGATCCGTTAGAAAAACACAGCGTATTATTTGCTAAGATAATGTGGGTCTGATACAGTTGTTAATACGTATACATGTGAATGTTGATATAAGTTTATAAGTTTTTATTGTCAGAATATACAACATATTCCTATGTGCTCTTATGAGAGGTGCCTATCAGAGGCAGATTATACAAAGTCAAGTCAAGGTGGGTGTTTGACTGTTTGTGGCTTTGATGGAATGGTGGCTGTCTGTGGCTTAGATGGAGTGGTGGATGTTTGTGGCTTTGGTGGAATGGTGGCTGTCTGTGGCTTAGATGGAGTGGTGGATGTGTGTGGCTTTGATGGAATGGTGGCTGTCTGTGCCTTAGATGGAATGGTGGCTGTCTGTGTCTTAGATGGAGTGGTGGATGTTTGTGGCTTTGATGGAATGGTGGCTGTCTGTGGCTTAGATGGAGTGGTGGATGTTTGTGGCTTTGATGGAATGGTGGATGTTTGTGGCTTTGATGGAATGGTGGCTGTCTGTGGCTTAGATGGAGTGGTGGATGTTTGTGGCTTAGATGGAATGGTGGCTATCTGTGCCTTAGATGGAATGGTGGATGTGTGTGGCTTTGATGGAATGGTGGCTATCTGTGCCTTAGATGGAATGGTGGATGTGTGTGGCTTTGATGGAATGGTGGCTATCTGTGCCTTAGATGGAATGGTGGCTGTCTGTGCCTTAGATGGAGTGGTGGATGTTTGTGGATTTGGTGGAGTGGTGGATGTATGTGGATTTGATGGAGTGGTGGGTGTATGTGGCTTTAGTGGAGTGGTGGATGTATATGGCTTTGATGGAGTGGTGGATGTATGTGGCTTTGGTATAGTTGTGGATGTATGTGGCTTTGGTGGAGTGGTGGATGTATGTGGCTTTGATAGAGTTGTGGATGCATGTGGCTTTGGTGGAGTGGTGGATGTATGTGGCGTTGATGGAGTGGTGGATGTATGTGGCTTTGATTGAATTGTGGATGTATGTGGGAGTGGTGGATGTATGTGGAGTGGTGGATGTATGTGGAGTGGTGGATGTATGTGGCTTTGATTGAATGGTGGATGTATGTGGCGTTGATGGAGTGGTGGATGTATGTGGCTTTGATAGAGTGGTGGATGTATGTGGCTTTGATTGAATTGTGGATGTATGTGGGAGTGGTGGATGTATGTGGCTTTGATGGAGTGGTGGATGTATGTGGCTTTGATTGAATTGTGGATGTATGTGGGAGTGGTGGATGTATGTGGCTTTGATTGAATTGTGGATGTATGTGGCTTAGATGGAGTGGTGGATGTATGTGGCTTTGATTGAATTGTGGATGTATGTGGGAGTGGTGGATGTATGTGGCTTTGATTGAATTGTGGATGAATGTGGCTTAGATGGAGTGGTGGATGTATGTGGATTTGGTGGAGTGGTGGATGTATGTGGATTTGATGGAGTGGTGGATGTTTGTGGATTTGGTGGAGTGATGGATGGATGTGGCTTTGATGGAGTGGTGGATGTATGTGGCTTTGATGGAGTGATGAATGTCTGTGCCTTTGGTAAAGTTGTGGATGTATATGGCTTCGATAGAGTGGTGGATGTTTGTGGATTTGGTGGAGTGGTGGATGTATGTAGATTTGATGGAGTGGTGGGTGTATGTGGCTTTGGTGGAGTGGTGGATGTATATGGCTTTGGTGGAGTGGTGGATGTATGTGGCTTTGATGGAGTGGTGGATGTATGTGGCTTTGATGGAGTGGTGGATGTAGTGGCTTTGATAAAGTTGTGGATGTATGTGGCTTGATGAGTGGTGGATGTTTGTGGATTTGGTGGAGTGGTGTATGTATGTGGATTTGATGGAGTGGTGGGTGTATGTGGCTTTGGTGGAGTTGTGGATGTATGTGGTTTTGGTAAAGTTGTGGATGTATGTGGCTTTGATGGAGTTGTGGATGTATGTGGCTTTGATAGAGTTGTGGATGCATGTGGCTTTTGAGTGGATGTATGTGGCTTTGTAAGTTGTGGATGTATGTGGCTTGGTGGAGTGGTGGATGTATGTGGCTTTGATAGAGTTGTGGATGTATGTGGCTTCGGTGGAGTGGTGGATGTATGTGGCTTTGATAGAGTTGTGGATGTATGTGGCTTCGGTGGAGTGGTGGATGTATGTGGCTTTGATAGAGTTGTGGATGTATGTGCCTTTGGTAAAGTTGTGGATGTATGTGGCTTTGATGGAGTGGTGGATGTATATGCCTTTGGTAAAGTTGTGGATGTATGTGGCTTTGATAGAGTGGTGGATGTAGGTGGCTTTGATAAAGTTGTGGATGTATGTGGCTTTGATGGAGTGGTGGATGTATGTGGCTTTGATAGAGTGGTGGATGTATGTGGCGTTGATAGAGTGGTGGATGTATGTGGCTTTGGTAAAGTTGTGGATGTATGTGGCTTTGATGGAGTTGTGGATGTATGTGGCTTTGATAGAGTTGTGGATGCATGTGGCTTTGGAGGAGTGGTGGATGTATGTGGCTTTGATAGAGTTGTGGATGTATGTGGCTTTGGTGGAGTGGTGGATGTATGTGGCTTTGATAGAGTTGTGGATGTATGTGGCTTTGGTATAGTTGTGGATGCATGTGGCTTTGGTAAAGTTGTGGATGTATGTGGCTTTGGTATAGTTGTGGATACATGTGGCTTTGATAGAGTGGTGGATGTAGGTGGCTTTGATAGAGTTGTGGATGTAGGTGGCTTTGGTATAGGTGTGGATACATGTGGCTTTGATAGAGTGGTGGAAGTATGTGGATTTGATAGAGTTGTGGATGTTTGTGGATTTGATAGAGTCGTGAAGAACAAAATGAATATTCCGCAACTTTAATACCACGAGTACACGACGAACAATCGGGAGAATCACGTAAATGATTGAAGAATGGGTTACGGCGTTGTTCAAATTACTGCATCGGTTTCAAATACGAGTTATGGACCAGGAAGTCCAAGTTGATCATATTCCCACCAAGTAATTGTCATATACATGGATAGCAGTCACGTTTCGTTCTGTAGACACGGTGGGTATATTTTTTGCACGAAAATTGAAAATATGAAAATGCGAAAGTTGCAATAACAAGTGAATGGTAGGGAGGAACATAAAGCAGAATCCCCATCGACTTGTTTGTACACATTTATTTTAGCTCAACAAGTTCTTACAACTTATATAAGTTCTTACAACTTATATTAATCACACTCGAGCCCTCATTCCTGATGGAATCCATCGCCACGAGGGAGAGAGAAGAGGCAACGTGGAATTTAAATGCCTTGCCTAAGAGCACAATTGTAATGGCTCAAGCGGGGATCGAACAACGGGCCGTTCGCACTTGAAGCGAACGCGCTACCACTGCGCGATCAGGACTTCTACACCATCGATTATTCAAATAAGTCGATATATCATTACTTTTTAATTTAAAAAACCCAGATTTTTAGAATTTTTCAAATATATTCATTATTTCTCGTCAATACTTGCCTTAAAAAAATTTCTGCATGAATACAGCTGCGGGGATATAGACTTTCGAAATCTTCCTGGGTGGGGAGGTAACACCGGGCCCCCTATCCTATCCAAATGGTACATACGTCCCTGAATACGATTCATTTTGAAACCACACACCATTACACGAAATATAGCTCTAACATATATCAATACGGAAGTCATAAAACGCAGTTTACTATTGTTAGATTAACCGTGATTGGATAGGACATTTTCATCGATATATACAATTATTCTACACTTGGTTTTGGATCGATTATAACGTGTGTCCATCTGCAGCTCTGAACAATGCACGTGTATTCAATGTGCGTGGTACTTTGTCTTGCGACTTATACAGTACATGGTAAGTTTATTCTCTATTATAAGTATTGTATCACCTATCAGTTTACCTCTTACAAGACGCTTGGGGGTCTGGACACATGTTTTCGGGTTCAAAACCACAAAGCTAAAGATTTTATTTTATTAAGAACACTATGATACACTACAGGCTTGTCACTATACATACAATGTTTAGGCCATTCCAAGCAAGATTTAAAATGATACCACGTCACTATCAATGCTATATATACCATATATATGCTACATAGCCGTTACGAGTGTGCCCTTAGGCAAGGTATTTAAATTCCACGTTGCCTCTTCTCTCTCCCTCATGGCGATGGAATGAGATCTCGAGAGTGATTAATATAAGTTGAAAGAACTTGTTTCGCAATGGAGCTAAAGTAAGTTTGTATAAACTAATACTATATCCTCAGTAGTATATACTTAGTTGTGTGGTTTTAAACCTGATTTATCCAGACCCCAAGCGTCTGTGCTCGTGCCGATGTTTTACACCGTACACGCAAACGAACCAGAGGAGATGTTGGAATGGGTATCTGTCTGTATCATTGCACTATCCTCCATACTCTAAAAATGACTACATTCCTCAAGAGGAGTTGCTCATATTGGTTTTTGTTTTTATACGTTTATTTATCGTCGCTACCGGTTGCCCATATGAGCGACGCCTCCTGATTAGAATCAGTCATTTTAGGATTTTGGAGGATAGTGCAATGATATAGACAGAGACCCATTCCAGAGTCTCCTTCGGTTCTTTTACGTGCACGGTGTACAGCATCGACACATGACCTCGGTTTAAAGCAGTATTACATCGTATGAAATAAAATATATTTGAAAAATTCATACTTTGTATGGTTATGTTCATTTGGTAAACAGTGTTTTTTTTGCAATAAAACAAACTCAAAACCGAAAGTAGGACTTTCCGAGTCGATCTGTCACGCACTTGTTTACAACCGGAACGCATCGTCCGCACTTGTTTGCATTCGGAATGCATCGTCCCTATTTGTCTCACGTTGTCTTTTTTAATTAAATTACTTGATATGTTGATTCATACCTCTGTTAGCTAAGTCTTTAAGGACATTTCTACATCCCCGCGAGGGGTTCGACATTAGGGGAAGATACATAGATAGTCTTTCATGTTCAAAATATATACGTTGTTTTCTACATCCTCTGTTGTTTCACGCATGCGCACTGTGCGTGTTTACATTTCATGTGTTGATAAACAAATTCGCGTATACGACGGTTTAAATTTATTGGAATTTTATCGTTTCTGAGCGACTATTTCGATTTTTGTAAACACACACACATTAGTATTTATATTTTACCCAAAACATCATGTATTACGATGTAATGCTGCTTTAAAGTCCCACGGGAAAGAAACTTAATTTTATTAGTTTATACAAATTTATTTTAGCTCGATTGCGACACAAGTTCTTACAACTTATAATAATCGCTCTCGAGACCTCATTCTTGGTGGAATCCATCGCCACGAGGGAGAGAGAAGAGGGAATGTGGAATTTAAATGCCTTGCCTAATCGTAACTGCTCCAGCGGAGTTAGTTTTATTAGGGTCAGACGGGGGATCGAACCTGCGATCTCTGGATTACAAGTCCAGCGTGTTACCACTGGACTACAGATCCGTCTGTATGGAATAGTTATGTAATTTACATTTATTTTATAGGCAGGCACGTGGGCAGTTGTTCTGGCATTACATTTGTCACACGAGCCCAGTGGGGAGCACGTGAACCAAAAAGCACAGCGGATATCAATGTACCCGTTCCCGAGTTCTTTGTTCACCACACAGACACACACGAATGTTTCAACATATCCGTATGTTCTGCAATGATGCGGGGTATACAGGATTTCCACATGGACGTACGGAGTAAGTCGTCTGCTATGAGAGACATCACTAATTTTCTATTACCTACCTTGACAGATAAAGTCTGAATTATCACAAAATGTAAATAGGTCCTTTTATTTGGAATCCTCTGTTTTTACTGTTGTTCCTTAACCAGAATTTGTGATATGATAAATGTGATTTTATCAAAATCGGGTTAATTAACTGATAACATTGTTTTACAAATAAGTACCCACTGATACTACTGTAGGAGATATGTCGAGATCTAGTTATTTAATAATCATAAGCAGCGATAGTGGAATAAAATTGCTAGCATGTTGTGCAAAAGGAAACAACGATAAAAACAGAGGAATACATGTAATAGGACCTATTTACTTTTAGGGAGTATTCAGGGGCAGTAACTCACCGATGTCTCTCATTGTGATTGTTTTTGTCAGAATGAGAGTTCGATCACAGACCCAGGTACCGGACACTTACTGATACATAACACATACGCTTGATGTGTTTTTTTCTTCAGTTTGAAAAATAATACTATAATTCATATGCAAATTTATCCTTGTGTTAAACCACGATTGACCAAAATATTGGTAAGTTTGTTAAAAACTATACATAAAGGGAGGTAATATACGAAATTTCCAAATTTTACTTTTTTACAGTATTAATTTATTATTGAAAAATGAATATATAAGACAATAATCACAATATCTAATCATCCACTTTTGATCTTGATGTGCAACACATTATAAATAAACGCCTATTAAACCACGATTGACCAAGCTATTGGTAAGTTCGTTAAAAACTATACATAAAGGGAGGTAATATACGAAATGTAATTTCACAAAAGCAGGTTCGTTTGTACCATATTTCCAAATTCAATTACTTTTTTTGCAGTATTAATTTATTATTGAAAAATGAATATATAAGACAATAATCACAATATATAATCATCCACTCTTGATCTTGATCTTGATGTACAGCACATTATAAATAAACGCCTATTGGGGCTTTAATAGATCTCTCATTTATATGAAAAAGTTGGCAGTTTCTTACGGAGGTTGGTGCACCAAGTATTGGTTAACCGCTGGAGCCTGCCCAGGAAAGGTGGTGTTAGATAATCTGCCCGTCGCTCAAATGGGAAACCGGTAGCGACGTTAAATAAACTTAAATTAAAAATAATAATTTAATAGACCAATTATATTAGTTTATATTGCAGACAGACAGATTGCATGTACAACATCCACTTATATCTACCAAACGCATGTCACGCGCTTGTGTATCAACTCCATACCCCGAACGTTAGGTCTAGATGTATTTGATCTTAAAATACATAGACAACTTATATTAATCACTCTCGAGACCTCATTCCTGATGGAATCCATCGCAAACGAGGGAGAGCGAAGAGGCAACGTGGAATTTAAATGTCTTGCCTAAGGGCACAGTCGTAACTGCTCCAGCGGGGCGCCAACTCCGGACCTTTATGACCCGAAGCGAACGCGCATCCACTGCGCTATCACGACCTCCACAACACTTTAAAACCCTGTATGAAGAATAAGATGTTAACTGTAACCATAAGAGTCACCATAAGACCTACGTTGTTAGTCCGCCTCCGTGGTCGAGTGGTTACGCTGACGTGTATACCACTGTAACCTATCATCACTGATGGTCACGCGTTCGAGCCCCGCTCAGACCGTGTTTCATTTATATGAAAAAGTTGGCAGTTTCTTACGGAGGTTGGTCCACCCAAGTACTGGTTAACCGCTGGAGCCTGTCCAAGAAAGGTGTTGTTAGGTAAACTGCCCGCCGGCGATATAGCCCAAAAATGGTGTTGATGCAGGCGTAAAACCCGAAATATAACATAACATAACCTACGCTGTTGGTGCTACTTTAAACCACACACACAGTATACAGTGAGTGTGACATTAAAGCGACACAACATCGCGCGTATGGAATAAACATAAACTAAAATATTGGTGTAATGAAATCCTCTATATTATAGCAAATAATCGGTGGGATAAACCGACATTTCTCAAGGTTTAAAGACACATTTTTACTTTGCTGGGAAAAACAAGATCAATCCTTGAGAAATGTACGCGTACCCCACCGAACTTCGGTACACCTGTGTTACAGAGTATTTTATATAAACTATAATAAAAATTTGAAAGTTTACCTACAAGTAGCAACGCTACTATACATTCGTACATTATAACTTAAATAGTGATTTTCAGTCAGTAGTGTTGTTGTTGTTTGTTTGTTTGTTTGTTTGTTTGTTTTTGCAATATTTCGAACTGAAAGTGAAAGTAGGACCTTCCTGAATCGTTTTGCCATTCCGTGCGCCCTCTATCGACAACCATCTAAGATAGTTGTTTCAATATTCCTAGTTAGGTCAGCCTAGCCTGGGTTCCAGTCTGTCGATTTTTCACCAATTTACTTGTGACAAAAAGACGTTGATATTATCAGAAACTCAATACGGCCCAATTAATGATCTCGGTATTAAAATATATTTATATGACTGACCAGGCAAACTATATCAAAGCCTGTTCCCGGGCCAAGGTCAGGCATGTGTATTAAGTAGCTTAAATTGCGTTTGTTGATAAACAATTCGCACACATGACGGCGCTATATTTATTTGATTATTTTCGTTTCTGTTCGAATGTTTGGATTGTTTTAAAGCGACACTACATCAGTGAAAACACAAATTTCTGCTGAATGTAATTTCCTATTATATGGGATAATTTCTTTCCAAATAAGTGCCTCAAAAACTGAGTATTTCAAATAATAAACAAACGTCGTATACGCGGTTTGTTGACATAGCAAAATAATGTAAATAGGGTCGACATCCATGCGTAATACAAGGCGCGTATCCTGAATAACACGATTTATGGTACATAGTTACAGTTATATTTCACACGTGTGCCTATGCATATTTATTTGTAGACTAATCTTAGTTAAATTATCTCTAAACGACATCATCACGCATTTAGTATTGACTCCAATGATAAACGTCAATTCAGTAGTGTGGATGACCGTTATTTGAAATCCTACTTATAGACCACAAACACACTGTTTATTGATTCAATGTTAGTGTTCGAATGTATTCGGAAGAATTTGTAGTAGCAATGCATATATACGTGAAAAATGCATTTTTTGGCTTTTGCGATGTAATGTCGCTTTAAACTCATTGGAAATTATATTGTACTTTTTATAGAAAAAAAGTATATTCCGATATATTTTCGTTTTAGACAGTGAGAATGCTGAGTGAAATGCTTCCATCGACCTGTGGATACAACTACTAATGACTGGTCATATTGAAATGCATAAACTCTATATCCGGGTATATTCTCTATATGCGTAACACTTCATTTTATTCCAGAATGGGACGATATTGGGTATAATTTCCTTGTGGGCGAGGACGGAAATGTATATGAGGGCCGGGGTTGGACCCACGTGGGAGCCCAAGTGAAAGGTTATAACTCGAAATCGTTTGGTACCTCGATTATTGGAAATTATACGAACATACTTCCCAATGTGAAAGCTTTGTCGGGTAAGCATACATAATTTTTATATGATATGTAATTCGATATATACACACATACTAGTATTATATGTATGCGCCGTCCATGGAATATAATATATATTGCACTTGTAATTCGATATATATACACATACTAGTATTATATATACGCACCATCCATGGAATATAATATATATTGCACTTGTAATTCGATATATACTAGTATTATATATACGCACCAGCCATGGAATATAATATATATTGCACTTGTAATTCGATATATACACATACTAGTTTTATATATACGCACCATCCATGGAATATAATATATATTGCACTTGTAATTCGATATATACACATACTAGTATTATATATACGCACCATCCATGGAATATAATATATATTGCACTTGTAATTCGATATATACACATACTAGTATTATATATACGCACCATCCATGGAATATAATATATATTGCACTTGTAATTCGATATATACACATACTAGTATTATATATACGCACCATCCATGGAATATAATATATATTGCACTTGTAATTCGATATATACACATACTAGTATTATATATACGCACCATCCATGGGATATAATATATATTGCACTTGTAATTCGATATATACACATACTAGTATTATATATACGCACCATCCATGGGATATAATATATATTGCACTTGTAATTCGATATATACACATACTAGTATTATATATACGCACCATCCATGGGATATAATATATATTGCACTTGTAATTCGATATATACACATACTAGTATTATATATACGCACCATCCATGGGATATAATATATATTGCACTTGTAATTCGATATATACACATACTAGTATTATATATACGCACCATCCATGGGATATAATATATATTGCACTTGTAATTCGATATATACACATACTAGTATTATATATACGCACCATCCATGGGATATAATATATATTGCACTTGTAATTCGATATATACACATACTAGTATTATATATACGCACCATCCATGGGATATAATATATATTGCACTTGTAATTCGATATATACACATACTAGTATTATATATACGCACCATCCATGGGATATAATATATATTGCACTTGTAATTCGATATATACACATACTAGTATTATATATACGCACCATCAAATAATGGATGTCCGATTCGCGCAGTGGTTAGCGCTCGCTTCTCACCAATGCAACCCGGGTTCGATCCTCGGACCTGGAAGTATGTGAGATGGTACCGTGGTCGCCAAATCGGACAGGTGGGTTTTCTCCGGGTACTCCGGTTTCCTCCCACACGAATGACCACATTTAGGTTTTGCATCCGTGCCAATGAGAGTGATTAATATAAGTTGTTAAAACTTGTTTCGATTGACAAAATTATTGTAAAATAAATACAGTTTAAATTAATGAAATATAATATATATTATTCCTGTAATTCGATACATACACCGCTGCCATTCGTTATGTAATTCATGTTCTATATGTATTCAGCACCACGCTCTTTTAACAGCACACATATATACATGTATATACCCCCCCAATAAACGCACAATATTCCTTACATATTTGCCATTCTCGTGTAAAGTGAGTAAGTAAAAATTTTTTATTATAGTGACATGTGCATATATACAATGACAAAGAACAAATAGTTAAAAACACAATCAAGCACCCGGCCCAATGGGCCTATATGTCACCAACATTATATACAAAATGTATGGTTCAAAATTAAACATATTCATATGAATTAATATGAATCGCACATTTGAGATAGATAGATTCTTGTATAGTACAATAGTAATATATATATCAAATAAATATTTTTGTACAAGCCATGTATAGTACAAATGACTAGTGTGTCACATGTTATGTGATGTTACAACACAGATTGGTAGCTTTATTGTGTATGTGCATGTGAAATGTTCATCAGAAATCCGAGTAGACCTTTAATTGCGCTGCGAATTTATAACATTTAAATTAATGAATATCTTGCTATGCTACTATTCATCACACATGTACACATACACAATATACCAAGGTAAGTCAGGTATCAATTTACAATGTAGTGTAATGACGGATGTGTAGCCCAATGGGGAACACGCTGGACTGGTAATCCAGATAGCACAGGTTCGATCCCCCATCTGACCCTAATAAAATTAACAAGTCTTTCAGATGGGACCGTAAACCGAGGTCTCGTGTCGGTGCTTTACACCGTGCACGTAAAAGAACCAGAGGAGACTCTGGAATGGGTCTCTGTCTGTATCATTGCACTATCCTCCTAAATATAAAATTACTAATCTCTTCAGGAGGCGTCGCTCATATGAGCAACCGGTAGCGACGATAAATAAACGTAAGACACACACGTTTCTAAACCAATCAATATCCAGTATTCCGGTGACATTTCCCTCATATTTTGCTGATATATTTGTCACAACCGAATTTGTTATTTGTAAATAAATTTAATTTATCAAATTGCTCTTAGCTCGATTGCGAAACAAGTTCTTACACTATAGTCTAATCACTCTCGAGACCGCATTCCGGATGAATTATGGTAGGTGGTTGGCCTATTGGTGAGGATTAGTCGTTAACCCCCCCCCATCGACTGTCAATTAATATTTTGTTCACATTAAAATGGAACAAAAATGGTTCAAACCCATCCAACCCCTACGTAGGCAAAACCTCAAAACCTATATCCGCCTCTGCTGATTATAAATAAATAGTGTCCCGCTTTGTATTTCAGCATTGAAGAGCTTGCTTGAATGCGGTGTGGAGCTTGGCAATATTTCTCCCAAATACCGACTCTACGGACACCGGGATGCCAGCCACACGACGGAATGTCCGGGGGACGTACTATACAATGAGATTAGGCGCTGGCCTCATTACAGCCATGAACCTCCACAAAATGCATCATTACAAGCATTTACCGCCAAATCTGCTCCACGAGCGAGAGTCCATAGCTTAGAGGATGGGAATAAGCTAACATCGTAACATTTCTATTGTCTTATGACTTCGAGATAGCCAGTGTTCTAGCCAGTGATAATGTTGCCATAATTATTTTATTGTGACATCACAGTTGCGATGCGGGTTCGAAAAGTGCCATGTACATATGCTTAGCCTATGTTATTATTATTATTACTACTACTACTACTGCTACTGCTGCTGCTGCTACTGCTACTGCTACTACTACTACTACTACTACTACTACTACTACTACTACTACTACTACTACTACTACAAACTACTACAACAACAACAACTTTATTTACGCCAGGTTACATATGGTTATGTATCAACATGACCACAGGCACAATACACAAATGTTTACATTACTTACTATATGACCATAGGGCCAAACAATAATAATTGTGGCTGGTGCCTGTGATCATGTCATGGATATGCTATACACAATATAACCATTGGGTATACATTCATGGGTGATAGCAATTGTACTATGTGACTAATAGACCATAACAAAATTATAATACAATTTACGGAACCAATCAGCAATATATACTTCCAAGCATAAATATACAACGTTCATTTTTACTAAATACATATGTTTGGTCATATAAATATGTCTGGGAAAAGAAACAGAAAGATTGACTGACAAAAAACTACTGTCCTGGAAAGATAAAGAAAATCGCGGGATAATATTAGACAAGTCCACATAATATAATTTAGGTGGGTCTAAAATCCCGTGAATGTTGTATATTAATTTTTAGATTATTTTAAAGAAACTGGAAAAACAGGTATATGTATCGTCTTTATGATAAAGAAAAGTAATTACGAATCCAGTATCGAACCCATGGCCTATGATATACTATACCCCAACGATAACGTGATTCCCGCGAAAAAGATAGCACGGGCTAATATTATTATAACGGGTAAAAAGAAGTTTATTATCTTTTATGTATGCATTACTTGGCACACATGATTATTTATTACACCCTACGTATTGATTTGGCTTATTCCAAACCTATTTATAGTAATGCTTGTAAATAACACGTTATCGTTCACCAGTCTGACCCTAATAAAATTAACAGTCTTTCAGATGGGACGTTAAACCGAGGTTTCGTGTCGGTGCTTTACACCGTGCACGTAAAAGAACCAGAGGAGACTCTGGAATGGGTCTCTGTATGTATCATGCACTATGCTCCAAAATCTAAAACGACTAATCTCTTCAGGAGGCGTCGCTCATATGGGCAACCGGTAGCGACGATAAATAGACGTAAAACACACACAACACGTTATCGTTGGGCCATAGAGTAGTAATATGCTATTGCGTACGGTAATAAGACTGCTTTAAATTAGCAAAACACCGTGAGAATATTGTCAGGTCATATTCATTGCGCACGGGATTCACGATATAGTTAATATGGATCAAACTATTCTATAGTGGTAGAACGTGATTTGATTTATGTAAGGAAGACTTACTGGCATTCATTGCTGGGCAAGGAATTAACCACGCGTTTGTGATTGACAATAATGCATACATAGCTTGAGTATATTGGATTATAATTCAAATGCAAGCGTTGCGATGTAAGTTATTTTCGTTTTTGTATAATTACTTAAAGGCCTGCAGGTTGACCTATATTTGACCTTAAACACACGAGGAATAGCGGTACAAATCTGACGGTCGACGCACTAAACACACGAGGAATAGCGGTACAAATCTGACGGTCGACGCACATCGTATTTGCCACATGCGAGGCCCTGCATGGTATACATCTAATACATGAGCACCACTTATATCTATTATGACCCACGTACATATCAGAGGTTATAAATTGCTGAAATTGAAGTTCTGTATTTTTATAGTACTTACAACTGGTATAAACAATTCAACTCCACTTATGGCCCAAATAAGGCTGGTTGCGCGGGTTAGGCAGCCAGTTCCTGCATTGCTGTACCACACATTCAGGCATCAATTCCCTCTTATGCCAAGTACAGTCTCCTCTTCTAGCCGCTACGTTTCTCTCTATATATCTGACATCTTTCCATGCGCCACAATTATATAGCATTGCCCAAAACCTCCTGTATAGAAGCTTTCTCTCATGTGAATTTAGATTATGCGGTGGACGATTATTAGCAGGCCACCAAAGTTGTTTGTTCTGTTCATTTATTATGCAAGGGGAACACAAGCACAGTGGACACTCAGCAACACATTCAGCATGCTGAGGCATAGGGGGAGGTACGTAAGCAGCCTCTGCAACGGGCATGGCGGTGGCTGTTTCTTCTATTTCCATCTCTACGTCCCAGTTCTTATTTTGCAAGAAAGTCAGCAATTCTTTTCTCTGCTCATCAGTTACATACATTGTTATTTTACTCAATGGCATCTTGTAGAAATCGGCAGAATATGTGTAATACTCGTATGTTCAAGAGATTATAATTATAATATTATACATGTACTCATAGCATTCACTGTGATTATTATGTAGCATCAATATCGGTAAACACACACTGACACAGAGAAATATTTAAAATATAACAGAAAACTTGTGAATAATACTGTAGATATATAACTAAATGAAGTATGAAGGTTACCATATAATGAACACATATAGTTTATTCATATAAATACATACATATTATATACATACATATTATCAGTCTCAGTGATTACGCTACGGCTGATGAGGCACCTACATAACATGTAATCTATGTCCCTGGGCTGATCTGGATTATGTAGTTTGAATACTCATAACTATCAATTTTCTTTACAATCAATAATATACGTTTACTTAAATTGTCAGGGCCTCATTTTGACTAATTCTCAGCTCACAGAGTGATCGTGCATATTAACCGTTAGAAAATACCTACATACGCCAAATTATACTGAATGTACTGCTACATTGTTGATACAAGCCACTAATCACATGGAACAGGTAGTAAAGTATAAATCTTTACAATTGGACGGGGTCAAACTGCAGGCCTTTAATTGTCGTTTTTCGCACTGACATTGTCAGGACTTTAAACCGAGATCTCGTGTCGGTGCTTTACACCTTGCCCGTACAAGATCCAGAGCAGACTCTGGAATGGGTCTCTGTCTGTATCATTGCACTATCCTCAAAAATGACAAATGTGAATTGACAATAGAATACATTATGGGCGTAACGCATTCACGACTATTCCGACCATTATAAAATATGGGGGGGGGGAGGTCTGGTCTGGTGTATCTCTGGACGCCCCCAATAATTATGACATGGATGTACATAAAGTATCAGTTTCGTGTATTTTTACCGAAATTAACAATATAAAGAGGAACCATTTCTATTTTTATTAACTGTAAATGCGGCATCAAATCCAAGATTAGTATTTGGAAATATTAAACTTGTGACCGTTTGTATGAATCAGTTCTCGTTGTTGTTGTTGTTGTCGTCATCGTCGCCGTCGTCTTCGTCGTCAAAACATAAAGTTGAGCAAATTATGGGCGCCCCAGTATCAAAGCCGTCTGTCTATATACCCCTGGTATATATGAGCCGGTAATGGTGGAGATAAAAGTTGAGTAAATTATGGGCGCCCCAATATCAAAGCCTTCTATACACCCCTGATATATATGAGCCGGTAATGGTGGAGATAAAAGTTGAGTAAATTATGGGCGCCCCAATATCAAAGCCTTCTATACACCCCTGATATATATGAGCCGGTAATGGTGGAGATAAAAGTTGAGTAAATTATGGGCGCCCCAATATCAAAGCCTTCTATACACCCCTGATATATATGAGCCGGTAATGGTGGAGATAAAAGTTGAGTAAATTATGGGCGCCCCAATATCAAAGCCTTCTATACACCCCTGATATATATGAGCCGGTAATGGTGGAGATAAAAGTTGAGTAAATTATGGGCGCCCCAATATCAAAGCCATTGTTCACAATGTAACCAAGTGACAGACCATGGTTCACAATGTAACCAAGTGACAGACCATTGTTCACAATGTAACCAAGTGACTGACCATTGTTCACAATGTAACCAAGTGACGGACCATTGTTCACAATGTAGCCGAGTGACTGACCATTGTTCACAATGTAACCGAGTGACTGACCATTGTTCACAATGTAACCAATCGACTGACCATTGTTCACAATGTAACCAAGTGACTGACCATTGTTCACAATGTAACCAATCGACTGACCATTGTTCACAATGTAACCAAGTGACGGACCATTGTTCACAATGTAACCAGTCAACTGACCATTGTTCACAATGTAACCAAGTGACTGACCATTGTTCACAATGTAACCAAGTGACTGACCATTGTTCACAATGTAACCAGTCAACTGACCATTGTTCACAATGTAACCAGTCAACTGACCATTGTTCACAATGTAATCAAGTGACTGACCATTGTTCACAATGTAACCAAGTGACGGACCATTGTTCACAATGTAACCAAGTGACGGACCATTGTTCACAATGTAACCAAGTGACGGACCATTGTTCACAATGTAACCAATCGACTGACCATTGTTCACAATGTAACCAAGTGACTGACGTTCACAATGTAACCAAGTGACGGACCATTGTTCACAATGTAACCAAGTGACGGACCATTGTTCACAATGTAACCAATTGACTGACCATTGTTCACAATGTAACCAAGTGACTGACCATTGTTTACAGTGTAACCAAGTGACTGACCATTGTTCGCAATGTAACCAATCGACTGACCATTGTTCACAATGTAACCAAGTGACGGACCATTGTTCACAATGTAACCAAGTGACGGACCATTGTTCACAATGTAACCAAGTGACTGGCCATTGTTCACAATGTAACCAAGTGACTGACCATTGTTCACAATGTAACCAAGTGACTGACCATTGTTCACAATGTAACCACGTGACTGACCATTGTTCACAATGTAACCAAGTGACTGACCATTGTTCACAATGTAACCAAGTGACTGACCATTGTTCACAATGTAACCAAGTGACGGACAATTGTTCACAATGTAACCAAGTGACTGACCATTGTCCACAATGTAACCAGTCAACTGACCATTGTTCACAATGTAACCAAGTGACTGACCATTGTTCACAATGTAACAAAGTGACGGACCATTGTTCACAATGTAACCAAGTGACGGACCATTGTTCACAATGTAACCAAGTGACGGACCATTGTTCACAGTGTAACCAATCGACTGACCATTGTTCACAATGTAACCAAGTGACTGACGTTCACAATGTAACCAAGTGACGGACCATTGTTCACAATGTAACCAAGTGACGGACCATTGTTCACAATGTATCCAATCGACTGACCATTGTTCACAATGTAACCAAGTGACTGACCATTGTTCACAGTGTAACAAAGTTACTGACCATTGTTCGCAATGTAACCAATCGACTGATCATTGTTCACAATGTAACCAAGTGACGGACCATTGTTCACAATGTAACCAAGTGACGGACCATTGTTCACAATGTAACCAAGTGACGGACCATTGTTCACAATGTAACCAAGTGACTGACCATTGTTCACAATGTAACCAAGTGACTGACCATTGTTCACAATGTAACCAAGTGACTGACCATTGTTCACAATGTAACCACGTGACTGACCATTGTTCACAATGTAACCAAGTGACTGACCATTGTTCACAATGTAACCAAGTGACTGACCATTGTTCACAATGTAACCAAGTGACGGACCATTGTTCACAATGTAACCAAGTGACTGACCATTGTTCACAATGTAACCAAGTGACTGACCATTGTTCACAATGTAACCAAGTGACTGACCATTGTTCACAATGTAACCACGTGACTGACCATTGTTCACAATGTAACCAAGTGACTGACCATTGTTCACAATGTAACCAAGTGACTGACCATTGTTCACAATGTAACCAAGTGACGGACCATTGTTCACAATGTAACCAAGTGACTGACCATTGTTCACAATGTAACCAAGTGACTGACCATTGTTCACAATGTAACCAAGTGACTGACCATTGTTCACAATGTAACCAAGTGACTGACCATTGTTCACAATGTAACCAAGTGACGGACCATTGTTCACAATGTAACCAAGTGACTGACCATTGTTCACAATGTAACCAAGTGACTGACCATTGTTCACAATGTAACCAAGTGACATACCATTGTTCACAATGTAACCAAGTGACTGACCATTGTTCACAATGTAACCAAGTGACTGACCATTGTTCACAATGTAACCAAGTGACTGACCATTGTTCACAATGTAACCAAGTGACGGACTATTGTTCACAATGTAACCAAGTGACAGACCATGGTTCACAATGTAACCAAGTGACATACCATTGTTCACAATGTAACCAAGTGACTGACCATTGTTCACAATGTAACCAAGTGACGGACCATTGTTCACAATGTAACCGAGTGACTGACCATTGTTCACAATGTAACCGAGTGACTGACCATTGTTCACAATGTAACCAATCGACTGACCATTGTTCACAATGTAGCCAAGTGACTGACCATTGTTCACAATGTAACCAATCGACTGACCATTGTTCACAATGTAACCAAGTGACTGACCATTGTTCACACTGTAACCAATCTACTGACCATTGTTCACAATGTAACCAAGTGACTGACCATTGTTCACAATGTAACCAAGTGACCGACCATTGTTCACAATGTAACCTGTCAACTGACCATTGTTCACAATGTAACCAAGTGACTGACCATTGTTCACAATGTAACCAAGTGACTGACCATTGTTCACAATGTAACCTGTCAACTGACCATTGTTCACAATGTAACCAAGTGACTGACCATTGTTCACAATGTAGCCAAGTGACGGACCATTGTTCACAATGTAACCAAGTGACGGACCATTGTTCACAATGTAACCAAGTGACGGACCATTGTTCACAATGTAACCAAGTGACGGACCATTGTTCACAATGTAACCAATCGACTGACCATTGTTCACAATGTAACCAAGTGGCTGACGTTCACAATGTAACCAAGTGACGGACCATTGTTCACAATGTAACCAAGTGACGGACCATTGTTCACAATGTAACCAATCGACTGACCATTGTTCACAATGTAACCAAGTGACTGACCATTGTTCACAGTGTAACCAAGTGACTGACCATTGTTCGCAATGTAACCAATCGACTGACCATTGTTCACAATGTAACCAAGTGAATGACCATTGTTCACAATGTAACCAAGTGACTGACCATTGTTCACAATGTAACCAATCGACTGACCATTGTTCACAATGTAACCAAGTGACTGACCATTGTTCACAATGTAACCAAGTGACTGACCATTGTTCACAGTGTAACCAAGTGACTGACCATTGTTCACAATGTAACCAAGGACTGATCATTGTTTACAGTGTAACCGAGTGACTGACCATTGTTCACAGTGTAACCAATCGACTGACCATTGTTCACAATGTAACCAAGTGACGGACCATTGTTCACAATGTAACCAAGTGACTGACCATTGTTCACAATGTAACCAAGTGACTGACCATTGTTCACAATGTAACCAAGTGACTGACCATTGTTCACAATGTAACCACGTGACTGACCATTGTTCACAATGTAACCAAGTGACTGACCATTGTTCACAATGTAACCAAGTGACTGACCATTGTTCACAATGTAACCAAGTGACGGACCATTGTTCACAATGTAACCAAGTGACTGACCATTGTTCACAATGTAACCAAGTGACTGACCATTGTTCACAATGTATCCAAGTGACGGACCATTGTTCACTATGTAACCAAGTGACGGACATTGTTCACAATGTAGCCAAGTGACGGACCATTGTTCACAATGTAGCCAAGTGACTGACCATTGTTCACAATGTAACCAAGTGACGGACCATTGTTCACAATGTAACCAAGTGACGGACCATTGTTCACAATGTAACCAATCGACTGACCATTGTTCACAATGTAACCAAGTGATGGACCATTGTTCACAATGTAACCAAGTGACAGACCATTGTTCACAATGTAACCAAGTGACTGACCATTGTTCACAATGTAACCAAGTGACTGACCATTGTTCACAATGTAACCAAATGCCTGACCATTGTTCACACTGTAACCAATCTACTGACCATTGTTCACAATGTAACCAGTCAACTGACCATTGTTCACAATGTAACCAGTCGACTAACCATTGTTCACAATATAACCAATCGACTGACCATTGTTCACAATGTAACCAGTCGACTAACCATTGTTCACAATGTAACCAATCTACTGACCATTGTTCACAATGTAACCAGTCAACTGACCATTGTTCACAATGTAACCAATCGACTGACCATTGTTCACAATGTAACCAGTCGACTAACCATTGTTCACAATGTATCCAATCTACTGACCATTGTTCACAATGTAACCAGTCGATTAACCATTGTTCACACTGTAACCAATCTACTGACCATTGTTCACAATGTAACCAGTCAACTGACCATTGTTCACAATGTAACCAATCGACTGACCATTGTTCACAATGTAACCATGTGACTGACCATTGTTCACAATGTAACCAAGTGACTGACCATTGTTCACAATGTAACCAAGTGACTGACCATTGTTCACAATGTAACCAAGTGACTGACCATTGTTCACAATGTAACCAATCGACTGACCATTGTTCACAATGTAACCAAGTGACTGACCATTGTTCACAATGTAACCAAGTGACTGACCATTGTTCACAATGTAACCAAGTGACGGACCATTGTTCACAATGTAACCAAGTGACTGACCATTGTTCACAATGTAACCAAGTGACTGACCATTGTTCACAATGTAACCAAGTGACATACCATTGTTCACAATGTAACCAAGTGACTGACCATTGTTCACAATGTAACCAAGTGACTGACCATTGTTCACAATGTAACCAAGTGACTGATCATTGTTCACAATGTAACCAAGTGACGGACCATTGTTCACAATGTAACCAAGTGACAGACCATGGTTCACAATGTAACCAAGTGACATACCATTGTTCACAATGTAACCAAGTGACTGACCATTGTTCACAATGTAACCAAGTGACGGACCATTGTTCACAATGTAACCGAGTGACTGACCATTGTTCACAATGTAACCGAGTGACTGACCATTGTTCACAATGTAACCAATCGACTGACCATTGTTCACAATGTAGCCAAGTGACTGACCATTGTTCACAATGTAACCAATCGACTGACCATTGTTCACAATGTAACCAAGTGACTGACCATTGTTCACACTGTAACCAATCTACTGACCATTGTTCACAATGTAACCAAGTGACTGACCATTGTTCACAATGTAACCAAGTGACCGACCATTGTTCACAATGTAACCTGTCAACTGACCATTGTTCACAATGTAACCAAGTGACTGACCATTGTTCACAATGTAACCAAGTGACTGACCATTGTTCATAATGTAACCAGTCAACTGACCATTGTTCACAATGTAACCAAGTGACTGACCATTGTTCACAATGTAGCCAAGTGACGGACCATTGTTCACAATGTAACCAAGTGACGGACCATTGTTCACAATGTAACCAAGTGACGGACCATTGTTCACAATGTAACCAAGTGACGGACCATTGTTCACAATGTAACCAATCGACTGACCATTGTTCACAATGTAACCAAGTGGCTGACGTTCACAATGTAACCAAGTGACGGACCATTGTTCACAATGTAACCAAGTGACGGACCATTGTTCACAATGTAACCAATCGACTGACCATTGTTCACAATGTAACCAAGTGACTGACCATTGTTCACAGTGTAACCAAGTGACTGACCATTGTTCGCAATGTAACCAATCGACTGACCATTGTTCACAATGTAACCAAGTGAATGACCATTGTTCACAATGTAACCAAGTGACTGACCATTGTTCACAATGTAACCAATCGACTGACCATTGTTCACAATGTAACCAAGTGACTGACCATTGTTCACAATGTAACCAAGGACTGATCATTGTTTACAGTGTAACCGAGTGACTGACCATTGTTCACAGTGTAACCAATCGACTGACCATTGTTCACAATGTAACCAAGTGACGGACCATTGTTCACAATGTAACCAAGTGACTGACCATTGTTCACAATGTAACAAATCGACTGACCATTGATTTAATTTACCTTGTGTTGCAGAGAATTTGAGATCAGAGCAAATGAGCAGTCGTACGTTGTGAAGCCTGACATGATCACAATAAACAGATTCAAGAAGACCGTGCATGGTGAGAGCCTCCTTTCTGTCTTCTTAAGAAAAACAAATTGTCTTTTATTTTATTTTTCTCATTTTATCACCCGCCATTTCGGCAAGGGATGTTGCCTTGATGCCGTCCTTGTGTGTGCATGCGTGTGTCCGTCCGGAGCCAGTTCTCGTGTCTTTTATTTTTCTCTTTTATCATCCGCCATTTCGGCAAGGGATGTTGCCTTGATGCCGTCCTTGTGTGTGCATGCGTGTGTCCGTCCGGAGCCAGTTCTCAGTAACCAATAAGTCAAATTTTAGAACTTAGTATTAGTATCATAGTGTCCGCCTCTGTGGTCGAGTGGTTAAGGTGGCTGACTTGTATACCACTGTAACCTATCATCACTGATGGTCACGGGTTCGAGCCCCGCTCAGGCCGTGTCTCATTTATATGAAAAAGTTGGCAGTTTCTTACGGAGTACTGGTTAACTGCTGGAACCTGCCCAGGAAGGGTGTTGTTAGGTAAACTGCCCGCCGGCGATATAGCCCGAAATGGTGCTGATGCAGGTGTAAAACCCGAAATATAACATATAGTACCATAGTGTGGTGGTGCACGTGCACATTTCATGTGGATCGGCCATTTAATTGGCTTAGATGTATGCACCATTTCTCTTAAAGTTAGAGAGGCCTCTGTGGCTGAGTGGATACTGTAGTTGACTTCAAATCGCTTGCCCCTCACCGCTGTAGGTTCGAATCCCACTTGGGGTGTCGAATTCTATCATGTAGGGAAGCTATCCAGCTGGCTTGCAGAAGGTCAGTGGTTCTGCCTGGGTGCCCATCAGTGCCTGAAGTACTGCTCGGTGGGGCACCCCGGTCCCGTGGGCTTCCTCCACCAATAATACAGGGATCATTTTAGAGGGCGATGTGGGCGAAATTGTCGCCCTAGGCACCCTGACTTCGCCCTCTGGGGGCCCCACTTCTCCCTAAAAAAAACAACAACAAAACATTTTGTTTTTGGTTTTTACGATTTTCAAACCAAATTTTGTCTAGTAAGATACACTGGCCCATTATAAAGCACTCCTTCTATTCAAATGTTGTATTTAATGGTTGTTCTGTGCATTTTGACCCTATTTTGCAGAAGTATATTAAAGAACACTATTGAAGGAAGCGATCATGCGCTTTCTCAATTCTCCCAAAAATTCTGACCTAGAATGAACCCTGATAATAGCTGGAGGGTCGCCGTTTGGCCTATGCTGTTGCGATGACTTTAAACCTGATCAAATTAACAAATCTCTCGAGTTGGTGAATATATTTATTTATTGCAGTTGAAGAATTCAACCCATCTGTGATAGAACCATCGTTCGGTATTGGGCGAGTCATGTATGCCTTGTTTGAACACAACGTCCGAGTGAGAGAAGGAGATGAACAGAGAACCGTAAGGCTGTGTTAATTCCCCTGATTGGCTACTAATTTATTATTGATCGAAAGTTGATTCAGATTGACAATTAAACCAATTGCTTGTAACTTGCTGTAACTCTGGTTCGATCCTCAGGCCGGGAAGTGTGTGAGATGGTACCGTGGTCGCCAGATCAGATAGGTGGGTTTTTTCTGGGTACATTGGTTTCCTCCCATAAAAATGACCACATTAAATCTAATGTTAATACTTGTTTCGCAATCTAGCTAAGAATGAATTTTATATAATGTCTTTAACATTGATGCATGTTACTTTGTATTCCAGTTTCTTCCACCTATCATTGCTCCATACAAATGCTCAGTTATCATTGATGCATATTACTTTGTATTCCAGTTTCTTGCTCTTCCACCTATCATTGCTCCATACAAATGCTCAGTTATCATTGATGCATATTACTTTGTATTCCAGTTTCTTGCTCTTCCATCTGTCATCTCTCCTTACAAATGCTCAGTTATCATTGATGCATATTACTTTGTATTCCAGTTTCTTGCTCTTCCATCTGTCATCTCTCCTTACAAATGCTCAGTTATCATTGATGCATATTACTTTGTATTCCAGTTTCTTGCTCTTCCACCTATCATTGCTCCATACAAATGCTCAGTTATCATTGATGCATATTACTTTGTATTCCAGTTTCTTGCTCTTCCACCTATCATTGCTCCATACAAATGCTCAGTTATCATTGATGCATATTACTTTGTATTCCAGTTTCTAGCTCTGCCACCTATCATTGCTCCATACAAGTGCTCAGTTCTGCCATTGAGTAACAACCCACAGTTGATGCCTTTTGTTAACCAGCTATGTAAGTACTTGTGTGTGTGTTTTACGTTTATTTATCATCGCTACCGGTTGCCTATATGAGCGACGCCACCTGAAGAGATTAGTCATTTTAGATGTTTGGAGGATAGTGCAATGATATAGACAGAGAAACATTCCAGAGTCTCCTCTCGTTCTTTTACGTGCACGGTATTATCCTGGTACGATTGATATCTTGATGTATTTTCCTTGTACGATTGATATCTGGATGTATTTTCCTGGTACGAATGATATCTTGATGTATTTCCCTGGTACGATTGATATCTTGATGTATTTCCCTGGTACGATTGATATCTTGATGTATTTACCTGGTACGATTGATATCTTGATGTATTTACCTGGTACAATTGATATCTGGATGTATTTCCCTGGTACGATTGATATCTTGATGTATTTTCCCTGGTACGATTGATATATTGATGTATTTTCCCTGGTACGAATGATATCTTGATGTATTTTCCCTGGTACGAATGATATCTTGATGTATTTTCCTGGTACGATTGATATCTTGATGTATTTACCTGGTATGATTGATATATTGATGTATTTCCCTGGTACGATTGATATCTGGATGTATTTCCCTGGTACGATTGATATCTGGAAGTATTTTCCTGGTACAATTGATATCTTGATGTATTTCCCTGGTACGATTGATATCTTGATGTATTTCCCTGGTACAAACGATATCTGGATGTATTTCCCTGGTACGATTGATATCTGGACGTATTTTCCTGGTACGATTGATATCTTGATGTATTTCCCTGGTACGATTGATATCTTGTTGTATTTCCCTGGTACGATTGATGTCTTGTTGACTTCTATTGTGTTTTTTGCAGCAAAGGATCTGTTGAAGTTTGACATCTCACACAAAGTGGACAGTGCGACAGGGTCTATAGGCAGGCGGTATGCACGTACCGATGCAATAGCCATACCGTACGGTATCACCGTCGACTTCGATACATTGAAGGAGCCCCACTCAGCCACCCTCAGAGAACGAGATACCATGAAACAAATCCGAGCACCAGTCAGTATATACGTGTACTTCAAGTCATATTCATGTTCAAAATGGTCCGCCTCCGTGGTCGAGTGTTTAAGGTCGCTGACTTGTATACCACTGTAACCTATCATCACTGATGGTCACGGGTTCGATCCCCGCTCAGGCCGTGTCTCATTTATATGAAAAAGTTGGCAGTTTCTTGCGGAGGTTGGTGCACCCACGTACTGGTTAACCGCTGGAGCATGCCCAGGAAAGGTGTTGTTAGGTAAACAGCCCGCCGGCGATATAGCCCAAAATGGTGCTGATGCAGGTGTAAAACCCGAAATATAACATAACATGTTCAAAATGGCCATTACATTTTCTATAAAGATTATGGCTGTCCGATTAGCGCAGTTAGTGGTTAGCACGCTCGCTTCTCACCAATGCAGTCAGTGGGGTTAGCACGCTCACTTCTCACCAATGCATCCAGTGCGGTTAGCACGCTCGCTTCTCACCAATGCATCTAGGCAGTCAGTGCGGTTAGCACGCTCGCTTCTCACCAATGCATCCAGGCTGTCAGTGCGGTTAGCACGCTCGCTTCTCACAAATGCATCCAGGCAGTCAGTGCGGTAGACATTCGCTTCTCACCAATGCATCCAAGGCAGTCAGTGCGGTTAGCACGCTCGCTTCTCACCAATGCATCCAGTGCGGTTAGCACGCTCGCTTCTCACCAATGCATCCAGTGCGGTAGCACGTTCGCTTCTCACCAATGCATCCAGGCAGTCAGTGCGGTTAGCACGCTCGCTTCTCACCAATGCATCCAGGCAGTCAGTGCGGTTAGCACGCTCGCTTCTCACCAATGCATCCAGTGCGGTAGCACGTTCGCTTCTCACCAATGCATCCAGGCAGTCAGTGCGGTTAGCACGCTCGCTTCTCACCAATGCATCCAGGCAGTCAGTGCGGTTAGCACGCTCGCTTCTCACCAATGCATCCAGTGCGGTAGCACGTTCGCTTCTCACCAATGCATCCAGGCAGTCAGTGCGGTTAGCACGCTCGCTTCTCACCAATGCATCCAGGCAGTCAGTGCGGTTAGCACGCTCGCTTCTCACCAATGCATCCTCGGTGGTCGACAAATTGGACGGGTGGGTTTTTTTCCGGGTCAGCCATTTTCCATTGTACAATCCTAATGATATACTTGGAAATTGGTATTTATACTAAAATGTTATGCACCGTAGTGTCAAATAGTATTAAAATCTACTCCACAATATATGCAAGGGCCGCACAAAAATGTTGTTCTATCATTATGTTCATTTTTCAGATCGGGGAGTTGGCGGAAATCGTACATGACTTAGCCCAGCACAGACGGACGTGGGATGATATAATCAACAACTACCCGCTGTTTGAACAACAGGAGTCTACGAAATGATGACGCTAACATTTTAGTTTCACAATACAGCAATAATGCTTCCATGCGCCTTTAAAACAGAGATTTCGTCAGCACATTTGAGTAGATGGGGCATATTTATTTTGAGGACAATGATCACTGACCGTCAGTCCAGATATCAATCGTACCATGAAAATACAATGTCAAGATATCAATCGTACCAGGAAAATACATCAAGATATCAATCGTACCAGGAAAATACAATGTCCAGATATCAATCGTACCTACGTCAAGATATCCAGTCGTTATAAATTGTTTCCTCTCCCATCACTTGGGTCTACAGAATACAGAAGAACAAATGATGTCAATATTTTGAAGCAGTCACTTGTCCCTCACCGCTGTAGGGTCGAATCCCACTGGCGATGTAGAATTATTTCATGTGAGGAAGCTATCCAGCTGGCTTGCAGTGGGTTGGTGGTTCTACTCGGGTACCTGTCCGTGCCTGTAATACTGCACGGAGGATCGATCACCTAGGGTCTTCCTCCACCAATAACAGCTGGCTTGCAGTGGGTTGGTGGTTCTACTCGGGTACCCGTCCGTGCCTGTAATACTGCACGGAGGATCGATCACCTAGGGTCTTCCTCCACCAATAATAGCTGGAGATTTGCTGTATGACATAAAACAAACAAAACAACACATTTTGAAGCATTCTTGTTATGAAATGTTTAAAACTATGCACAATGTGCTACATATAGTGTTTGTGTGTTCCACGTTTATTTATCGTCGGGTCCGCCTCTGTGGTCGAGTGGTTACGGTCGCTGACGTGTATACCACTGTAACCTATCATCACGGATGATCACGGGTTCGAGCCCCGCTCAGGCCGTGTCTCATTTATATGAAAATGTTTCTTACGGAGGTTGGTGCACCCAAGTACTGGTTAACCGCTGGAGCCTGCCCAGGAAAGGTGTTAGGTAAACTGCCCGCTGGCGATATAGCCCAAAATAGTGCTGATGCAGGCGTAAAACCCGCAATATAACATAATTATTTATCGTCGCTACCAGTTGCTCATATGATCAATGCCTCCTGAAGAGATTAATCGTTGTAGATTTTGTAGGGTATTCCAGAGTCACCTCTGGTTCCCTTACGTGTACAGTGTAAAGACCTTGGTTTAAAGTCTCGTCCGAAAGACAATGATACGAGTCATTTTAATATGGGCGGGGGATCGAACCTGCGACCCCTGGATTACCAGTCGAGCGTGTGAACTATAAATAGTGTTAATGGATTGATGTGGGATAAATATGGTGGCCTTTAGACAAAATGTTATAATGTGTGTGTTTTACGTTTATTTATTGTCGCTACCGGTTGCCCATATGAGCGACTCCTCCTGAAGAGATTAGTCATTTTGGAGGATAGTGCAGTGATACAGAAAGAGACCCATTCCAGAGTCTCCTCTGGTTCATTTACGTGCACAGTGTAAAGCACCGACACGAGACCTCGGTTTAAAGTCCCATCTGAAAGACTTACTTTTATTAGGGTCAGACGGGGGATCGAACCTGCGATCCCTGGATTACCAGTCCAGCGTATTACCACTGTAAGCTATAATTAGTCTGTATTTACAGAAGATCTATATAC
>CM026394.1:989470-1007633 GCA_014843695.1 Archivesica marissinica
TCCAGAAGTACATGTTGTGCTATTTATTGAAGTTAATGAAACAGTCCAGAAGTACATGTTATGCTATTTATTGAAGTTATTGAATCAGTCCAGAAGTACATGTTGTGCTATTTATTGAAGTTGATGAATCAGTCCAGAAGTACATGTTGTGATATTTATTGAAGTTAATGAATCAGTCCAGAAGTACATGTTGTGCTATTTATTGAAGTTAATGAATCAGTCTAGAAGTACATGTTGTGCTATTTATTGAATCTAACGAATCAGTCCAGAAGTACATGTTGTGCCATTTATTGAAGTTAATGAATCAGTCCAGAAGTACATGATGTGCTATTTATTGAAGGTAATGAATCAGTCCAGAAGTACATGTTGTGATATTTATTGAAGTTAATGAATCAGTCCAGAAGTACATGTTGTGCTATTTATTGAAGTTAATGAATCAGTCCAGAAGTAAATGTCGTGCTATTTATTGAATCTAACGAATCAGTTCAGAGGTACATTTTGTGCTATTTATTGAAGTTAATGAATCAGTCCAGAAGTACATGTTGTGCTATTTATTGAAGTTAATGAATCAGTCCAGAAGTACATGTTGTGCTATTTATTGAATCTAACGAATCAGTCCAGAAGTACATGTTGTGCTATTTATTGAATCTAACGAATCAGTTCAGATGTACATGTTGTGCAATTTATTGAAGTTAACGAAATAGTCCAGAAGTACATGTTGTGCTATTTATTGAAGTTAATGAATCAGTCCAGAAGTACATGTTGTGCTATTTATTGAAGTTAATGAAACAGTCCAGAAGTACATGTTGTGCTATTTATTGAATCTAACGAATCAGTCCAGAAGTACATGTTGTGCTATGTATTGAAGTTTATGAAACAGTCCAGAAGTACATGTTGTGCTATTTATTGAAGTTAATGAATCAGTCCAGAAGTACATGTTGTGCTATTTATTGAAGATAATGAATCAGTCCAGAAGTACATGTTGTGCTATTTATTGAAGTTAATGAAACAGTCCAGAAGTACATGTTATGCTATTTATTGAAGTTAATGAATCAGTCCAGAAGTACATGTTGTGCTATTTATTGAAGTTAATGAAACAGTCCAGAAGTACATGTTATGCTATTTATTGAAGTTAATGAATCAGTCCAGAAGTTCATGTTGTGCTATTTATTGAAGTTAATGAATCAGTCCAGAAGTACATTTTGTAATATTTATTGAATCTAACGAATCAGTCCAGAAGTACATGTTGTGCTATTTATTGAATCTAACGAATCAGTGCAGAAGTACATGTTGTGCTATTTATTGAAGTTAATGAAATAGTCCAGAAGTACATGTTGTGCTATTTATTGAAGTTAATGAATCAGTCCAGAAGTACATGTTGTGCTATTTATTGAATCTAACGAATCAGTCAAGAAGTACATGTTGTGCTATGTATTGAAGTTAATGAAACAGTCCAGAAGTACATGTTGTGCTATTTATTGAAGTTAATGAATCAGTCCAGAAGTACATGTTGTGCTATTTATTGAAGTTAATGAATCAGTCCAGAAGTACATGTTGTGCTATTTATTGAAGTTAATGAAACAGTCCAGAAGTACATGCTATGCTATTTATTGAAGTTAATGAATCAGTCCAGAAGTACATGTTGTGCTATTTATTGAAGTTAATGAATCAGTCCAGAAGTACATGTTGTGCTTTTATTGAAGTAATGAATCAGTCCAGAAGTACATGTTGTGCTATTTATTGAAGTTAATGAATCAGTCCAGAAGTACATGTTGTGCTATTTATTGAATCTAACGAATCAGTCCAGAAGTACATGTTGTGCCATTTATTGAAGTTAATGAATCAGTCCAGAAGTACATGTTGTGCTATTTATTGAACTTAATGAATCAGTCCAGAAGTACATGTTGTGATATTTATTGAAGTTAATGAATCAGTCCAGAAGTACATTTTGTGCTATTTATTGAAGTTAATGAATCAGTCCAGAAGTACATGTTGTGCTATTTATTGAAGTTAATGAATAAGTCCAGAAGTACATGTTGTGCTATTTATTGAATCTAACGAATCAGTCCAGAAGTACATGTTGTGCTATTTATTGAATCTAACGAATCAGTTCAGAAGTACATGTTGTGCAATTTATTGAAGTTAACGAAATAGTCCAGAAGTACATGTTGTGCTATTTATTGAAGTTAATGAATCAGTCCAGAAGTACATGTTGTGATATTTATTGAAGTTAATGAATCAGTCCAGAAGTACATGTTGTGCTATTTATTGAAGTTAATGAATCAGTCCAGAAGTAAATGTCGTGCTATTTATTGAAGTTAATGAATCAGTCCAGAAGTTCATGTTGTGCTATTATTGAAGTTAATGAATCAGTCCAGAAGTACATTTTGTAATATTTATTGAATCTAACGAATCAGTCCAGAAGTACATGTGTGATATTTATTGAAGTTAAGAATCAGTCCAGAAGTACATGTTGTGCTATTTATTGAAGTTAATGAATAAGTCCAGAAGTACATGTTGTGATATTTATTGAATCTAACGAATCAGTTCAGAGGTACATGTTGTGCAATTTATTGAAGTTAAAGAAATAGTCCAGAAGTACATGTTGTGCTATTTATTGAAGTTAATGAATCAGTCCAGAAGTAAATGTTGTGCTATTTATTGAAGTTAATGAAACAGTCCAGAAGTACATGTTATGGTATTTATTGAAGTTAATGAATCAGTCCAGAAGTTCATGTTGTGCTATTTATTGAAATTAATGAATCAGTCCAGAAGTACATTTTGTAATATTTATTGAATCTAACGAATCAGTCCAGAAGTACATGTTGTGCTATTTATTGAATCTAACGAATCAGTCCAGAAGTACATGTTGTGATATTTATTGAAGTTAATGAATCAGTCCAGAAGTACATGTTGTGCTATTTATTGAAGTTAATGAATCAGTCCAGAAGTACATGTTGTGCTATTTATTGAATCTAACGAAACAGTCCAGAAGTACATGTTGTGCTATTTATTGAAGTTAATGAATCAGTCCAGAAGTACATGTTGTGCTATTTATTGAAGTTAATGAATCAGTCCAGAAGTACATGTTGTTGCTATTTATTGAAGTTAATGAAACAGTCCAGAAGTACATGTTATGCTATTTATTGAAGTTAATGAATCAGTCCAGAAGTACATGTTGTGCTATTTATTGAAGTTAATGAATCAGTCCAGAAGTACATGTTGTGCTATTTATTGAAGTTAATGAATCAGTCCAGAAGTACATGTTGTGCTATTTATTGAAGTTAATGAATCAGTCCAGAAGTACATGTTGTGCTATTTATTGAATCTAACGAATCAGTCCAGAAGTACATGTTGTGCCATTTATTGAAGTTAATGAATCAGTCCAGAAGTACATGTTGTGCTATTTATTGAAGTTAATGAATCAGTCCAGAAGTACATGTTGTGATATTTATTGAAGTTAATGAATCAGTCCAGAAGTACATGTTGTGCTATTTATTGAAGTTATTGAATCAGTCCAGAAGTAAATGTCGTGCTATTTATTGAATCTAACGAATCAGTTCAGAAGTACATTTTGTGCTATTTATTGAAGTTAATGAATCAGTCCACAAGTACATGTTGTGCTATTTATTGAGGTTAATGAATCAGTCCAGAAGTACATGTTGTGATATTTATTGAAGTTAATGAATCCATCCAGGAGTACATGTTGTGCTATTTATTGAATCTAACGAATCAGTCCAGAAGTACATGTTGTACTATTTATTGAAGTTAATGAATCAATCCAGAAGTACATGTTGTGCTATTTATTGAGGTTAATGAATCAGTCCAGAAGTACATGTTGTGATATTTATTGAAGTTAATGAATCCGTCCAGAAGTACATGTTGTGATATTTATTGAAGTTAATGAATCAGTCCAGAAGTACATGTTGTGCTATTTATTGAAGTTAATGAATAAGTCCAGAAGTACATGTTGTGATATTTATTGAATCTAACGAATCAGTTCAGAAGTACATGTTGTGCAATTTATTGAAGTTAACTAAATAGTCCAGAAGTACATGTTGTGCTATTTATTGAATCTAACGAATCAGTCCAGAAGTACATGTTGTGCTATTTGAAGTTAATGAAATAGTCCAGAAGTACATGTTGTGCTATTTATTGAAGTTAATGAATCAGTCCAGAAGTACATGTTGTGCTATTTATTGAAGTTAATGAATCAGTCCCAGTACAGTACATGTGTGCTATTTATTGAAGTTAATGAATCAGTCCAGAAGTACATGTTGTGCTATTATTGAAGTTAATGAATCAGTCCAGAAGTACATGTTGTGCTATTTATTGAATCTAACGAATCAGTCCAGAAGTACATGTTGTGCCATTTATTGAAGTTAATGAATCAGTCCAGAAGTACATGTTGTGCTATTTATTGAAGTTAATGAATCAGTCCAGAAGTACATGTTGTGATATTTATGAAGTTAATGAATCAGTCCATAAGTACATGTTGTGCTATTTATTGAAGTTAATGAATCGGTCCAGAAGTAAATGTCGTGCTATTTATTGAATCTAACGAATCAGTTCAGAAGTACATTTTGTGCTATTTATTGAAGTTAATGAATCAGTCCACAAGTACATGTTGTGCTATTTATTGAGGTTAATGAATCAGTCCAGAAGTACATGTTGTGATATTTATTGAAGTTAATGAATCCATCCAGGAGTACATGTTGTGCTATTTATTGAATCTAACGAATCAGTCCAGAAGTACATGTTGTACTATTTATTGAAGTTAATGAATCAGTCCAGAAGTACATGTTGTGCTATTTATTGAGGTTAATGAATCAGTCCAGAAGTACATGTTGTGATATTTATTGAAGTTAATGAATCCGTCCAGAAGTACATGTTGTGATATTTATTGAAGTTAATGAATCAGTCCAGAAGTACATGTTGTGCTATTTATTGAAGTTAATGAATAAGTCCAGAAGTAAATGTTGTGATATTTATTGAATCTAACGAATCAGTTCAGAAGTACATGTTGTGCAATTTATTGAAGTTAACTAAATAGTCCAGAAGTACATGTTGTGCTATTTATTGAATCTAACGAATCAGTCCAGAAGTACATGTTGTGCTATTTATTGAAGTTAATGAAATAGTCCAGAAGTACATGTTGTGCTATTTATTGAAGTTAATGAATCAGTCCAGAAGTACATGTTGTGCTATTTATTGAATCTAACGAATCAGTCCAGAAGTACATTTTGTGCTATGTATTGAAGTTAATGAAACAGTCCAGAAGTACATGTTATGCTATTTATTGAAGTTAATGAATCAGTCCAGAAGTACATGTTGTGCTATTTATTGAAGTTAATGAATCAGTCCAGAAGTACATGTTGTGCTATTTATTGAAGTTAATGAATCAGTCCAGAAGTACATGTTGTGCTATTTATTGAAGTTAATGAATCAGTCTAGAAGTACATGTTGTGCTATTTATTGAATCTAACGAATCAGTCCAGAAGTACATGTTGTGCCATTTATTGAAGTTAATGAATCAGTCCAGAAGTACATGATGTGCTATTTATTGAAGGTAATGAATCAGTCCAGAAGTACATGTTGTGATATTTATTGAAGTTAATGAATCAGTCCAGAAGTACATGTTGTGCTATTTATTGAAGTTAATGAATCAGTCCAGAAGTAAATGTCGTGCTATTTATTGAATCTAACGAATCAGTTCAGAAGTACATTTTGTGCTATTTATTGAAGTTAATGAATCAGTCCAGAAGTACATGTTGTGCTATTTATTGAAGTTAATGAATCAGTCCAGAAGTACATGTTGTGCTATTTATTGAAGTTAATGAATCAGTCCAGAAGTACATGTTGTGCTATTTATTGAATCTAACGAATCAGTCCAGAAGTACATGTTGTACTATTTATTGAATCTAACGAATCAGTCCAGAAGTACATGTTGTTCTATTTATTGAAGTTAATGAATCAGTCCAGAAGTACATGTTGTGTTATTTATTGAGGTTAATGAATCAGTCCAGAAGTACATGTTGTGATATTTATTGAAGTTAATGTATCCGTCCAGAAGTACATGTTGTGCTATTTATTGAATCTAACGAATCAGTCCAGAAGTACATGTTGTGCTATTTATTGAAGTTAATGAATCAGTCCAGAAGTACATGTTGTGCTATTTATTGAAGTTAATGAAACAGTCCAGAAGTACATGTTGTGCTATTTATTGAAGTTAATGAATCAGTCCAGAAGTACATGTTGTGATATTTATTGAATCTAACGAATCTGTCCAGAAGTACATGTTGTGCTATTTATTGAAGTTAATGAAATAGTCCAGAAATACATGTTGTGCTATTTATTGAAGTTAAGGAATCAGTCCAGAAGTACATGTTGTGCTATTTATTGAATTTAACGAATCAGTCCAGAAGTACATGTTGTGCTATTTATTGAAGTTAATGAAACAGTCCAGAAGTACATGTTGTGCTATTTATTGAAGTTAATGAATCCGTCCAGAAGTACATGTTGTGCTATTTATTGAAGCTAACGAATCCGTCCAGAAGTACATGTTGTGATATTTATTGTTTGTGAGAGAGAGAGAGAGAGAGAGAGATATATATATATAGTGTGTGTGTGTGTGCGTGCGTGCGTGGCGTGCGTTTATCGTCGCTACCGGTTCCCCATATGAGCGACGCCTCCTGAAGAGATTATTTATTTTAGATTTTGGAGGATAGTGCAATGATACACAGAGAGACCCATTCCAGGTTGAATTTTGATGAAGCTATGTGTATATATAGTGGGTTTGATCCAGGAGGAGGTCGATCGATGCATGTGGTCATGGCGGTCAGCCACATAGTGGTGACGGGGGACGTATCTCTCCAAGTGCTATTCTTTAGTTTGTCATATATAATACTACATATTTAACTCGTCTATTAAACAATCGTGTGTAGACATTGTATAATGCATTAGGTCAATGGACATTATATTATTATTGTCGCTAACTGGACGCCTGCGACTTGATCTTCCGGTTTCAAAAGCAATGGCGTCAGTAATTTGCGGATATCCGGTGGTGTCCTCATTATTTCTGCATTGAGCGTTACATGCTATTACTGCCATATTAATGAACATTAATGAATATTATCTGATATTTAATCAAATACTTACAACCGCATGCTGTTCAAAGCTGGGGGTGACCGGTTCGCATTTCCATTTAGTGTTTAATCTTCTTATGTTTGGCTTTGAAATGCGCGTCACGTATTATTAGCATTATGTAGTATGTACAAAACATACAGTTCTAATTAATATTGGCATCAGTCAACATATCCATCATGTCAGAAATTGAATGACTTAACTACGTAGAAGCTTAGGTTATGTAATGTATACGAAATTGCCGCGATACAGCCGGATATTACTCTTTTGATCAGTCTGAGATTCGTTGATTCGAGATTCTATTCGTTCTCCCTAATGTCGATGGATTCCATCAGGAATGTGGTCTTGATTGCGAGTAATCTAATATTGGATAGCATTTAGGAAGTACTGAATAGTCGCTTATAAATAATTCTCTTATATGATCGACATATACGGTTTTCCAGCCCCTCTCCCTCTCTTTCTCTCTCTTTGTGTTCTCTCTTTCTTCGCTCGTTCTCTCTTTGCGCTCTCGGCTCGCGCGCTCTCTCTCTCCATCTCGGCTTGCTCTATCTCTCCCCTCCATCTCCCTTTGCCATATCCTCTACCTCTCCTCCCCTCTTCCCTCTCCCTTCCCCTGTCTCTCTCCCTCTCCCTCTTTGGTACTGACGTATTTCTTCAGGAATGAGGTCTCGAGAGCAATTACTAATAACTAAAACTAATGTTGTAAGAACTTGTTTCGCAATCTAGCTAATGTTAATTTGTATAAAGTATCTTTCTGTAGTCAGTAGTCCTTGAGTGATATGTTTTAACCACAGATACTTGGTGAATTGTTGTCCATTACCATCTTTACAATTTAGCTTTTGGGAATGCTTAATTATTGTAAAACGTTCGACAGACATCCCCAACGTTGTAAACACAGCACAGCACGGTATATGCAATCATTAGAAAACACGCCCCTCTACTGTGCATGCCATAGTATACAAGTATAATGGCCCGGATAGTAAGTGTGGGTGGGGGGTAAGCTGTGCATGCCATAGTATACTCTACTTAAGGTGGAACTATAACAATTCAAACTAATCGCGCACTTCTACTGTTATTATAAACGTGTATTGCGATTGCTATATTTATTAGAATCGTAAATATTGCTGTCTTTAAGTTGATTTCATACATATTTTGAAGATACCACTACAAGTCAAATATGCATATTGTTAGATAGATCTAGTATCATTAATTGTCTCATTCCCATTTTCTACTCTGCTAGCCAATTCCGTATATCATCATATTCCATTACATATTAAATATAGTTTCTCTATTTTTCAGCTTTTACATTACTATATTATTCCAATGTGCAGTTCTCACTTATAGTGCTATCTTTTGATTGCATTTGATTGTATATATGTTGAGTGCCTCATGGTAGATTAACTTTTGTTAAATGAGTACTCTCGTTAAATAAAGTCTTTATTATTATTATTATTATTATTATTATACAAGTATAATGGCCCGGATAGTAAGGGATAAGCTGTGTATGCCATAGTATACAAGTATAATGGTCCGGATAGTAAAGGGGGGTAGGCTGTGCATGCCATAGTATACAAGTATAATGGGCCGGATAGTAAGGGGGGGGGTAAGCCTCTTTTCTTAATTTAAGTTTATTTAACGTCGCTACATTTTACCCATTTGAGCGACGGGCAGTTTACCTAGCAACACCTTTCCAGGGCAGGCTCCAACGGTTAACCAGTATTTGGTGCACCAATCTCCATAAGAAACTGCCAACATTTTCATATACAGAGAACACGGTCTGAGCAGGGCTCGAACCCTTGACCATCAGTGATGATAGGTTACATTGGTTGTATACAAGTTGTAGTCAGCGACCTTAACCACTCGACCACGTAGGCGGTCAGGTTTGTATATAAAATTGTGTAATGTGTTTGCAACTGGAATGGGGATACCGATATTGATACAAATTAATTTAATGTCAGTCAAATATGTTACATTTAAGCATTCCAAAAAGTGCAAATGTGCTAATGGACACTTCATCAGGTTTCTTTGTTTTTAGCTGCAGGTAGAAGTGTATGAGATGATGTTTAGATTACAATTTATTTTCCAGTATGCACCAACTATGGCAGCGAGTATATGGAGATCCGGGATCACTATATCAACACATGTAACATGAGAATAACCGAGAACCTCACCCTTCATCAGTGCTTACAGTCATGTAACACGCAATTCTCGTGCGTTTCCCTGGAATACGGACGGTCATCCGGTACATGTTATTTGGCCAACATAACCGCTTTAAATGTAACGATGCTCTGGTACGAAGATGTAATTCTTGAATTCAACATTTCGTATTATCAACGAGACTGCGATGACTGATCGTGTGAATATCTGGTTTATAAAATATTTGTTTTAGGTAAATGTTTCATTCATTAATTTATCAATTCATTCATCGATCACTTTATTCGTTCGTTCATGCATTCATTTATCAATTCATTCAATTATCAATTCATTCGTTCGTTCATGCATTCATTAATCAATTCATTCATATATCAATTCATTCGTTCGTTCATGCATTCATTTATCAATTCATTCATCGATCACTTCATTCGTTCGTTCATGCATTCATTTATCAATTCATTCGTTTGTTCATGCATTCATCGATCACTTGATTCGTTCGTTCATGCATTCATTTATCAATTCATTCATCGATCACTTCATTCGTTCGTTCATGCATTCATTTATCAATTCATTCATCGATCACTTCATTCGTTCGTTCATGCATTCATTAATCAATTCAGTCATCGATCACTTCATTCGTTTGTTCATGCATTCAATAATCAATTCATTCATCGATCACTTCATTCGTTTGTTCATGCATTCATTAATCAATTCATTCATCGATCACTTCATTCGTTCGTTCATGCATTCATTTATCACTGCATTCGTTCGTTCATGCATTCATTAATCAATTCATTCATCGATCACTTCATTCGTTTGTTCATGCATTCATTAATCAATTCATTCATCGATCACTTCATTCGTTCGTTCATGCATTCATTTATCAATTCATTCATTTGTTCATGCATTCATCGATCACTTCATTCGTTCGTTCATGCATTCATTTATCAATTCATTCGTTTGTTCATGCATTCATCGATCACTTCATTCGTTCGTTCATGCATTCATTTATCAATTCATTCATCGACCACTTCATTCGTTTGTTCATGCATTCATTAAACAATTCATTCATCGATCACTTCATTCGTTTGTTCATGCATTCAATAATCAATTCATTCATCGATCACTTCATTCGTTCGTTCATGCATTCATTTATCAATTCATTCGTTTGTTCATGCATTCATCGATCACTTCATTCGTTCGTTCGTTCGTTCATGCATTCATTTACCAATTCATTCATCGACCACTTCATTCGTTTGTTCATGCATTCATTAATCAATTCATTCATCGATCACTTCATTCGTTCGTTCATGCATTCATTTATCAATTCATTCATTTGTTCATGCATTCATCGATCACTTCATTCGTTCGTTCATGCATTCATTTATCAATTCATTCGTTTGTTCATGCATTCATCGATCACTTCATTCGTTCGTTCGTTCGTTCATGCATTCATTTATCAATTCATTCATCGACCACTTCATTCGTTTGTTCATGCATTCATTAATCAATTCATTCATCGATCACTTCATTCGTTCGTTCATGCATTCATTTATCAATTCATTCATTTGTTCATGCATTCATCGATCACTTCATTCGTTCGTTCATGCATTCATTTATCAATTCATTCGTTTGTTCATGCATTCATCGATCACTTCATTCGTTCGTTCGTTCGTTCATGCATTCATTTATCAATTCATTCATCGACCACTTCATTCGTTTGTTCATGCATTCATTAATCAATTCATTCATCGATCACTTCATTCGTTCGTTCATGCATTCATTTATCAATTCATTCATTTGTTCATGCATTCATCGATCACTTCATTCATCGATCACTTCATTCGTTCGTTCATGCATTCATTTATCAATTCATTCGTTTGTTCATGAATACATCGATCACTTCATTCGTTCGTTCATGCATTCATTTATCAATTCATTCATTCATTCACAAATGTTTTTAAGTAGGTGGTAACTAAGTTCTTTATTTGCATAGCTTGACTTAATATGTTGCCTTCCATAAATAAAGTATTTATTATAATTATTATAATAATAATAACTATTATTATTGTTATTATTGATACTATTATAATGGCCATACTTTTATCAGGCGTTTATTTATCGTTGCCGCATATCATTAGTGGTTAGCACGCTAACTTCTCACCAATGCAACCCGGTACCGATCCTCGGACTGGGCAAATGTGTGAGATGATACGGTGGTCGCCATCTCAGTCAAGTGGGTTCTCCTCGGCGTACTCCGGTTTGTTCCCACATGAATTACCGCAAATACGCTTTCATCCCCGCCAGCGAGAGTGATTAATATAAGTTGTTAAAGCTTGTTTCGCGATTGTTGTAAAATGAATAAAGTTTCTATTGCTTGCATGACACGGCCATGCACCAGTGTGTGTTCAAATACGTTGTTTCCAAGGTTGGACAATTTGCCGTAGATTGGTTTATTACATTTAAAGGCCTGCAGGTTGACCTATATTTGACCTTAAACACACGAGGAATAGCGGTACAAATCTGACGGTCGACGCACTAAACACACGAGGAATAGCGGTACAAATCTGACGGTCGACGCATATCGTATTTGCCACATGCGAGGCCCTGCATGGTATACATCTAATACATGAGCACCACTTATATCTATTATGACCCACGTACATATCAGAGGTTATAAATTGCTGAAATTGAAGTTCTGTATTTTTATAGTACTTACAACTGGTATAAACAATTCAACACCACTTATGGCCCAAATAAGGCTGGTTGCGCGGGTTAGGCAGCCAGTTCCTGCATTGCTGTACCACACATTCAGGCATCAGTTCCCTCTTATGCCAAGTACAGTCTCCTCTTCTAGCCGCTACTTTTCTCTCTATATATCTGACATCTTTCCATGCGCCACAATTATATAGCATTGCCCAAAACCTCCTGTATAGAAGCTTTCTCTCATGTGAATTTAGATTATGCGGTGGACGATTATTAGCAGGCCACCAAAGTTGTTTGTTCTGTTCATGTATTATGCAAGGGGAACACAAGCACAGTGGACACTCAGCAACACCTTCAGCATGATGAGGCATAGGGGGAGGTACGTAAGCAGCCTCTGCAACGGGCATGGCGGTGGCTGTTTCTTCTATTTCCATCTCTACGTCCCAGTTCTTATTTTGCAAGAACGTCAGCAATTCTTTTCTCCGCTCATCAGTTACATACATTGTTATTTTACTCAATGGCATCTTGTAGAAATCGGCAGAATATGTGTAATACTCGTATGTTCAAGAGATTATAATTATAATATTATACATGTACTCATAGCATTCACTGTGATTATTATGTAGCATCAATATCGGTAAGCACACACTGACACAGAGAAATATTTAAAATATAACAGAAAACTTGCGAATAATACTGTAGATATATAATTAAATGAAGTATGAAGGTTACCATATAACGAACACATATAGTTTATTCATATAAATACATACATATTATATACATACATATTTGATTAGGTCAACACATGAACTGAATTTTGAATTAGATTGCACAGATCACAACCATAGCGCACATTATACATGCATACAAATTATCAGTCTCAGTGATTACGCTACGGCTGATGAGGCACCTACATAACATGTAATCTATGTCCCTGGGCTGATCTGGATTATGTAGTTTGAATACTCATAACTATCAATTTTCTTTACAATCAATAATATACGTTTACTTAAATTGTCAGGGCCTCATTTTGACTAATTCTCAGCTCACAGAGTGATCGTGCATATTAACCGTTAGAAAATACCTACATACGCCAAATTATACTGAATGTACTGCTACATTGTTGATACAAGCCACTAATCACATGGAACAGGTAGTAAAGTATAAATCTTTACAATTGGACGGGGTCAAACTGCAGGCCTTTAACGGTATAACTATCTTCTCCACACCACAACATACTGACTTTGTGCTCCAGAGTGGGCCCTGAAGAAAGCAACAAATAAGTCAGAAAGACAGACAAGCTTGTGTTCCGTGTTTATTTAATAGCTGATAATTCCTACCACACCATATATTGACAGCACTTGCTTATATATCACAGTTCATCCTTTAGTAACATTGTAGCTATATGTTGTAGCTCCATGGCCGAGTTGTTACTGTCGTTGTAGCTATATGTTGTAGCTCCGTGGCCGAGTTGCTACGGTCGTTGTAGCTATATGTTGTAGCTCCGTGGCCGAGTTGTTACTGTCGTTGTAGCTATATGTTGCAGCTCCATGGCCGAGTTGTTACGGTCGTTGTAGCTATATGTCGCAGCTCCGTGGCCGAGTTGTTCTGGTCGTTGTAGTTATATGTTGTAGCTCCATGGCCGAGTTGTTACGGTCGTTGTAGTTATATTTTGTAGCTCCGTGGCCAAGTTGTTACGGTCGTTGTAGCTATATGTTGTAGCTCCGTGGCCGAGTTGTTACGGTCGTTGTAGCTATATGTTGCAGCTCCGTGGCCGAGTTGTTACGGTCGTTGTAGCTATATGTCGCAGCTCCGTGGCCGAGTTGTTACGGTCGTTGTAGCTATATGTCGCAGCTCCGTGGCCGAGTTGTTACGGTCGTTGTAGCTATATGTTGTAGCTCCGTGGCCGAGTTGTTACGGTCGTTGTAGCTATATGTCGCAGCTCCGTGGCCGAGTTGTTACGGTCGTTGTAGCTATATGTCGCAGCTCCGTGGCCGAGTTGTTACGGTTGTTGTAGCTATATGTTGCAGCTCCGTGGCCGAGTTGTTACGGTCGTTGTAGCTATATGTCGCAGCTCCGTGGCCGAGTTGTTACGGTCGTTGTAGCTATATGTTGCAGCTCCGTGGCCGAGTTGTTACGGTCGTTGTAGCTATATGTCGCAGCTCCGTGGCCGAGTTGTTACGGTCGTTGTAGCTATATGTCGCAGCTCCGTGGCCGAGTTGCTACGGTCGTTGTAGCTATATGTTGCAGCTCCGTGGCCGAGTTGTTACGGTCGTTGTAGCTATATGTCGCAGCTCCGTGGCCGAGTTGTTACGGTCGTTGTAGCTATATGTTGCAGCTACGTGGCCGAGTTGCTATGGTCGTTGTAGCTATATGTTGTAGCTCCGTGGCCGAGTTGTTACGGTCGTTGTAGCTATATGTTGTAGCTCCGTGGCCGAGTTGTTACGGTCGTTGTAGCTATATGTTGCAGCTCCGTGGCCGAGTTGTTACGGTCGTTGTAGCTATATGTTGCAGCTCCGTGGCCGAGTTGTTAGGTCGTGTAGCTATATGTCGCAGCTCCGTGGCCGAGTTGTTACGGTCGTTGTAGCTATATGTTGTAGCTCCGTTGCCGAGTTGTTACGGTCGTTGTAGCTATATGTCGCAGCTCCGTGGCCGAGTTGTTACGGTCGTTGTAGCTATATGTCGCAGCTCCATGGTCGAGTTGTTACGGTTGTTGTAGCTATATGTCGCAGCTCCGTGGCCGAGTTGTTACGGTCGTTGTAGCTATATGTCGCAGCTCCGTGGCCGAGTTGTTACGGTCGTTGTAGCTATATGTTGCAGCTCCGTGGCCGAGTTGTTACGGTCGTTGTAGCTATATGTCGCAGCTCCGTGGCCGAGTTGTTACGGTCGTTGTAGCTATAATTATGTTGTAGCTTCGTTGCCGAGTTGTTACGGTCATTGTAGCTATATGTCATAGCTCCATAGTCGAGTTGTTACGGTTGTTGTAGCTATATGTCGCAGCTCCGTGGCCTAGTTGCTACGGTCGTTGTAGCTATATGTCGCAGCTCCGTGGCCGAGTTGTTACGGTCGTTGTAGCTATATGTTGCAGCTCCGTGGCCGAGTTGTTACGGTCGTTGTAGCTATATGTCGCAGCTCCGTGGCCGAGTTGTTATGATTGTTGTAGCTATATGTTGTAGCTCCGTGGCCGAGTTGCTACGGTTGTTGTAGCTATATGTCGCAGCTCCGTGGCCGAGTTGTTATGGTCGTTGTAGCTATATGTCGCAGCTCCGTGGCCGAGTTGTTAGGGTTGTTGTAGCTATATGTCGCAGCTCCATGGCAGAGTTGTTACGGTCGTTGTAGCTATATGTCGCAGCTCCGTGGTCGAGTTGTTACGGTCGTTGTAGCTATATGTCGCAGCTCCATGGCCGAGTTGTTACTGTCGTTATAGCTATATGTCGCAGCTCCGTGGCCGAGTTGCTACGGTCGTTGTAGCTATATGTCGCAGCTCCGTGGTCGAGTTATTACGGTCGTTGTAGGTATATGTTGCAGCTACGTGGCCGAGTTGTTACGGTCGTTGTAGCTATATGTTTTAGCTCCGTGGCCGAAGTATTACGGTCGTTGTAGCTATATGTTGTAGCTCCGTGGCCGAGTTGTTACGGTCGTTGTAGCTATATGTTGCAGCTCCGTGGCCGAGTCGTTACTGTCGTTGTAGCTATATGTCGCAGCTCCGTCGCCGAGTTGTTGCGGTCGATGAGGCTATATGTCGCAGCTCCGTGGCCGAATTGTTACGGTCGTTGTAGCTATATGTCGCAGCTCCGTGGCCGAGTTGTTACGGTCGTTGTAGCTATATGTCGCAGCTCCGTGGCCGATTTGTTACAGTAGTTGTAGCTATATGTCTCAGCTCCGTGGCCGCATTGTTACGGTCGTTGTAGCTATTATTATGTTGTAGCTTCGTTGCCGAGTTGTTACGGTCGTTGTAACTATATGTCGCAGCTCCGTGGCAGAGTTATTACGGTCATTGTAGCTATATGTCATAGCTCCATAGTCGAGTTGTTACGGTTGTTGTAGCTATATGTCGCAGCTCCGTGGCCGAGTTGCTACGGTCGTTGTAGCTATATGTTGTAGCTCCATGGCCGAGTTGTTACGGTCGTTGTAGCTATATGTTGCAGCTCCGTGGCCGAGTTGTTAGGTCGTTGTAGCTATATGTTGCAGCTCCGTGGCCGAGTTGTTACGGTTGTTGTAGCTATATGTCGCAGCTCCGTGGCCGAGTTGTTACGGTTGTTGTAGCTATATGTTGCAGCTCCGTGGCCGAGTTGTTACGGTCGTTGTAGCTATATGTCGCAGCTCCGTGGCCGAGTTGTTACGGTCGTTGTAGCTATATGTCGCAGCTCCGTGGCCGAGTTGTTACGGTCGTTGTAGCTATATGTTGCAGCTCCGTGGCCGAGTTGTTACGGTCGTTGTAGCTATATGTTGCAGCTCCGTGGCCGAGTTGTTACGGTCGTTGTAGCTATATGTTGTAGCTCCGTGGCCGAGTTGTTACGGTCGTTGTAGCTATATGTTGCAGCTCCGTGGCCGAGTTGTTACGGTCGTTGTAGCTATATGTCGCAGCTCCGTGGCCGAGTTGTTACGGTCGTTGTAGCTATATGTTGCAGCTCCGTGGCCGAGTTGTTACGGTCGTTGTAGCTATATGTTGTAGCTCCGTGGCCGAGTTGTTACGGTCGTTGTAGCTATATGTTGCAGCTCCGTGGCCGAGTTGTTACGGTCGTTGTAGCTATATGTCGCAGCTCCGTGGCCGAGTTGTTACGGTCGTTGTAGCTATATGTCGCAGCTCCGTGGCCGAGTTGTTACGGTCGTTGTAGCTATATGTCGCAGCTCCGTGGCCGAGTTGTTACGGTCGTTGTAGCTATATGTTGCAGCTCCGTGGCCGAGTTGTTACGGTCGTTGTAGCTATATGTCGCAGCTCCGTGGCCGAGTTGTTACGGTCGTTGTAGCTATATGTTGCAGCTCCGTGGCCGAGTTGTTACGGTCGTTGTAGCTATATGTCGCAGCTCCGTGGCCGAGTTGTTACGGGTTGTAGCTATATGTCGCAGCTCCGTGGCCGAGTTGTTACGGTCGTTGTAGCTATATGTTGCAGCTCCGTGGCCGAGTTGTTACGGTCGTTGTAGCTATATGTCGCAGCTCCGTGGCCGAGTTGTTACGGTCGTTGTAGCTATATGTCGCAGCTCGTGGCCGAGTTGTTACGGTCGTTGTAGCTATATGTCGCAGCTCCGTGGCCGAGTTGTTACGGTCGTTGTAGCTATATGTTGCAGCTCCGTGGCCGAGTTGTTACGGTCGTTGTAGCTATATGTCGCAGCTCCGTGGCCGAGTTGTTACGGTCGTTGTAGCTATATGTCGCAGCTCCGTGGCCGAGTTGTTACGGTCGTTGTAGCTATATGTTGCAGCTCCGTGGCCGAGTTGTTACGGTCGTTGTAGCTATATGTTGCAGCTCCGTGGCCGAGTTGTTACGGTCGTTGTAGCTATATGTCGCAGCTCCGTGGCCGAGTTGTTACGGTCGTTGTAGCTATATGTTGCAGCTCCGTGGCCGAGTTGTTACGGTCGTTGTAGCTATATGTCGCAGCTCCGTGGCCGAGTTGTTACGGTCGTTGTAGCTATATGTCGCAGCTCCGTGGCCGAGTTGTTACGGTCGTTGTAGCTATATGTTGCAGCTCCGTGGCCGAGTTGTTACGGTCGTTGTAGCTATATGTCGCAGCTCCGTGGCCGAGTTGTTACGGTCGTTGTAGCTATATGTCGCAGCTCCGTGGCCGAGTTGTTACGGTCGTTGTAGCTATATGTTGTAGCTCCGTGGCCGAGTTGTTACGGTCGTTGTAGCTATATGTCGCAGCTCCGTGGCCGAGTTGTTACGGTCGTTGTAGCTATATGTCGCAGCTCCGTGGTCGAGTTGTTACGGTCGTTGTAGCTATATGTCGCAGCTCCGTGGCCGAGTTGTTACGGTCGTTGTAGCTATATGTCGCAGCTCCGTGGCCGAGTTGTTACGGTCGTTGTAGCTATATGTCGCAGCTCCGTGGCCGAGTTGTTACGGTCGTTGTAGCTATATGTCGCAGCTCCGTGGCCGAGTTGTTACGGTCGTTGTAGCTATATGTTGTAGCTCCGTGGCCGAGTTGTTACGGTCGTTGTAGCT
>CM026394.1:1008633-1129555 GCA_014843695.1 Archivesica marissinica
TTCCACCTATCATTGCTCCATACAAATGCTCAGTTATCATTGATGCATATTACTTTGTATTCCAGTTTCTTGCTCTTCCACCTATCATTGCTCCATACAAATGCTCAGTTATCATTGATGCATATTACTTTGTATTCCAGTTTCTTGCTCTTCCATCTGTCATCTCTCCTTACAAATGCTCAGTTATCATTGATGCATATTACTTTGTATTCCAGTTTCTTGCTCTTCCATCTGTCATCTCTCCTTACAAATGCTCAGTTATCATTGATGCATATTACTTTGTATTCCAGTTTCTTGCTCTTCCACCTATCATTGCTCCATACAAATGCTCAGTTATCATTGATGCATATTACTTTGTATTCCAGTTTCTTGCTCTTCCACCTATCATTGCTCCATACAAATGCTCAGTTATCATTGATGCATATTACTTTGTATTCCAGTTTCTAGCTCTGCCACCTATCATTGCTCCATACAAGTGCTCAGTTCTGCCATTGAGTAACAACCCACAGTTGATGCCTTTTGTTAACCAGCTATGTAAGTACTTGTGTGTGTGTTTTACGTTTATTTATCATCGCTACCGGTTGCCTATATGAGCGACGCCACCTGAAGAGATTAGTCATTTTAGATGTTTGGAGGATAGTGCAATGATATAGACAGAGAAACATTCCAGAGTCTCCTCTCGTTCTTTTACGTGCACGGTATTATCCTGGTACGATTGATATCTTGATGTATTTTCCTTGTACGATTGATATCTGGATGTATTTTCCTGGTACGAATGATATCTTGATGTATTTCCCTGGTACGATTGATATCTTGATGTATTTCCCTGGTACGATTGATATCTTGATGTATTTACCTGGTACGATTGATATCTTGATGTATTTACCTGGTACAATTGATATCTGGATGTATTTCCCTGGTACGATTGATATCTTGATGTATTTTCCCTGGTACGATTGATATATTGATGTATTTTCCCTGGTACGAATGATATCTTGATGTATTTTCCCTGGTACGAATGATATCTTGATGTATTTTCCTGGTACGATTGATATCTTGATGTATTTACCTGGTATGATTGATATATTGATGTATTTCCCTGGTACGATTGATATCTGGATGTATTTCCCTGGTACGATTGATATCTGGAAGTATTTTCCTGGTACAATTGATATCTTGATGTATTTCCCTGGTACGATTGATATCTTGATGTATTTCCCTGGTACAAACGATATCTGGATGTATTTCCCTGGTACGATTGATATCTGGACGTATTTTCCTGGTACGATTGATATCTTGATGTATTTCCCTGGTACGATTGATATCTTGTTGTATTTCCCTGGTACGATTGATGTCTTGTTGACTTCTATTGTGTTTTTTGCAGCAAAGGATCTGTTGAAGTTTGACATCTCACACAAAGTGGACAGTGCGACAGGGTCTATAGGCAGGCGGTATGCACGTACCGATGCAATAGCCATACCGTACGGTATCACCGTCGACTTCGATACATTGAAGGAGCCCCACTCAGCCACCCTCAGAGAACGAGATACCATGAAACAAATCCGAGCACCAGTCAGTATATACGTGTACTTCAAGTCATATTCATGTTCAAAATGGTCCGCCTCCGTGGTCGAGTGTTTAAGGTCGCTGACTTGTATACCACTGTAACCTATCATCACTGATGGTCACGGGTTCGATCCCCGCTCAGGCCGTGTCTCATTTATATGAAAAAGTTGGCAGTTTCTTGCGGAGGTTGGTGCACCCACGTACTGGTTAACCGCTGGAGCATGCCCAGGAAAGGTGTTGTTAGGTAAACAGCCCGCCGGCGATATAGCCCAAAATGGTGCTGATGCAGGTGTAAAACCCGAAATATAACATAACATGTTCAAAATGGCCATTACATTTTCTATAAAGATTATGGCTGTCCGATTAGCGCAGTTAGTGGTTAGCACGCTCGCTTCTCACCAATGCAGTCAGTGGGGTTAGCACGCTCACTTCTCACCAATGCATCCAGTGCGGTTAGCACGCTCGCTTCTCACCAATGCATCTAGGCAGTCAGTGCGGTTAGCACGCTCGCTTCTCACCAATGCATCCAGGCTGTCAGTGCGGTTAGCACGCTCGCTTCTCACAAATGCATCCAGGCAGTCAGTGCGGTAGACATTCGCTTCTCACCAATGCATCCAAGGCAGTCAGTGCGGTTAGCACGCTCGCTTCTCACCAATGCATCCAGTGCGGTTAGCACGCTCGCTTCTCACCAATGCATCCAGTGCGGTAGCACGTTCGCTTCTCACCAATGCATCCAGGCAGTCAGTGCGGTTAGCACGCTCGCTTCTCACCAATGCATCCAGGCAGTCAGTGCGGTTAGCACGCTCGCTTCTCACCAATGCATCCAGTGCGGTAGCACGTTCGCTTCTCACCAATGCATCCAGGCAGTCAGTGCGGTTAGCACGCTCGCTTCTCACCAATGCATCCAGGCAGTCAGTGCGGTTAGCACGCTCGCTTCTCACCAATGCATCCAGTGCGGTAGCACGTTCGCTTCTCACCAATGCATCCAGGCAGTCAGTGCGGTTAGCACGCTCGCTTCTCACCAATGCATCCAGGCAGTCAGTGCGGTTAGCACGCTCGCTTCTCACCAATGCATCCTCGGTGGTCGACAAATTGGACGGGTGGGTTTTTTTCCGGGTCAGCCATTTTCCATTGTACAATCCTAATGATATACTTGGAAATTGGTATTTATACTAAAATGTTATGCACCGTAGTGTCAAATAGTATTAAAATCTACTCCACAATATATGCAAGGGCCGCACAAAAATGTTGTTCTATCATTATGTTCATTTTTCAGATCGGGGAGTTGGCGGAAATCGTACATGACTTAGCCCAGCACAGACGGACGTGGGATGATATAATCAACAACTACCCGCTGTTTGAACAACAGGAGTCTACGAAATGATGACGCTAACATTTTAGTTTCACAATACAGCAATAATGCTTCCATGCGCCTTTAAAACAGAGATTTCGTCAGCACATTTGAGTAGATGGGGCATATTTATTTTGAGGACAATGATCACTGACCGTCAGTCCAGATATCAATCGTACCATGAAAATACAATGTCAAGATATCAATCGTACCAGGAAAATACATCAAGATATCAATCGTACCAGGAAAATACAATGTCCAGATATCAATCGTACCTACGTCAAGATATCCAGTCGTTATAAATTGTTTCCTCTCCCATCACTTGGGTCTACAGAATACAGAAGAACAAATGATGTCAATATTTTGAAGCAGTCACTTGTCCCTCACCGCTGTAGGGTCGAATCCCACTGGCGATGTAGAATTATTTCATGTGAGGAAGCTATCCAGCTGGCTTGCAGTGGGTTGGTGGTTCTACTCGGGTACCTGTCCGTGCCTGTAATACTGCACGGAGGATCGATCACCTAGGGTCTTCCTCCACCAATAACAGCTGGCTTGCAGTGGGTTGGTGGTTCTACTCGGGTACCCGTCCGTGCCTGTAATACTGCACGGAGGATCGATCACCTAGGGTCTTCCTCCACCAATAATAGCTGGAGATTTGCTGTATGACATAAAACAAACAAAACAACACATTTTGAAGCATTCTTGTTATGAAATGTTTAAAACTATGCACAATGTGCTACATATAGTGTTTGTGTGTTCCACGTTTATTTATCGTCGGGTCCGCCTCTGTGGTCGAGTGGTTACGGTCGCTGACGTGTATACCACTGTAACCTATCATCACGGATGATCACGGGTTCGAGCCCCGCTCAGGCCGTGTCTCATTTATATGAAAATGTTTCTTACGGAGGTTGGTGCACCCAAGTACTGGTTAACCGCTGGAGCCTGCCCAGGAAAGGTGTTAGGTAAACTGCCCGCTGGCGATATAGCCCAAAATAGTGCTGATGCAGGCGTAAAACCCGCAATATAACATAATTATTTATCGTCGCTACCAGTTGCTCATATGATCAATGCCTCCTGAAGAGATTAATCGTTGTAGATTTTGTAGGGTATTCCAGAGTCACCTCTGGTTCCCTTACGTGTACAGTGTAAAGACCTTGGTTTAAAGTCTCGTCCGAAAGACAATGATACGAGTCATTTTAATATGGGCGGGGGATCGAACCTGCGACCCCTGGATTACCAGTCGAGCGTGTGAACTATAAATAGTGTTAATGGATTGATGTGGGATAAATATGGTGGCCTTTAGACAAAATGTTATAATGTGTGTGTTTTACGTTTATTTATTGTCGCTACCGGTTGCCCATATGAGCGACTCCTCCTGAAGAGATTAGTCATTTTGGAGGATAGTGCAGTGATACAGAAAGAGACCCATTCCAGAGTCTCCTCTGGTTCATTTACGTGCACAGTGTAAAGCACCGACACGAGACCTCGGTTTAAAGTCCCATCTGAAAGACTTACTTTTATTAGGGTCAGACGGGGGATCGAACCTGCGATCCCTGGATTACCAGTCCAGCGTATTACCACTGTAAGCTATAATTAGTCTGTATTTACAGAAGATCTATATACGGGTCATTATCCGACACTTTTGAATATTTGTAATGTACATTTGTATGTTGTCCCATTGCATTTATTTGTGTTGTGAACAGTATTATGCCATTTTCGTATGACTGCTAATAACAAAATACAATACTATACTACATAAGATGCATAATCATTCTTAAATATACATGTTTAAAATGTGACTTTTGTTACTTTTTGTCTTTACCGTCACAAATCCATTTGTTCGTGACGGTAAATTAATCCAGCAGGTACTGTGTATGCAGTCAATACATAAACATGTTTAAATTAAATGCTACTTACCAATACAGTGTTTCTCATCCCGTTTCAAAGATATTTCCCTCAACATTTAATCAGTAAACACATATATTTCTTGTTGACATTACTCGCCTATTTTACCGTCACACAATTGAGCCTGTGTACCGAAAATGTCCCAAATCATACACATGTCCTTACAGTACTTGCCACGATGCAATTTTACACCATCCAGTACAATATCTTTGATAATATAATCAATAAGGTAATAACCTGGAATAAACATTTAAATTATTACATCTAAATTATAATTAAACCAGATATATTTGAATACAAAATTGAACATTTACTGTCCGACATGAACACTGTCTTTACCGTCACAAGCTCCAATCAAAATTAATTGAAAAACACAGGTGCTTGATTAAGTAAGCAATACCGTCATCAATTACGTCACACATCGGAAGCGCGCACAGGTTGTTTTTAGCTGAAACGGGACGATGGCGGGCGCTGATACTCTGGTAAGTGTACTACCTTCTTAAACCGTACCTTTATTGATGTCTTTACCGTATGCATGTTCACATTGTCATTTATTGTGCCTTATATCAACAGCTACGAACGATAAGTCTTAGCAATGTATACCATGACTGCATTTTCCAGGCATTATTGAGAAGGTCAAATCTCAACGCAAAGCTCATTTTATGTACAAATTGTCTTTACCATCACAGTCTTTACCGTCACAGTGAATATGTGACGGTAAAGACATTTATTTTTATATAGTTGTTATGTTTTACATACTAGTAGAATATTAGCTAATTTAATATAGAAATATAATTAAGTGCATTCTAATAGATCGAGAAAATGTCCTAAAAAGAAATAATTCCGACTAAATATAAACATTACACTCAATAATCAAATTTAATCGCCATAAATACTTCCACAACCCGTTCTTTTTAATTATTTCAGAACTAGCTCGGGAAAAGAACTAATAGGTAGTTTTATTTGAACTGCGTGTATTGCAACCATGGGTTTATCCGCCGCCGAACGGGCAAAAAGATATAGAGATTCTTTAAAGGCTGTCCCAGTCAAGCATGCAGAATATCTACAAAAAGAAAAAGAAAGGTATATAAAGAGAAAGACAAAAGGTGATTTCAATTGGACTGATATGAGTAGTAAATCAGAAAGAGAAAAATCCTATATGAGGAGACAGTGGAAGAATAATAGACGTGTTTACAGACAACAGCAAAAGGTGATTGAAGAAGGTATTTCATTTATGGAAAGGAACAGTCCAACTACATCGCCAGAAACTTCACCTTTAAGAATAAGAATTGAACGTCCTCCACAAAATATATCAGGACGAAAAAGAGTAAAAAGAGACAGAGCAAAGGCATATAGAACTGTTGGAAAGTTGGAAAAAGAAGTGCAAAGATATAAACGTTTAATTGAAAATTACCGGAAAAAGGAACAGCGCCTTCGAAAAAGAAGCAACATCAAGAGTCATGAAACAGTACAAAAGAAGAATGAATTCGGTGACGTAATGGTGAAAGCATTGGAAAACAAATGTAAACAAGCTAAAGGGGAAAAGGAGAAGAGAATAATTGCCGATGTTGTAGCTAAGGGATTGCTCATGAAAAGCAGGATTCAAAAACAATTTACAAGAGAAACTGGTATCAGTTACTATAGGTTAGTTTCGAACGCTCTAAGAGCGGGCGTGAAAGGTTCCTATGCGAGGACAGGTTGATCAGTTGTTTGGAGAACTGAAATGCGGAGGAAGGTCAAGAAGTATTTAGAAGAAGATATAAGCAGCATACAGGCTCCAGGAAAGAAAGATACAATTACAAGAAATGGCAAAAAAACACAGAAGCGGTATTTGACCGACACACTTTTAAACCTGTACAACAAATATATGAAACAATATCCAGATGATACAAAGCTGTCCTACACAAGTTTTTGTCGATTTAGGCCATTCTGGGTAGTAACTAAGAAGGTTGATTCTAGAGACACATGCTTATGCAAACTGCATGAAAATATAAAACGCAGGATTGAAAAGCTACATTTACTGAAAGTTATATATTCTAGAAACCCAGAAGAAATATGTGAACAGTTAGTTTGTGACTTGAAAAGCAAGGCGTGTTGTTATGGTGACTGCTTACGGTGTAGAAATAAGGAATTGTGTGATGTCAAACTTACTGATATACAGGGCAATCAGGTAACATTCTGCCAGTGGGTGAACAGGAGTGAGGAGATACCTACCAAAGACGGTAAAAGTATGAGAAAAATACAAAAAAACCGTAAAGCAGACAGAGCAAGCTACTGTAGATACTTTATTTGGCGAGACAATCGATATGCTACGCCATAAATATATTAGGCACATATTTAATATAAGGCATCAGTACATTACGTTGAAAGAGTTAAAGGACAATATTAACAATACAAATGCAGTCATACACGTGGACTTTTCGGAGAACTACAACTGCAAATTGTCCGAAGAAATTCAGTCCATGCATTTCGGAGGATCCAGAAAACAGATATCGCTACATACAGTAGTCGTGTATACAAGTGATGGAACACAATCATACTGTACGGTATCCGAAAACACTTACCATGGCCCTGGGGCTATATGGGCCCATTTGAGTCCGATTCTGGCTGATATGAAACAAACAAGGCCGCAAATATGTGCTCTACATTTTGTCAGTGACGGACCATGCACACAATATCGGTCAAAAAAACACTTTTACATGTTTACCAAACAGATACTTGAAAACTACGAATATGATACAGCTACGTGGAATTTCACAGAGAGTGGACACGGCAAAAGCGCAGCTGATGGTATTGGTGGAGTAGTTAAGCGCACAGCTGATTCTATTGTTGCTGCTGGAACTGATATACCCAATGCTGAAGTATTTTACGATCTAGTGTGACAACGCGTCAAGAAGGTCAGGCTACTGCTCATTGCTCACGATGATATTGAACAATTAACAGAAAGCATTCCGGCAAATATCCCTACAGTTAAAGGGACAATGAAGCTCCATCAAGTGGTTATAAGCAAAACAAAACGTGGAGTCATGCATCTAAGACAACTTAGTTGTTTTTGCTCGTGGCCAGTATGTTGTAACTGCTACGTAGGGGATGTGTCAGAACATATCTGTGTGTCTGAAATCAAATCAACGACAGAACAGTCCACTATTGAACATGAATGTCCAGCTAAAACCAGTGCCACAACTGGTTGTAAGAGCAAAACGCAACCGGGGGTAAGCAACCATGTTGAATCTCAGAGTACAACGATCCACGTTGAACCAAATCCCGACCTTATTGGTGGCTGGTGTGTTGTAAGCTATGATGGAAAGGCTTACCCTGGTATCATTCAGGTGAGTGGTGGAATTGTATGAATTAAATTCAGATACTAATTTTTAACTTGGGTTACTTGTAAAACTGTTTGTTTGTATGATTTATCACCTTCAGTTTACATAAACTAAATATACCTGTATGATTTATCACCTTCAGTTTACATAAACTAAATATACCTGTATGATTTATCACCTTCAGTGTAAACACTTGCCCACATTTCAGGACCTAGATGATGAATCTGCAGAAGTAAAAGTCATGCACCGCATAGGAGAAAACCGTTATTTTTGGCCGCTTGTAAACGATGTCATATGGTATGACTGGGTGAAAGTATTCATGATGATACTCGAGCCACGTCACGTGACCGGAAGACACGTTCAAATTGACCCGGGACAGTGGAATGATATAACACTTATTATGAAGCAGTGAACATTGATGAATATTGGCACTGCACGTATTCATTTGTGTTATTTGTTTAACAAGTTGTGTCAATGTTTGAGTGTTGTTGTCTTGGATTAGATAAATATTAAACATTACCACTACACATGTATATTTTATTGACCAGCAATTAATAAACACAGTCTAATAAAGTTCCCAAGAAAGAATTTGCATAATATATGTCTTTACCGTCACGGCGGTGTCTTTACCGTCACAGAATGTCTTTACCGTCACAGTATACTTTTCGGTATTTATACAACATTCTTGCAATATGTTTATATATATTTTATAGTATCACATAAATCAAATTCCACTGTACATTTCTTGCACGTTTCCAACCCGATCATTGAACACATAAAAGATTACGGAGATACATTTTCCTGGTAAACCGCAATTATTTATTTCAGACGGAAAGATGACGGGCATATACCCATAATTTATTTATAATACTGTTTCTTTTTTACAAAGTTACGGACACATATTGACTACCCAGTTGTTAATACAAAATTAACAAACATTATATTAATAATTAAGGACTATTTGAGTAGTAAATAAATGTGACGGTAAAGACAGGAATAGCGGGCATGTGTTTTTCCACGTGCAATACCAACAATACGACACATGCCACTGTATGCAAATTGATGGAAAACGGTTATTGATTGAATGACCTGATAACATAATGAAAGAAAAACACATACAATTACAATAAGATTTTAATACCAAAATTTACAGAGATTTAAATTTGTCGGATAATGATACATGTAGCACATGCTGTGTACAGTACTTGTTCAGTATCTGAGAAGCTCTGTACAGAGAACAAAATGAATGTATTTTTCAGGGTTCTCGCTGTCTGGCGCCAATTGCGACAAAAAACAATTATTGGCGCTAAATTTTGTGAATTGGCGAAAATATTTGGCGCAACTTTTTTTCCCCCCACATGTTTTGTCAAATACATGGCTTCAAATATTTATTTGGCTATATGGCTCTTAGTTGGCCAAGTTTTTTAAATTGGCTCCAGTGTTTTTCAATTGGCGACAGAAGTGGCGCAGACAAACATTCAGACAGAGTGAACCCTGTTTTTTCTACCAAATGAATTACTGCTTACAGTCAAACCTGTGTTAGTGGTCACCTTCATTAAGCAACCAACCTGTCTTAAGCAGCCAGCGAAGGGAATCACAGAAAGTGGCTGCTTAGAACAGATGGCTGCTTAATAAGAGGTCAAATGTATCATAAAACAACATATTGGGAATCTGAAAACAGGCTGCTTAATGAAGGTGACCACTATCACAGGTTTGAATGTATGCAATAAAAGTACAATTCTTATAAGAATCTCAGTGTTGATTATTGTGTGAACGGTAGTGCATACTGGCAGACATTCATAATTATACATTGTTTTCTTGAGAAAAGTAGAAACTATTTTTAAAATATTAAACTTTTTCAAAGTTTAAATTAAAGTACAGCTCTATTTTGTAAGTTTTTAAGTCTTATTTCGAAGAAATAAAGAAAATTGAAAATCTGGTTGATGCATCGTTGTTTTAAATCTATGTATTAATTGTAGTAGTTCAGGGGTAGGTAATAGTTTTAGTTTATACAAAATTTATTTTTAGCCCGATTGCGAACAAGTTCTTACAACATTAGTGAAATCGCTCTAGAGACCTCATTCCTGATGGATGAAGTTTATTTAGCATTCTTGGAAGAGGACCAGCCATGGATCATACCTGTAGTGTTTACCTGGAATGGGAGGCGATGTCGTTCAAAGTAATTGGTGAATGACAAACGTAAACAGTGGATGATCAAGACGAGCTTCTGTGAACTAAATTATACCTAAGAGTCCCCAAGACGTGGGCCACAACTAGCTCCCCTTGGCTTAGCCTGCATGTGACGACCATCTTTGATTTCAGATTTATTGACAACATTATGAATGTCCCAATTCGACTAGAGTTTGCTCCCTTTGTAACATCCTGCCCATGTCGGCCATTTTGGATATATTTTAATATTCTATGTGGACAAATATTCTTGTAAAATCATTTAGCAACACATTAAATTGTTGTATATTTATTATCACAGACTTACGCTACAATATAATCTTTACAAAGAAACTTGAGCAAAGAATAAAACATTTAGGTATGAATAAATGTACATGTATACACATTGTGATTAAAAATAATTACATTTCTATTGGTATAAATGTAAATTAACCCTTAACCTGCCAAATAAATTACACAGAATGTGCAAGCAACATAGATCCAGATCAGCAGCGTAGCGCCAAATCTGATCAGGATCTATGTTGTTTGCTATTCAGACAAGTGTTTTATATCAACTATCCGAATAGCAAACAGCATACAGCCTGATCAGACAGCCGTTCTGTGCGGTCTGATCTGGTTTTGGGCTGTTTGCAAAAGCGACTTTTGTTGTGATTGGCAGGTTACGGGTTTAAAAAAACAAACATATATTGTGCAGTAGAAGTACAATATTTCAAGAGGGGCAGGTGATTTGAAGTCACGCCCGTAACCACTCGTCTACCAGTTCTGCATAGCAACGAGTATGTATAGAACTGGACCAAATGCGTTACAAAACCCAGTTTATCAGCTTTAGACCGAATTTAACTAACGCATCATCGCAATCCGAGAAACAATTGCAGTTGCGGAACTTGTTCAGCGAGAGTGGTGAAGGATGAGCTGTATTTATGGTCGCATGTTTCATAACGTTGATAATCTTCCCTTTCTTCTGCGCGAATCCTCCCCAAAGAATAAATACCACATGATTGCGGTGCTTGCTCAATGCATTTATAATGCCATCCGTAAATTTCTGCCATCCAAACTTTGCATGCGAGTTCGCTTTGTGTGCCCTGAAGAAAAAGGTACAAATCAATTTATGTGCAGGATTATAATATTGACCTCTGTGATAGCGCATTTGTTTAATGTTATGAAAGGCACGGATGTTCAGGAGCCGTTGGGATTGTGCACTTAGGCAAAACCATTTAAATTTCACATGCCTAATCTCTCTTCCTCGTGGCAATGGATTTCATCAGGAATGAGGTCTCGAGAGCGATTAATATAAGTTGTAAGATCTTGTTTCACAATCAAGATCAAATAAATTTGTATAAACTAATAGGATCATTGTACTACTTGCTTATGTTTGTTTTTGTTTTTTTGGGGTTTAAAATTTGCACCTTCAGTTTTCGGTCATATGGCGACTCTCCAGCTATAAAGTGTTTGTTTATTATAGTGCCATCCCTATTGAAAGGGCCAGCCATTTCTGACTTATGAGACCTCTTTTTATGAACATCAGTACTTCCCGATTCCTATGCTTGTATGCCTGGTAACCATTATTTAACTAGCTGGCAGCCCACCAACAGGCCATATTAGAACAAACCCTAACGAGGTTCGAACTTGGTAGGCAATCGGTAACCATTATTTAGCTAGCTGGCAGCTCACCGGCCATATCAGAACGAACCCCTGACGAGATTCGATCCGTCAACCTCCCACTCCGTAGGTGGACGCCTTAACCACTAGGCCACGAAGACCCTGCACTGGTGATGGGCACAAGATTTGAAGCCAACGACCGTAACCACTCGGCCATCCTACATACTAAATATTTATGGGAATAGATAATGACGCTGAATGGCGACTATATGTTCGAGGCGATGAATGCGTTGCATGGTGTTGATATAGAACAAAGGGTTAATGTTTGTGGTGGTGGTGTTTACGTTTATTTATCGTCGCTACCGGCTGCCCATATGAGCGACGCTTCCTGAAGAGATTAGTCATTTTAGATTTTTGGAGGATAGTGCAATGATACAGAGAGAGACCCATTCCAGAGTCTCATCTGGTTCTTTTACGTGCACGGTGTAAAGCACCGACACGAGACCTCGGTTTAACGTCCCATCTGAAAGACTGTTCATTTTAATAGGGTCAGACGGGGGATCGAACCTGCGATCCCTGGATTACCAGTCCAGCGTGTTACCACTGGACTACAGATCTGTCTGTGGTTAATGTTTTATTTGCCCTGTGCATATATACAATTACGGTAACACAGAACAATTGTATATTTAGTGGGCTGAGTGGTTACGGTCATTGACTTCATATAGCTAGCCACAATAGGTTTGAATCACACTGGGAGTGTCAAATTCTTTCGTGGGGAGGAGCCATCCAGATCGCTCGTGGAATATCGATGGTTCTACTATATTTTTTTATTTATTTAACGCCACTATCGGTTGCCCATTTTGAGTGATGGGTAGTTTACCTAACAACACATTTCCTAGGCAGACTCTAGCGGTAAACCAGTACTCGGTGCACCAACCTCCGTAAGAAACTACTAACTTTTTCATATAAAGAAACAAGGTCTGATTGGGGCTCGAAACCATGACCATCAGTGATGATAGGTTACAGTGGTATACAAGTCAGCGACCATAACCACTCGACCACAGAGGCAGTCATGATGCAACCCAATCCGAAATACTGCTCAGATGAGCTGGCAAAAGTTATAAGTCAGGGATTATTCTAGCGGGCGATGTGGGCGAAATTGTCGCCCAAGGGACCTGGCTTCGCCCTCTGGGGGCCCCACTTCTCCTTAAAAAAATATTTTTTTTGGTTTTTACTATTTTCAAACAAAATTGTGTCTAGTAAGATACACTGGCCCATTATAAAGCACTCCTTCTATTCAAATGTTGTGCATTTTAACCCTATTTTGCAGAAGTATATTAAAGAACACCATTTAAGGACGCGATCACGCGCTGTCATGATGCTAGCCAATCCGAAATACTACTCAGATGGGCTGGAAAACGTTATAACAGCTAAACTTACTCAACAGTGAGGGTTGCATTAAGCATGAGTATACCCTCTTTTGCCCATTTCTCCAGGCACCCGTGGTCGGCAATCACGAATTTGGAGATTTTGGGATCTCTCTCCAACTCCTTGTAAATATTCTTTAACGATGGCGGAACCGCTATTCCTGCAGGAACGGAAAATGACATACCCATAGCCTGAAATAGAAATTAACAACTTTGGGTTAAATGGCGATTCTCCCTTTATTATTGGTGGGAGAAGACTCCAAATGACCCCCCCCAGAGCAGTATTTCAGGTATAGACCCAGGTAAAATAATTTAACCCTTTCCTTCATAGAGATTTAGGTTAATATACTATTATATCTCCATACAAACGACAGCCATTTAGCTATCATGCAGTGGATAAGTAGTCGCCATATCTATCTCACCTCCATAGATATTACTGGGACTTCATAGAGATTTAGGTTAATATACTATTATATCTCCATACAAACGACAGCCATTTAGCTATCATGCAGTGGATAAGTAGTCGCCATATCTATCCCACCTCCATAGATATTACTGGGACTACATAGAGATTTAGGTTAATATACTATTATATCTCCATACAAACGACAGCCATTTAGCTATCATGCAGTGGATAAGTAGTCGCCATGTCTATCTCACCTCCATAGATATTACTGGGACTACATAGAGATTTAGGTTAATATACTATTATATCTCCATACAAACGACAGCCATTTAGCTATCATGCAGTGGATAAGTAGATGCCATATCTATCCCACCTCCATAGATATTACTGGGACTACATGAGATTTAGGTTAATATACTATTATATCTCCATACAAACGACAGCCATTTAGCTATCATGCAGTGGATAAGTAGATGCCATATCTATCCCACCTCGATAGATATTACTGGGACTACATGAGATTCAGGCCTTTTATTATGAACATTGGTTTGACTACTACATTTTCAATGTATGTCGTATTGGTAATGGCGTCAAGAGGTGCTTCCATGAGGGAAAGGGTTTATGAACATTGGTTTGGCTACTACATTGTCAATGTATGTCGTATTGGTAATGGCGTCAAGAGGTGTTTCTATGAGGGAAAGGGTTAAAATAAGAATGACGCACCTGTCCATTGTCGTGATACGGATCCTGCCCAATAATCACCACTCTCACCTGCAATAAATACAGGTATAACATAATTACAGACGTACAAGAGGACAGACATTATTGCTTGACGTTTAGAGTCGCAAACACAGCTTAGGTGATACGTCAACTATGTTTTTTGAGACCCCTAATGGGCAACCCCGCTTATTTCCAAAGCATACGTACACAGCAGTATGCAACATACACAGCAGTATGTAACATACATATTTCATACATATCAAACATAATAATGTTTTTCTAATGGTCTTTTTTTATACCTTTAACAAATAGAATGAACATTTTCTGTATCAGCTAGTTTTTAATGCTAGTTGCACCAAACAATGTATCTATGCTCAAGAATTTTGTTTGAGAGGCTGTTTACCTCGAGATAGAGGGAGATGAGAATTTTGAGCCGTGAAGAAGGTAGGTACGGAATGGGATATTTTATCTAGTTTATATAGGTCTGCCCGCCTGTTGAGGCTTAAATAAAAAACATATATTTAAAAGGGCGGGTATAAGGGGCAAATGGGCGGGGTTGAAAAGGGGCAAACTGGCGGGGCTAAAACGGGCGGGGCTAAAAAGGGGAAATGTGCGGGTCTAAAAATGGACAAACGGGCGGGGCTAAAAATGGGCAGGGCACCCTGTCATTTCGCTCTGGAAAAACCGTATGATAATGGAGTTTATGTGGAATATAGAGTTAAGAAACTATTACCTTATCTAATGGTGTGAGATGCAAAGCGTTAAAGATAAGTTCCTTGGGAGAAAATATTTCCTTTCCTTCGTCGTACTCTGTCTGCAGCGTATCTTCAAGTGCTTTAAAATACGGTTGCTCAAACTCGTCAGCTAAAATGTCTTTCCAGGCGCCATCTTGCAAAAGATCTTTCAATACGAGTTTATTGGCTTTGCTGGCAGTTTTCTTTCCTTTAGTGCCTTAATGTAATTTAATTAATTAATGTAATTTAAAAGAAAAACTGATCATTCTTCGACATGCAAATTTACAACAAAGTGTGTTAACCCTTAAAATGCCGAATATATTGGACGGTATGTACAAATAACATAGATCCAGATCAGCCGTGACGTTTGCTATGTTGTTTGCTATGCAGACAAGTGTTTTAGCTCACTATCTGAAGAGCAAACAACATAGATCCAGATCAGCCACGGCTCTTGCTATGTTGTTTGCTATGCAGACACGTGTTTTAGCTCACTATCTGAAGAGCAAACAACATAGATCCAGATCAGCTGTGGTGATTGCTATGCTGTTTGCTATGCAGACACGTGTTTTAGCTCACTATCCAAAGAGCAAACAACATAGATCCATATCAGCTGTGGTGCTTGCTATGTAGACAAGTGTTTTAGCTAACTATCCAAAGAGCAAACAACATAGATCCAGATCAGCCATGACGCTTGCTATGTTGTTTGCTATGTAGACAAGTGTTTTAGCTCACTATCCAAAGAGCAAACAGTATAGAGGCAGATCAGCTGTGTTGTTTGCTATGGAGACAAGTGTTTTAGCTCACTATCCGAAGAGCAAACAACATAGATCCAGATCAGCCATGACGCTTACTATGTTGTTTGCTATGCAGACACGTGTTTTAGCTCACTATCCAAAGAGCAAACAACATAGATCCAGATCAGCTGTGGTGTTTGCTATGCAGACAAGTGTTTTAGCACACTATCCAAAGAGCAAACAACATAGATCCAGATCAGTTGTGGTGTTTGCTATGCAGACACGTGTTTTAGCTCACTATCCAAAGAGCAAACAACATAGATCCAGATCAGCTGTGGTGTTTGCTATGCAGACAAGTGTTTTAGCTAACTATCCAAAGAGCAAACAACATAGATCCAGATCAGCTGTTGTGTTTGCTATGCAGACAAGTGTTTTAGCTAACTATCCAAAGAGCAAACAACATAGATCCAGATCAGCCATGACGCTTACTATGTTGTTTGCTATGCAGACACGTGCTTTAGCTCACTATCCAAAGAGCAAACAACATAGATCCAGATCAGCTGTGATGTTTGCTATGCAGACAAGTGTTTTAGCTCGCTATCCGAAGAGCAAACAACATAGATCCAGATCAGCCATGACGCTTACTATGTTGTTTGCTATGCAGACACGTGTTTTAGCTCACTATCCAAAGAGCAAACAACATAGATCCAGATCAGCTGTGGTGCTTGCTATGCAGACAAGTGTTTTAGCTCACTATCCAAAGAGCAAACAACATAGATCAAAATCAGCTGTGGTGTTTGCTATGGAGACACGTGTTTTAGCTCACTATCCAAAGAGCAAACAACATAGATCCAGATCAGCTGTGGTGTTTGCTATGCAGACAAGTGTTTTAGCTAACTACCCAAAGAGCAAACAACATAGATCCAGATCAGCAGTTGTGTTTGCTATGCAGACAAGTGTTTTAGCTAACTATCCAAAGAGCAAACAACATAGATCCAGATCAGCCATGACGCTTATTATGTTGTTTGCTATGCAGACACGTGTTTTAGCTCACTATCCAAAGAGCAAACAACATAGATCCAGATCAGCTGTGGTGTTTGCTATGCAGACAAGTGTTTTAGCTCGCTATCCAAAGAGCAAACAAAATAGATCCAGATGAGTTGTGGTGTTTGCTATGTTGTTTGCTATGCAGACACGTGTTTTAGCTCACTATCCAAATAGCAAACAACATAGATCCAGATCAGCTGTGGTGTTTGCTATGCAGACAAGTGTTTTAGCTCACTATCCAAAGAGCAAACAACATAGATCCAGATCAGTTGTGGTGTTTGCTATGCAGACACGTGTTTTAACTAACTATCTGAAGAGCAAACAACATAGATCCAGATCAGCCATGACGCTTGCTATGTTGTTTGCTATGTAGACAAGTGTTTTAGCTCACTATCTGAAGAGCAAACAACATAGATCCAGATCAGCCGTGTTGTTTGCTATGCAGACAAGTGTTTTAGCTCACTATCTGAAGAGCAAACAACATAGATCCAGATCAGCGGTGTTGTTTGCTATGCAGACAAGTGTTTTAGCTAACTATCCAAAGAGCAAACAACATAGATCCAGATCAGCTGTGGTGCTTGCTATGGAGACAAGTGTTTTAGCTAACTATCTGAAGAGCAAACAACATAGAACCAAATCAGCCACGGCTCTTGCTATGCTGTTTGCTATGCAGACACGTGTTTTTAGCTAACTATCTGAAGAGCAAACAACATAGATCCAGATCAGCCATGACGCTTACTATGTTGTTTGCTATGCAGACACGTGTTTTAGCTCACTATCCAAAGAGCAAACAACATAGATCCAGATCAGCCGTGGTGTTTGCTATGCAGACACGTGTTTTAGCTCACTATCCAAAGAGCAAACAACATAGATCCAGATCAGCTGTGGTGTTTGCTATGGAGACACGTGGTTTAGCTCACTATCCAAAGAGCAAACAGTATAGAGGCAGATCAGCCGTGGTGCTTGCTATGCAGACAAGTGTTTTAGCTCACTATCTGAAGAGCAAACAACATAGAGGCAGATCAGCCGTGGTGCTTGCTATGCAGACAAGTGTTTTAGCTCACTATCTGAAGAGCAAACAACATAGATCCAGATCAGCCACGGCGCTTGCTATATTGTTTGATATGCAGACAAGTGTTTTAGCTCACTATCTGATGAGCAAACAACATAGATCCAGATCAGCCACGGCGCTTGCTATGTTGTTTGCTATGCAGACACGTGTTTTAGCTCACTATCTGAAGAGCAAACAACATAGATCCAGATCAGCCATGACGCCTACTATGTTGTTTGCTATGCAGACACGTGTTTTAGCTCACTATCCAAAGAGCAAACAGTATAGAGGCAGATCAGCCGTGGTGCTTGCTATGCAGACAAGTGTTTTAGCTCACTATCTGAAGAGCAAACAACATAGAGGCAGATCAGCCGTGGTGCTTGCTATGCAGACAAGTGTTTTAGCTCACTATCTGAAGAGCAAACAACATAGATCCAGATCAGCCACGGCGCTTGCTATATTGTTTGATATGCAGACAAGTGTTTTAGCTCACTATCTGATGAGCAAACAACATAGATCCAGATCAGCCACGGCGCTTGCTATGTTGTTTGCTATGCAGACACGTGTATTAGCTCACTATCTGAAGAGCAAACAACATAGATCCAGATCAGCCATGACGCCTACTATGTTGTTTGCTATGCAGACACGTGTTTTAGCTCACTATCCAAAGAGCAAACAACATAGATCCAGATCAGCTATGGTGTTTGCTATGCAGACAAGTGTTTTAGCTCACTATCCAAAGAGCAAACAACATAGATCCAGATGAGTTGTGGTGTTTGCTATGTTGTTTGCTATGCAGACACGTGTTTTAGCTAACTATCTGAAGAGCAAACAACATAGATCCAGATCAGCCATGACGCTCGCTATGTTGTTTGCTATGTAGACAAGTGTTTTAGCTCACTATCTGAAGAGCAAACAACATAGATCCAGATCAGCCGTGTTGTTTGCTATGCAGACAAGTGTTTTAGCTCACTATCTGAAGAGCAAACAACATAGATCCAGATCAGCCGTGTTGTTTGCTATGCAGACAAGTGTTTTTGCTAACTATCCAAAGAGCAATCAACATAGATCCAGATCAGCTGTGGTGCTTGCTATGGAGACAAGTGTTTTAGCTAACTATCTGAAGAGGAAACAACATAGAACCAAATCAGCCACGGCTCTTGCTATGCTGTTTGCTATGCAGACACGTGTTTTAGCTAACTATCTGAAGAGCAAACAACATAGATCCAGATCAGCCATGACGCTTACTATGTTGTTTGCTATGCAGACACGTGTTTTAGCTCACTATCCAAAGAGCAAACAACATAGATCCAGATCAGCCGTGGTGTTTGCTATGCAGACACGTGTTTTAGCTCACTATCCAAAGAGCAAACAACATAGATCCAGATCAGCCGTGGTGTTTGCTATGCAGACACGTGTTTTAGCTCACTATCCAAAGAGCAAACAACATAGATCCAGATCAGCCGTGGTGTTTGCTATGCAGACACGTGTTTTAGCTCACTATCCAAAGAGCAAACAACATAGATCCAGATCAGCCGTGGTGTTTGCTATGCAGACACGTGTTTTAGCTCACTATCCAAAGAGCAAACAACATAGATCCAGATCAGCCGTGGTGTTTGCTATGCAGACACGTGTTTTAGCTCACTATCCAAAGAGCAAACAACATAGATCCAGATCAGCCGTGGTGTTTGCTATGCAGACACGTGTTTTAGCTCACTATCCAAAGAGCAAACAACATAGATCCAGATCAGCCGTGGTGTTTGCTATGCAGACACGTGTTTTAGCTCACTATCCAAAGAGCAAACAACATAGATCCAGATCAGCTGTGGTGTTTGCTATGGAGACACGTGGTTTAGCTCACTATCCAAAGAGCAAACAGTATAGAGGCAGATCAGCCGTGGTGCTTGCTATGCAGACAAGTGTTTTAGCTCACTATCTGAAGAGCAAACAACATAGAGGCAGATCAGCTGTGGTGTTTGCTATGCAGACAAGTGTTTTAGCTCACTATCTAAAGAGCAAACAACATAGATCCAGATCAGCCACGGCGCTTGCTATATTGTTTGCTATGCAGACAAGTGTTTTAGCTCACTATCTGATGAGCAAAAAACATAGATCCAGATCAGCCACGGCGCTTGCTATGTTGTTTGCTATGCAGACACGTGTTTTAGCTCACTATCCAAAGAGCAAACAACATAGATCCAGATCAGCTATGGTGTTTGCTATGCAGACAAGTGTTTTAGCTCACTATCCAAAGAGCAAACAACATAGATCCAGATCAGTTGTGGTGTTTGCTATGTTGTTTGCTATGCAGACACGTGTTTTAGCTAACTATCTGAAGAGCAAACAACATAGATCCAGATCAGCCATGACGCCTGCTATGTTGTTTGCTATGTAGACAAGTGTTTTAGCTCACTATCTGAAGAGCAAACAACATAGATCCAGATCAGCCGTGTTGTTTGCTATGCAGACAAGTGTTTTAGCTCACTATCCAAAGAGCAAACAACATAGATCCAGATCAGCTGTGGTGTTTGCTATGGAGACACGTGATTTAGCTCACTATCCAAAGAGCAAACAGTATAGAGGCATATCAGCCGTGGTGCTTGCTATGCAGACAAGTGTTTTAGCTCACTATCCAAAGAGCAAACAACATAGAGGCAGATCAGCCGTGGTGCTTGCTATGCAGACACGTGTTTTAGCTCACTATCTGAAGAGCAAACAACATAGAGGCAGATCAGCTGTGGTGTTTGCTATGCAGACAAGTGTTTTAGCTCACTATCTGAAGAGCAAACAACATAAATCCAGATCAGCCGTGACGCTTGCTGTGTTGTTTGCTATGGAGACAAATGTTTTAGCTCACTATCCAAAGAGCAAACAGCATAGAGCCAGATCTGGCTGTAAGCTGTCTACAAATGCGACTTTAGTCGTGATTGACAGATTATGTGTTAACATGATAATTAGGCGTAATGTAACATTCAAGCTGTCTCGATCACTTAACCGACAGGAACCACACTGTAATGTTTACTAAAATTAGTTTGTCACATCTCGTAGCGACCGTAAAATAAATCATGTTTGTTGATCTATAAAATAATTGGCTGTCCGATTAGTGCATTGGTTAGCGTGCTCGCTTCTCACCAATGCAACCAGGTTTAAATCCTCGGACCGGAAAGAATGTGAGTTGGTACGGTGGACGCCAGAACGGACAGGTGGATTTTCTCTGGTTACTCCAGTTTCCTCCCACACGATTGACCACATTTACGCTTTCATCCGCGCCAACGAGAGTGATTAATATAAGTTGTTAAAACTTGTTTTGCAATCGTTGTAAAAAAATAAAGTTTGAACTTAAAAGAATCCTCCTAATATTTAAAGGATGTTTTTTTGGTAACATATACCAGATATTTAAAGAATATAATTTCCAATGACTGTGTAAATCCAAATATTTGCACATAGACGGGGGAAAATCGAACAAAATATAGCATTGTTGTTTGTATACGTGAATTGTTTATCAACAAACGTACGCAAACAATGTTTAATGTGCAGGCGTAGTGCAGCAACGGATGTTGAAACTAACTTTGTTCGGGGTTGCCGATAGAGAGTGCTGCGATCCGAATGTGCGCAGGGACCTGGGAGTAGCGAACCAATTAAGGAGACATAAAGTGTTCAACTAATTGCAGCAAACGACAATTCATTAATGTGATTTTCTTATTTGAAATGAAAACCCGGGAAATATGTCATGGAATTTTATTAGAATTGAGTCGATAAGAAAACATTCTAAGGAAATTCCCCGACATATTGGACTGTTATTTTCATTGCTAACATGAAATAGTTAATTAATATCACACCAGTTATTTGCATGAAACACACTGTTTACCGGTACTAAACTATTCAACCTCCGTAAGTGACTGACATCTTTCTCACATATCACCATTCATAAATTGTCCGCCGATGGGAATGAACTCACAACCCTGGCGATAGCAATGAAAATGCGAGTTGTAACGTTGGCCTGCCAGACCACTCCGCCAAGAAAGGTGAACTCACAACCCTGACGATAGCAATGAAAACGCGAGTTGTAAGGATGGCCTGCTGGACCACTCCGCCAAGAAAGCTCTTTGGTCAATATCTAGAAAATCTTAGACAAATTATGTAACTTGCTTTTGACACTTTTATGTATCGTCTCCCCCTGGATAAACGTGGCGACGCCGCCATAAGTCTATTAGTCTGTTTATGTTATGGAGGATAATGCGATACATAGAAACCGCTCCAATTCCAGTGGTTAAGTTTACGTTTATTTATCGTCGCTATCGGTTGCCCATATGAGCGACGCCTCCTGAAGAGATTAGTAATTTTAGATTTGTGGAGGATAGTGCAATGATACAGACAAGTAGTATAGTGTGGACTAGCACAGGCCCCAAGCTGAGCAGCGAGCAGCCATGACGTCACAAAATGGCGGAGCTTCCGGTTCCGGTCAAGATGGCGGAGCTTCCTTTTCCGGTCAAGATGGCGGAGCTTCCGGTTCCGGTCAAGATGGCTGAACTTCCTGTTCCGGACAAGAATAGTAAGTACCGGAGATTCCGGTTCCTGGCAAGATGGCGTAACAGGTGCGTTCCTGTAAAATGGTCGCGTTTCCGCATCCGGTAAAATGCCATCACTTATTACTTCCCTTTAAAATATTTTAATTTCAAGATTAACTAATTCTCCCATTGAACTAGCCCAACCCCCAAGCTGAGGAGCTAGGAGCCATGACGTCACAAAATGGCGGCGCTTACGGTAAAATGGTTGCGTTTCCCCATCCGGTAAAATGGGATCGCTTATTACTCCCCCTTCATATTCTTTTATTTTCAAGAATAACTAATTGTTTTGACAGTTTTAAAAGACGTCTATCAAAATTAAGTTATATTAAAGAAACATAAGATTAAACTAGTCATTTGGATGATGTATCCCTTCCCTGAGTGTACGTCGATTTCTGTCTCCGGTGCCACGTGTAGCGGTAAATCGTGATGGGTGTATCGTCTTCTTCACCATAAGGATGAGATGTTTAGCACTCCACCGGAGAAAGTGCTTTATTGTTACGGAATTGATCAACCGCTATATGCCGCTATGGAAAAAGAGCTTCCGTTCGTTACGTTTCATAGTTACCCAGTGAAGAAGACTTGGAAAATCTCTCCACCAAGACACATTGTAACCTAGTTATCCTGGATGATCTAATGGATAGTGTCACTTCTTCCAAGGACATGGAGAACTTATTTGTGAAGGGAATGCACCATCGGCATTTAAGCGTTCTTTATCTCAATCAAAATTTATATTGTAAAGGAAAACACAGTCGGACTATAAACTTAAATACACACATCTTGGTGTTGATGAAAAACCCACGTGATATCTCACAGCTGCAATGTCTGGCACGCCAGGCTTTCTTAGTTAAAAGCGCTTTTGTGTTGGAGGCTTACAAAGATGCTACTTCTCAACCCTATGGCTACTTGGTTTTGGATTTTTCGCCTAATGCGGAGAGGAATACCGTGTGCGGACTCGTGTGTTTCCGGGAGAAGACACAATCGTATATCAAAGAGCTTAAAAAAGGCTGGATCGAAATAATCTGTCATTCTTTGCTTTGTAACCAGATGGATCAATATCGTAATCATGAATAAAATGGTGTTGTTGCCTTATGACAGATACGTGCGTTTACTCTCTCATGTTACTAAACCAGATACTAGTGAACACATTTTGGATAATATTCAAAGGAAAACAGAAAACAATCAGCTTGTTCAGGGAGATCATCAACACGAGGAAATTCAAACGGAGGATCCTACCATCAAAGTGAAAGAGAGTCCGCAACCATCACAACCTCACATTGAACAGTCTGGGCAAGGCGCTATTCCCCCTCCTCCCGGGATCCCAGTGAAAAGAAAGCATACATCGTCTCCAGTTAAAAAGATCAAATGGCTCAAACTATGAAGTACGAAGATTACTTATCAAGTATTTACTACAACCCAAAGCACCCAGGCGCTTATGCCGGTCTGGATAAGTTATACAGAGCCGTGCGAAAAGAAGGAAAATTCGTGTTAGGAAAAGCTAAAATTCGTCAGTGGTTGGTTAAACAAGAGGATTATGCAGTACACCGAGAAGAACGAACCAAGTTTAAACGACGGAGGGTAGTGGCGCCGTTTGTGGACTATCAATGGGACGCGGATACTGCCAACATGGAATATTACAAGAAAGTAAATGATGGCTACGCCTATTTTTTATTAGCTGTGGACATCCTCTCAAAGTACGTTTGGACAGTAGCTTTACGCCGGAGAACTGGTAAAGAAATGGTCCAAGCCTTTAAATCAATTTTTCAAGAAGGGAGGAAACCCACACGAATCAGAAGCGATAAAGGGACAGAATTTGTAAACAAGGACGTTAAAGGGTTCTTGAAAAAAGAAGACGTAGGTTATTTCGTGACACAGAATTTGGTGAAGGCATCATATGCGGAGAGAGCTATTAAAACAATAAAGTCTCGAATCGTTCGCTACATGACCCGTAAACAAACCCATCATTGGATTGACAAGCTTCAAGACATAACAACAAGTTATAACAAGACGTACCATCGTTCTATCAAGCGTACACTCGCTAGTGTAAAGAAGTCAGATTCCGCCGAACTTTGGAAAACGCAGTACCAATTGGATCCAAAAAAGGTGAAAAAACCTATAAAGTTACTAGTAATAAAATACAAATTTAAAGTAGGCGATCTGGTGAGAATTTCTTTTCAACGTCGACAATTCCAAAAAGAATACGACGAACGATGGTCACGAGAGTTGTTTGTAGTCAACCAACGCTTTAAAACCGAAGGTATACCGCAATACCGATTGAAGGATTATGCCGGCGACGTCGTGACTGGAACATTTTATCAGAACCAAATAAATAAAGCCACTGAACAAGAAACCTATTTGGTGGAAAAGGTGCTCAAGCATCGGAAGCGTGGAGGAAAAAAACAATATTTGGTCAGATGGAGAGGTTGGCCACCTAAGTACGATTCTTGGATTAATGACGAAGATTATCGAGATATAAATAACTCTGCATCTGAAGCGATCTCAACATAATAGATGCTAACAGCGGCAAATAAACATGGTCAAAAAATATTTACCCTTATTCGAAGTGTTGGTAGAGGCTTCTGAGACTCAGCGGTGTGGCCATATTGAAAACTTTGACCGTTCATCAAATACACGCTGTCTTGGAGGCAATTTATAATGTGTTTTATGGAACGTGTTCGTTACCACCGAAGGATAAAAGGACGTTATTCGATTACAGAGGTGTCATTCGTCGTATGATTTCTGAGGAATTAACTGAGAAACAAAAACGTTTTCAATTAAGAAAGCATCAACTGATTTTACCTTTGCTGTTGAAACCGGTAATAAAAGCGTTGAAATAAGGATGGATCGATATATTTACGTGAAGAGTGACGAAAGTAACGATTACTTTTCGGAGAATGAAACTTACAAGTTCAAAGTACATTTGAATTTGCCTCTACAATTAACTGGACAGTGGAAAGTAGCGTTACTGGAATTTCGCGCTAGTGAAACGTCCAAAACAAAAGCATCGGAAGCGCTTTACATTTATTCCGACTTGTGTAAGGAAAGTATCGTACACGGCGAAGAGAAGCCTTTACTGAGACGACTAAATAAGAACACGAAAGCCGAGTGGGACTACTTAATCGAAAATCCATTTTATGTCTCGGTGAAAAAGAAAGAACTGCAAGAATTTGAAATTTATATAAAGACAGCGGATGGCACGTTGACAACATATTTGAAACAGCCGTTGTATCTTACGCTTCACTTGAAACAGTATCCATTTCTCTAAAAATATGAAATTGTACGTGCCTAATCCACAAAAGTGGGTAGACTTATTTGAACAACTGAGCGATGGAAAAGCGTCTTCGAAACAGTCTGGAGCTGGAAGACGATTATACGTCATTCCCATGGGCCAATCAAAATCGTCGAATGACAAGCCATTTACTATCAAAGCAGTTTCATCGGCAGAAGCAACTACAGCACAGGCTAAATCGGAATTGGAAAGGGAAGACATAAAACCTGGTGGCCTCGTTGATGTGCGACAGTCACTAGTTGGACATAGTAGAACTGGGACGAAGAGAAAAAACCAAGGAATATTGAAGGAGAGAGAAAGCAAACATCGGTGTACCGGTGTCAAAAAGACACCCGCTAAACCAAAGAAGACTAAAAAACAATCTGGTGATAAAACAGATATCTACGGAAACCGTTAAATCATGTCTGTGTTTAACGAAAAACACTTTAGTGAAGGACTCGTGTCAGAATTATCGTTGTTTACTATTCCTAGCACGCAGACTAGTGTGAGCGATGTCTATTATGAGGAAGTGCGACCTCTGTCTCAAGTAACTGGAGATGGTCCGTTGGAATTCCGCATTAATGGACAAAATTCCATGGATTATCTTGAGTTGAAAAATTCTCAAATATACGTGAGACTAAAGATAACAAAATCAGATGGATCTGCAATTGGTGATTTAACAGCCAATAAGGTTGGACCTTCCAATTTGTTTTTACAATCCTTGTTTTCATCGACGGCAGTTACATTGCAAAACAAAACTAGCATCACGTGCAACTACAATCCGTATCGAGCGTACATTCAGACGTTGCTCAAGTATGGTCAAGACGCCAAATCTTCGCAAATAGAAAGTCAATTGTGGATAATGGACGATGCTGATAGTCCTGGAGTTGCTGATCCTAAATCTACAAACAATGGTCTCTACGAAAGAGCTAAAATGACAACAGAATCCAAAGTGATTGACATGCAAGGACCAATATTCCACGATCTATTCTCGATGACGCGGTATATACTTAACCAGGTTGATGTCAAAGTCAAGATGTACAGAAGTTCGATCAATTTCTGTTTGCTATCTGGAGATGTTGCGCCAGACTATGCAATCGATATCGAGGATATATATCCTCGTGACGAAAGTACGGGTCAATCCAGCAGTCATATATGGTCATTCGAAAGTTCTGGAGAAACAAAACGCCCTCTATCCTTTCACCAGGGTGGAATGTCGCGCTCAGAGCATCGCTACTGGCAGCACATCATTCAACTGAGAGAATATGTTCCAAGGAAGAAGACCGGAGAAAATCATACTCGGTTTCGTCAAGAGTAAAGCGGTGAATGGAGATTACGGCACGAATCCGTTCAATTTCGAACACTGCCGCATCCAAAATATCGGTGTGTATGCGGATGGACAGCCAATCGGTGGAAATCCTTTAAAATTGGACTTCGACGCTACCGGTGGCACCTCTATCATGCGTGCTTATACCAATATGTTAATGGCAGAGGGAAAATGGCGAGAGGATCAAGGAAATGCTTTGGACAGAGCTCACTATATAGACGGATCCACTCTCTTCGCCTTTCAGTTGGAACCAGACTTTTCGCACGACGGGGAGTTCTTGGCATTGGTGAAAACTGGAAATATCAGATTGGATGTCCAATTCAGGAAACCTTTGACCGGTAAGGATTGTTTTGTTTTAATTTGTTTGTCATTGCTACAAGATTCATGTATTCAGTTAAGATCATTTTGATTGCTTCTTTTTTAAAAGGTTTTGGTTCGTAACTGTAGAAATAAGTACCATCAACTCATATTGATTGCATCCTACATACCACTTGCCCGATACATGTTAACTTATCACTCTTATTTTCTATTTGTTCAGAACCAATGAGCTGCATCGTCTACAGCGAAGCACCCGGTTTTCTGGAGATCAACAAGGAGAGGGATATTCTGTTGCAGTGATGAACACGTCTCAGCTACAATGTTGTATAGGCTGTGACCCAATTGTACGCGATAATGTTATAGGAGTGTATGCCGCGGATCGACTGCCAATACCCGACTGTCATTACCCGTGCGGACTCATTGTAAATACCGATATTCATTCGAAACCTGGCAAACACTGGTGCGCGTTTTACTTCGAAACTTCCGGAAAAGTAGACTTCTTCGACAGTTATGGATTCGATACTGGATATTATAATCAGTCGTGGACATATTGGCTTCGAAATCGTAGTGTGACCTATAACAATATACGGATCCAAAGCGACTATTCCGAAGTGTGCGGATTATACTGCTTATACGTTTTGCATCAAAGACTCTTGGGACAAACCATGAAAGATATTGTAAATAAATTCGACGAAGAAAATCATTCTCTGAACGATTATTATATATATGACAGAATGACACGTATGTATTCCATGTGTGTTGAAAACGTGAACAAATATAATCAGATGTGTACTCCGTTAATAAATATGTAATCGTAAATTGTGTTTTTGTTTTTCCCCACTTATACATATAAGCATTATTACACTTATAAAGCATTATATACGTATATATCAGGCTGAAAATGATCAAAGCGATATCAGCTATAATTATTTTATTCACCTTTTTCTATACAAATATGTTAAAATGCAGTTTAATAAAATCTGTTTTCGACGTCAATAAGTCTTATGACAGCAGAAATAATTTTCTGCCTCCATGCGTGCGTTTTCCTGTCCGTCTGCCTCCAGTCTTTGCAATAGACTTAACGTTTATACATCTCAATCACTTCCGCAGAAATGTCATTTTCACGCGAGACAGCGTCTTCTCATTGTATCAAAACATGTTCCTCGTCCACCAGTTTCACTATATTTTCAAAGTATAAGTCCAATTGTTCTCGCTTGGATAATGTTAAACACGTATGTTTAGTTTGCGATAAATGTCCACTTTGACAGCCTTCACATAGCTTCTTAACCACAGTATTCAGTTCCGCAGAGATCGCTTTGGCGTACAACACATTGAAATATGATTCCAATAACTGGATTTGTCTGTATTCCATCATTTATCCGAGATAGGAAAATGCTTGTCCAAACTGAATGCCGCCCGAATGATTTGTGACAACTTCAATAGGAGAAATCCATGAACATGTTTCCGTTCTCCTTAGCCAATCATCTTCAAGAAAATACATTCGGGCGACCACTTTTTGTGTTCGCAGAGAGGAGTGTCCGTACACAACCATTGGGATAATCTGACGACGCAAGAAAAGCACTTTACGATATCTCCTTCTTTGGTGTAGAATAATCCGGATTCGGCTAAAGCGTATTTGTCCGGTGAAATCTGTCTGGGCCATAGTAGAAATGTCTGTAGACGATCTTCGTATAACATCATGTTTGGAACTTTGTACTTTTGACCGAACACAACACTGTTCGTTTCCATTTTTATAAATCCTCTAGATATTCACCTTTTTTCCCAACAAATGTTATCCCCTTCAACAGCGATTCACTTACTGCGGTAGATCATACATTTTCCAGTTTTATACTTTCTTCCACAACATTCGTTTCCAAAAATGTTTTAGATAAGACACACTGATTTGCGCATCACACATGTCATTAAAAATATCCATCGGTAATTTCAAATGCTTTCGACCACTTTTTATCAAAACATACACAGAACTCTGATGTCGTTTCACGATGGTCGAACATCTCTCATTTAATTTATACACAATACTATTGTGTAAATATTTTAGATCTCCAAAGTCCTCTGAAGATAATAGTGCGTTGGCCAGATCTAGATGTCTTTGAGTCATTTTTGCTTATGATTTAAAATGTGATCGTTCGCATAGTTTTAACAAGAGTTCTGCACTATTGATTTTAACCATGTTAAAGAATGCGCATGCGCGAAGATCACATGGCTATATAATGACTTATTCTCCGGGTATTTATGAGATATGCTCTCCAATCATTCAAATAATTTGACTTAAATGTCAAACCTCTTGTAAAGATGTGATTTTGGTAGAGTTTTACAGAAAAGCAAAAAATCAAATCTTTGTAATATATTCCGAATCTCATTATCGTTAGATTAAAGGACTGTCATGTTTGTTTTATCCTCTGTCCATGCATGTGTCCAGTCAGTATCGTTCAATATTTCTTATTTTGTGTGTTGGAAATCATAGAAAAAAAATAAGAAGAAAGAAAACAACTAATTTTTTTTGAATATCATAACAATAAAGAAAAAAAAAGATAAAGCCTAGAGCGTACGGGAAGAATCATTCTTCCCTTCCCCTCCCTCCCTTCCTCTCCCTCCCAGGGGTGTTTTATTCGGGTTGGGTGTGTGAATCGACTATGTGAACGGGTGGTGTATACTGTTGTTTAACCTATATTCTAGATTTTTACACAAAATAAAAATATTCTCATGATTCAAAATCGTAATTTTTTAAATGTTGAACAGTGCTAGTAAAAATCATTTTAAGACACGTCCACTTCCATCATTTCTTCCACCCTTATTGCCTGACTTTCTTCTATTTCGCATTCCTCTTTCTTTCGTGGTATAGGGCATAGAGTAAGCTGAAGCGGTTTAGTGTGTATACCATCTCCTAACACTTCGCGTGTACAGTAATAGTACGTGAATCCGTATCTCTCTTGCGAATAGGTGAATATTGTATTATATTTTACCCTAAAACCTTTATTTAAGCCAGATCGAGATTTTTTCGTTTTTAATACAGAGTTAAAAATACTCATCGGTGCTTTAAGGTTCCGTTTGCTGATACCTTTTGAACTAAATTTATCGTCGTTGGAAGTATAGGGTATATAACCCAGTCGTCTCGGTCTCAGTTTTTTACGCGTCTTAGTAACCTGTAAGAGCTCAATCGAGACAAAGAGGGTCTATTTATTTTTGACCTTCGTACGATATATGTTTTGGAAAATAATCCAATCATTTCGTCGCCTTCGAATTCCAATTTAAACAGTCCCGGCGTCCGTTTGTCATATTTAGCGTGTTTTGGACAGCAAGATCGAGGAAACCAATGGTTTTCTGAATCGGCAACAATTTCGTCTCGGTCACAAAATCCATGTATGCCTCGAAAGTACTGTTCTCGCATCTCGGGCTTGATTACTTCGTCCAATGTTTGCCCAGAAATGGCGTAATAGGCCGAGTCTGTATCCATTTCCAAGTATTCAAAGTCAGCTCGGTCAACGTAAACGTCTAAAAAGTCGTAGTAGTACTCGAGCATTCTCAGTTTGGATCTAAGGTTATTTTACTTTTTGCCATCTCCACTTCGTAATACTGTTCCTCTGGCTCAAGACAATCTAACTTTCTGAATTGGGGCTTGTTAACCAGGAGGCAGACTTCTTTTTCTCCTTGGACATAACTCGTTTTACGGTGTTTTGTCTTGTCCATAATTAAACCCCCATAGCCCGAATTTCCTTCAATCTTACTGGTTTCCCCGATGATAGCCTTATCGGGAGAAATGTCTCCGCACCGGCGCCCATCACTAACTTCTTTTACAAACTCTTTGAAGCATGACTGAGATTGGTATTCTACAACTTGGTATATTTTTGTAACCTTCATACCGTGAGCGAGATACCATCGAAGGAGTGGAGTGGCGATAAACATCTGTTGACCTTTCATCCCTCCCACCAAGAGCCGACGCGGGTTTTTGGATAGGTTTAAATGTTCAACATGTTCCTGCATATGCTCACCAATGACCTCAAATGGAACTTCTGTTGTACAAAACAAGGGAGACATTTCGCCGAAGTAGTCTTCTGGTGACCTATTGCTTTTGAAACTTCCCTCCCATTGATTGGCAACCTCAATGTCCGCCTCCACCATCCCAAATAAGGTCCCATTCCTAACTCCATTTAAAATTTGACCTTCATTAACCTTACATGGGTATTTGTTAAAAAAACTTGGGCTATTTTGACCAATGAATGTTTTTAGGTGTGGGTTTATATTACGGTCTTTCCTAAATTCGCATTCCCATTTTTCTATTACCTTATAACCATTTTCCCTTAGATACTGTGTTGTCTCTGTAGTCTTTTTGAATTGATCAGTCTGCTGTTTTCTCCGTGTGTCATCTGTTATATGGCGAGTAATATCGCAGTCATGTCCGTGAAAATAACAACCATGATACTGATAAATCGTCTCGGTACGAGGGTCCCATCCATCAACTGGATATTGCCCCACCCTTTTCTCCGATCCGTAATTAAGTTTGTGTCGAATATCGGTATCAGTGGTAGAATTCAGATAATTCATCCAGTGATATGCTGATGTCCACTTGTCACGTTTCACGGGTCTAAAATCATTGTCCCGTCTTCGTCTGATAAATGCCCCAACGGGCATATTTTGACCTATAGCCCACAAGTAGAGGGCATTGGCATCGTCGCCTCTAATTTTTTGACATGGTTTCTCGGGATTGTTTCGAATATAAGTTTCTGAGGCTTTAGCATGACGGTTGATTATGATACTGGGACCGCCTATGATATTATTCTTGACAGTCTCGTAAAGGTCTTTGTTCTTTTCGTCAAATAAGGAGAAGTTAGCACCCGCTTTCCTAGCCGTTCTAAAGAGTAGTTGTCTGGCAATACCGGGTATGGATATGGATGTCTTAAAAATGTCCAAGTTCCTTCGAAAGTAATACGTTTGGAGACGTTCGACGGTTGTTACGAAAGGTTCTACGTCTAAATTATTGTACCACACGAGAAAGTCACGAAATGTAGACATGTTGTTATCGGACCATATTTTCTGACAGTATAGATATTCTTCCTCGGTAACCATATTAGCATTTTTTAATGTACTAAAAAATGACTCGCGAGGTGGAAGAGAACGTTCATCTAGTTTTGAAACTTCATCCAAATACTCGTAGGGGAAATAGCCTTTGGTCATTTCGACATCGTATGCTTTCAAAAATTTGTCGTACGAAGTACCCGGACCTAGAAAATTACTGATATCCAAATACTTGAATTGGTCAGAAGCCACACATGCGTACGCATTGTTGCGTTTAATAACAAATGCGCCCTCCTCGGTATGCATATCCAAAAATCTAGCTAACTTTTTCTTGATCAAGTTCATATCATATTTTGCGCTATTAAATCCCAATACCGGCACTTGCTTCATGTAACCTTTCAACTGCGAGTATAACCGTTGAAGACAACGTTTTTCACTTGCACGCCCTTTCTGTTCTGGTGTCTTACATCTATTTACGCACACACTCTCTTCATCCCCACTTTCATCCTCATTTTCTCCCGCCTCTTCCTCCGGTCTATCGTCTAACTTTGACATGGCCTCTTTTAATTTAGCTTTTACCCACCCCCATTTGTCTTTGGCTAACTCTTTCACCTTATCTGCAATCAACCTCATTTCACCCACCATTTGACATACTAATGTATCTAAATTTGGTTCGATGATACACTGTGGTTCTTTAAAATCGGGAACATTACTACAGATGCTCACAGAAATAGGGATATGCTCTTGAGTCCATTGCAAATGAGGAGATGTTTGAATGTCCACTTTTTTCAACAAAGATTCGAAATCAAATACTATAAACCACTCGAAAGTTCTATCATCGGTATTCACATCTATACCCTGATGTTCTAATTTTTCGAAAAGGGTTTGTGGGGGTTGGAAATAACCACCCGGATACACAAACTTAGTTTGACTAGTACATGTTGCTCCATGACGTTTCAAATGGGTGATTTGATCAAACAGGCGATCACAAGTGAAACATTGATAGCGTTTAGAAAACATGTCAATGTTTTTAATAAAACGAAAATGATTTTTATACAAGTTGACATACAATGGATGTCCTTCGAAACGACAACGAGATAGATATACTGATTGAGCCGTTCGATCTTCAGTCAACATCATGACATTGATATTAACGCGAAAACATTCCTCACAATAGGGAAGATCAATAATATCAATACCAGGGAAAGCGATGACAGAAGAGGGACATTTCTTGCCAATCGAGGTTTGATATGCTACCCATTCTTCGAATAATTGTTTGGTAGTTTTCTCAAGACATTTGATATCTATACCCTTATGTAAGCAAATACATCGAAAGGCACACATATTATCATTAAGAGGCTTGCCGGTCTTTTTATTTCGCTCCAGTGAGACGATGGCCTTGTGTTTCTTAATGAAATCGGGTAAGGTAATACCACCCTTTCCAATTACATAATTAGTGGCGTACACACTAAACACAATGTTGGTGACCAGTATTGGTTTCCATCGGGTATTGGATCTTTGGGTCAGTAAATGATCAATGATGGACATGGAAGTGAGCTCCCTAGGAAGTTTTTCCAAATCTCTATGTCTAACCATGAGCATGGGTTGAGGTAATACGTCAGCATTGACGTAGGGACGAAAATATCGATATTCGCCACTCTCAATATTTCTGAGAATGACGCCGAATGACAAATTAATTCTAAAACTATTGGGTTGACTCATATATACTTCCTCAGCGGCGAGCATAACTCCCTCTAGATCTAAATCATTGGAGATCGGGACGTTATATGTCGAAAAAACAGGACCTTCATTACTTGGCTCGAGTATAATGGGTGCATTAATTGAATAGTTATCCCTCAGTCCGGTATCAATAGAACCATCTTCGTTTAGCCAAGGGGCATTATCGTCGTCAAACGGTCTGTCTAAAAGCGGTCTTCCGCGTCCAGATTGTCCGTAATGTTCTGACATTTGGTGAATATAAAGTTGTCGACGATCAGGATATTTTGTCGAACAACATTTACATTCATAACTTGTGGGTTTTTTAGAGGTGTGTTTGACAGAACTAGATGCTTTGTCTGTCATATTTTGATTTACGGGTGGTGAAGGCGTTATTGTATGGGTTTCTTTTACTGATTTAGTGTGTTTGGACATGTGTTGACCTAACCGAAAAGGATTTGTGCATATTTTGGAGCAAAATTTACATTCATATGTAATGGGAGTGTGTATTTGCTTTTCTGTTAAACTCTACCTTGCATTTATTACAAGAGTATCGTTCATTTCCGTGGAGAGATTTAATGTGTTGAATTAAGTTTTTCTTCATACTGAAAGTGTTGCAGCATGCATCGCAGGTGTATGATTCTTTCTGAAAAGATACATTTTCAGTGACTTTTAAATTTTGTTATATAATGTCATAAACATAGGAACTTATTCATACACATTTAGTATGCAAACACATTAAACATAGACATAAGGAATATTTAAAATGTACACGGGAATTCATGAAGATCAACTAACTGATAGAGTATTGTGAGATGATTCATGGGTTGTCAAGACTTGCATATCTGTAAAGGGTAAATTGCACCATTTGCAGAATTGTACATTGCTAGCCATCTGAAAAAAAAGAAAGTTATATAAACCGTTAAGATATTCATAAAAATAGTGTTAACTGAATTGAAATACACTAAATTGTGAAATAATAAATATACTCAAACCATGTTTGATGTCACGATTTTATGTCTTATCAGGACATGTCATGACCTGTCATAATCTAAATATGTCCTTTGAATGATACGCACCAATGTATATTTATCGTATCCTAATTTGAGCTTTTGTGGACGTATAAATAGTCCGATCTGGTGTGTGTGTGTTGTACATCTAAGATTAAAATACCAACTTACAACACCGATATTATAACAGCAGACAACTATACTACATTAGGAATAGTATGTATAATTATTTTTTTTAGTTAGTTTATTTATCCTCGCCACAGGCAAACCATATGGGAGAGCACCAGCTATTATTGGTGGAGGAAGACCCCGGGTGTCCCTCCGGTAAATATTTCAGGTACGAATGGTCACCCGGGAAGAACCACCGACCTTCCGCAAGCCAGCTGGGATAGCTTCCTCGCATGACAGAATTCGAGACCACAAGTGAGATTCGAACCTACAACGGTGAGGGCAAGTGATTTGGCAAGTGATTTGCAGTCAAAGACCTAAACCACTCGGCCAGGGAGTCTTCGTATGTATCATCGGTATGGTGTCACGGAGTGGCACCCGGGTAGAACCACCATCCTACAGCAAGCCAGCTCGATAGCTTCCTCACATGAAAGAATTGGAGACCGGTAGTGAGATTAGAACCTATCGCGGTGAGGGCAAGTGATTTGAAGTCAACCACCTTAACCACTCGGCCGAGGAGGCCCCGTATGTATCATCGGTATGGAGTCAGCTTTTATAAAGATAGGTCATTATGGATCAGTGATTGTTATAAATGAGGAGCAGAAATACACATTGTTTTCTATTATATTTGAATTTATTGTCCACAGTAGTATTTTAATGATCGGGGAACCCAAGATACATTTTATATATGTTTGCGATGTTACCAGAAAATAATGAGAAGAATTATAAACTTTGAAAACATAATTAACTCTTAGCTGACGAGTAATATATGTAATTCTACCATCATAATAGACCGTATGAATGTGTACAATAAATGAACGGTCATAATAGAGCGTATGAATGTGTACAGTAAATGAACGGTCATAATAGAGCATATGAATTTGTACAATAAATGAACGGTCATAATAGAGCGTATGAATTTGTACAATAAATGAACGGTCATAATAGAGCGTATGAATTTGTACAATAAATGAACGGTCATAATAGAGCGTATGAATTTGTACAATAAATGAACGGTCATAATAGAGCGTATGAATTTGTACAATAAATGAACGGTCATAATAGAGCGTATGAATTTGTACAATAAATGAACGGTCATAATAGAGCGTATGAATTTGTACAATAAATGAACGGTCATAATAGAGCGTATGAATTTGTACAATAAATGAACGGTCATAATAGAGCGTATGAATTTGTACAATAAATGAACGGTCATAATAGAGCGTATGAATTTGTACAATAAATGAACGGTCATAATAGAGCGTATGAATTTGTACAATAAATGAACGGTCATAATAGAGCGTATGAATGTGTACAATAAATGAACGGTCATAATAGAGCGTATGAATTTGTACAATAAATGAACGGTCATAATAGAGCGTATGAATTTGTACAATAAATGAACGGTCATAATAGAGCGTATGAATTTGTACAATAAATGAACGGTCATAATAGAGCGTATGAATTTGTACAATAAATGAACGGTCATAATAGAGCGTATGAATTTGTACAATAAATGAACGGTCATAATAGACCGTATGAATTTGTACAATAAATGAACGGTCATAATAGACCGTATGAATTTGTACAATAAATGAACGGTCATAATAGACCGTATGAATTTGTACAATAAATGAACGGTCATAATAGACCGTATGAATTTGTACAATAAATGAACGGTCATAATAGACCGTATGAATTTGTACAATAAATGAACGGTCATAATAGACCGTATGAATTTGTACAATAAATGAACGGTCATAATAGACCGTATGAATTTGTACAATAAATGAACGGTCATAATAGAGCATATGTATACTATGATATTCTGCGTTTCAGTGTCTTCACGCAAATCTACAAAATCAGCGATCGATGTATTCCTTCATGGGGCTACTCTAGACTCCGCACATCCATCCATAAAAACTACAAGGTCCATGATGGACGTATACATAAATGTGTTATATAAAGTAAAAGGAGCCCGTGTTGTGCAGACCGTTTACGGTCAGAAATTAGTTATTGAACTTGAGAATGGAGAGGGTGGTGTTGATGAATATTGGTGCATCAACCGTGTTGCGCTGTACTTTGTGGATGAATCCTTTACGTTGAAATATCTCACTAGTTGTCCACAGGCGATATTATTCAAGACCACGGATCCTTATGTTTTTTATATAAAGTGATCTCATGAATTGATGTGTAAATTAGTTGAAAATAAAAGATGAATTGATGTAATTAAAGTTGTTCTTGTTGTTGTGTTACTCATTGAAATCTAACCAAAATGTTAACTAAGCTCACCTCAGGTTTCCAATTAACTGCCGTGAACTCCTATGATATTCCTATAACACTATATATGCTGACCTGCCCTGTGCAATAGCTTTACAAGCCTCAACATAGACAACCTTCTCTTAAATAGAAGAATATGTGTCATCCATATAGATAACGGAATGTCACGAGACGTCTATACTGATTCCTGCCGGTCTCATGTTATTGTATCGTACATGTGTACTATTAAACTGGTATCAGTGGCACGACTTAACTATAAATATATAGTCACAATAGCATGACCTGACAAAAGTCTAGGTAATGACGTCACTCTTTAACGTATTCCGAATGATATGTGTTAAGTCCTATGCACACTACTTGTATCCTATTAGTAATAACCAATTAGGGCAAATAGGTTCAGTGAGTTTTCAAAGTCAATATGTCGCTAAATGATGCGTTGCAAAACCTACAGTGAACAACATTGGTGTCCATTGAAATTCAAATTCATGTGTTTTACTAAGAAATCTGATCTAGATGCTATACATAATAGGATTATAAACCTTATAAGCATCATATACTTATATAGGGCGGTATCGCCGGCTTCCAAGTTAGCTAACATCACATTTCCTGGGCAGGCACCAGCGGTTAAGCAGTACTTGATACATCAACCTATATAAGAACTGTCAACTTTTCATATAAATGTTCCAGGGCCCGAAGGGGGTTCGAACCCGCGACCTTCTTAAATAACAGGAGTCGGTGTCATCACATCTACAAATCCTTTATGTAAGGACAGAATTATTGCTTAAACGCATCCGGTCCATCCTAGCATTGGGCCCGTCCTTACATGGACAGAGTTACTACCCATCTTGGAAATTCATATAAATAAACCATGCCCGATCGGGGTTTGAACTTATGACTTAAATAACAGGATTCCATGTCATCAAGATAAAATCCGCTATGCCATTCCATCAGCCACCTTGCTATATCAACGCCGTCTTGTAGGAGCGCACCGGATGTACCGCCATATAGCCCCACCCCTCGAGGAAGTAGCGGGCCTCGTGAACGAAAGCAATTGAAAAAACAAAAAATATTCAAATTTTCCCGCTCTCTTAGACTCCTATATCAATGGCGGTACTTACTATTCTTGTCCGGAACAGGAAGTTCAGCCATCTTGACCGGAACCGGAAGCTCCGCCATCTTGCCAGGAACAGGAATCTCCGCTATCTTGACCGGAACAGGAAGCTCCGCCATCTTGACCGGAACCGGAAGCTCCGCCATCTTGACCGCCATTTTGTGACGTCATGGCTGCTCGCTGCTCAGCTTGGGGCCTGTGCTAGTCCACACTATACTACTCAGACAGAGCCCCATTCCAGTCTCCTCTGGTTCTTTTACGTCCATGGTGTAAAGCACTGACACGAGACCTCGGTTAAAAGTCAGACAGGGGATCGAACCTGCGATCCCTGGATTACCAGTCCAGCGTGTTAACCACTGTCCAATTTCAGATGCATCCCTGGTTCTTTTACATGCCTGGGTTATAGCACCAATACACAAGACCTTCGTTTATAGCCAGCCAAGGGAGTCAGAGAAAGTGGCTGCTTAGCACAGGTGGTTGCTTAATAGAGGTCAAATGTATTTAATAAAACAACCGAATGGGTATCTGGAAACTGGCTGCTTAATACAGGTTGGCTGCTTAATGGAGGTGACCACTAACACAGGTATGACTGTAGTTTTATTTGAAAGACCGTTAAGTAATATTATTATTAGGTTCAGACAGTGGATCGATCCCTGCGATCCCTAGATACACAGGCTAAGGTCATAACCACAGGACCATAGACTCGTCTGTGACAAATCCTCTAATAGGTTATTCTTTATACAAATATATAGCGCAATGCTTCAACATGTGCCCTTCCCGCAGGCGATATAGCCCAAAATGGTGCTGATGCAGGCGTAAACCCCGAAATATAACATATAATCAACCTGCGTCCATCGCTTTAGTCTGTTTCCCCTTTTGTCCTTTTTTGCACGCTGTTGCTGGCTTCTTTATGGGTACACCACTTTTCAAATCTGTGTCTACTTTACGCTTCCCCGGCAATGTCTTTGTCTATGATTACCTGCAATAAAGTGATTTATATTGATATGTAGCCTGGGAACAGGTGTCGATATATTTGTTTGCCTGGTCAGTCAAATAAATATATTTAACACCGAGGCTATTAATTGGGCCGTATTGAGTTTCTGATCATGTCATTTTGCCAGAAGTTAAAAAGTGAAAAATCGACAGACTGGCACCCAGGCTAATTGGTATGTAATGATTCTGATGTTCTTTGGGTTTTTTGTGAAACCAATATACTTCATTTATTATGTGTGTTAACTGTTTTACATTTATTTATCGTCGCTACCGGTTGCCCATATGAGCGACGCCGCCTGAAGATATTAGTAATTTTAGATTTTTGGAGAATAGTGCAATAATACAGACAGAGATCCATTCCATAGTCTCCTCTGGTTCATTTAAGTGCACGCTGTACAGCACCAACACAAGACCTTGGTTTAAAGTCCCATCTGAACTGAAAGACTGTTAATTTGTATTAGGGTCAGACGGGTAGTCGTAGGTTCGATCCCTGGATTACCAGTCTAGCGTGTTACCACTGGACTACAGATCCGTCTATTAATTTATTAAGTTTCATTGGCAACATATATACACACACAATACATACATAGTTGTATTAACAAGGTCATATATTCTATTCATTATCGGTGCTGTAGTAAATATGTATTTTAAGTAAAGTTTTTAATTTTTTAACCCTTTCCTTCATAGAGATTTAGGTTCATATATTATTATATCTCCATACAAACGACAGCCATTTAGATAGCATACAATGGATAAGTAGTCGCCATATCTATCCCACCTCCAAAGATATTACTGGGACTACATGAGATTCTGGCTTTTATTAATAATTTATGAGCATTGTATGTCATAGATCTAGAGCATGATTCTGATTTTGTATTTAGCATTTAAATTGTATTTAATAATTGCTGTACTACCTTTAAACAATGCTTAATTGATATATATATATTATATATATATATATATATATATATATATAATATATTATATTCAACTTGTGATCAGTTTCTGAAACCGTTATCTTCACTTGCAGCAATACTACAAATATTGGAAAGCCGAAATCACTAAATAGAGGAAAGCCGGTATCATTGAATAGTGGAAAGCCGGTATCATTGAATATTGGAAAGCCGGTATCATTGAATAGTGGAAAGCCGGTATCACTAAATATTGGAAAGCCGGTATCATTAAATAAAGGAAAGCCGGTATCATTGAATATTGGAAAGCCAGTATCATTGAATAGTGGAAAGCCGGTATCATTGAATAGTGGAAAGCCGGTATCATTGAATATTGGAAAGCCGGTATCATTGAATATTGGAAAGCCGGTATCATTGAATAGTGGAAAGCCGGTATCATTGAATAGTGGAAAGCCGGTATCATTGAATATTGGAAAGCCGGTATCATTGAATATTGGACAGTCGGTATCATTGAATAGTGGAAAGCCGGTATCATTGACTATTGGAAAGCCGGTATCATTGAATAGTGGAAAGCCGGTATCACTAAATAGTGGAAAGCCGGTATCATTAAATAGTGGAAAGCCGGTATCATTGAATATTGGAAAGCCGATATCATTGAATAGTGGAAAGCCGGTATCACTAAATAGAGGAAAGCCGGTATCATTGAATAGTGGAAAGCCGGTATCATTGAATAGTGGAAAGCCGGTATCACTAAATAGTGGAAAGCCGGTATCACTAAATAGAGGAAAGCCGGTATCATTGAACAGTGGAAAGCCGGTATCATTGAATATTGGAAAGCCAGTATCATTAAATAGTGGAAAGCCGGTATCATTAAATAGTGGAAAGCCGGTATCATTGAATAGTGGAAAGCCGGTATCATTGAATAGTGGAAAGCCGGTATCATTAAATAGAGGAAAGCCGGTATCATTGAATATTGGAAAGCCGATATGATTGAATAGTGGAAAGCCAGTATCATTAAATAGAGGAAAACCGGTATAATTGAATATTGGAAAGCCGGTATCATTGAATAGTGGAAAGCCGGTATCACTAAATAGAGGAATGCCAGTATCATTAAATAGAGGAAAGCCGGTATCATTGAATAGTGGATAGCCGGTATCATTAAATAGAGGAAAGCCGTATCATTAAATAGAGGAGAGCCGGTATCATTGAATAGTGGAAAGCCAGTATCATTAAATATTAGAAAGCCGATATCATTGAATATTGGAAAGCCGGTATCATTGAATAGTGGAAAGCCGGTATCACTAAATAAAGGAAAGCCGGTATCATTGAATAGAGGAAAGCCGGTATCATTAAATAGAGGAGAGCCGGTATCATTAAATATTAGAAAGCCAGTATCATTAAATAAAGGAAAGCCGGTATCATTGAATATTGGAAAGCCAGTATCATTAAATAGAGGAAAGCCGGTATCATTGAATAGTGGAAAGCCGGTATCATTGAATAGTGGAAAGTCGGTATCATTGAATAGTGGAAAGTTGGTATCATTAAATAGTGGAAAGCCGGTATCATTGAATATTGGAAAGCCGGTATCATTGAATATTGGAAAGCCGGTATCATTGAATAGTGGAAAGCCGGTATCATTGAATATTGGAAAGCCGGTATCATTGAATATTGGAAAGCCGGTATCACTAAATAAAGTTAAGCCGGTATCATTAAATAGAGGAAAGCCGGTATCATTAAATAGAGGAGAGCCGGTATCATTAAATATTAGAAAGCCAGTATCATTAAATAAAGGAAAGCCGGTATCATTGAATATTGGAAAACCAGTATCCGCATTAAATAGAGGAAACCGGTATCATTGAATAGTGGAAAGCCGGTATCATTGAATAGTGGAAAGTCGGTATCATTGAATAGTGGAAAGTTGGTATCATTAAATAGTGGAAAGCCGGTATCATTGAATATTGGAAAGCCGGTATCATTGAATAGTGGAAAGCCGGTATCATTGAATAGTGGAAAGCCGGTATCATTGAATATTGGAAAACCGGTATCATTGAATAGTGGAAAGCCGGTATCACTAAATAGAGGAAAGCCAGTATCATTAAATAGTGGAAAGCCGGTATCATTGAATAGTGGAAAGCCAGTATCACTAAATAAAGGAAAGCCAGTATCACTAAATAGAGGAAAGCCAGTATCATTGAATAGTGGAAAGCCAGTATCACTAAATAGAGGAAAGCCAGTATCACTAAATAGTGGAAAGCCAGTATCATTGAATAGTGGAAAGCCAGTATCACTAAATAAAGGAAAGCCGGTATCATTAAATAGTGGAAAGCCAGTATCACTAAATAAAGGAAAGCCGGTATCATTGAATAGTGGAAAGCCGGTATCATTGAATATTGGAAAGCCGGTATCATTGAATAGTGGACAGCCGGTATAACTAAATAGAGGAAAGCCAGTATCATTAAATAGTGGAAAGCCGGTATCATTGAATAGTGGAAAGCCGGTATCACTAAATAGAGGAAAGCCAGTATCATTAAATAGTGGAAAGCCGGTATCATTGAATAGTGGAAAGCCAGTATCACTAAATAAAGGAAAGCCGGTATCATTGAATAGTGGAAAGCCAGTATCATTGAATAGTGGAAAGCCGGTATCACTAAATATTGGAAAGCCGGTATCATTAAATAAAGGAAAGCCGGTATCATTGAATATTGGAAAGCCAGTATCATTGAATAGTGGAAAGCCGGTATCATTGAATAGTGGAAAGCCGGTATCATTGAATATTGGAAAGCCGGTATCATTGAATATTGGAAAGCCGGTATCATTGAATAGTGGAAAGCCGGTATCATTGAATAGTGGAAAGCCGGTATCATTGAATATTGGAAAGCCGGTATCATTGAATATTGGACAGTCGGTATCATTGAATAGTGGAAAGCCGGTATCATTGACTATTGGAAAGCCGGTATCATTGAATAGTGGAAAGCCGGTATCACTAAATAGTGGAAAGCCGGTATCATTAAATAGTGGAAAGCCGGTATCATTGAATATTGGAAAGCCGATATCATTGAATAGTGGAAAGCCGGTATCACTAAATAGAGGAAAGCCGGTATCATTGAATAGTGGAAAGCCGGTATCATTGAATAGTGGAAAGCCGGTATCACTAAATAGTGGAAAGCCGGTATCACTAAATAGAGGAAAGCCGGTATCATTGAACAGTGGAAAGCCGGTATCATTGAATATTGGAAAGCCAGTATCATTAAATAGTGGAAAGCCGGTATCATTAAATAGTGGAAAGCCGGTATCATTGAATAGTGGAAAGCCGGTATCATTGAATAGTGGAAAGCCGGTATCATTAAATAGAGGAAAGCCGGTATCATTGAATATTGGAAAGCCGATATGATTGAATAGTGGAAAGCCAGTATCATTAAATAGAGGAAAACCGGTATAATTGAATATTGGAAAGCCGGTATCATTGAATAGTGGAAAGCCGGTATCACTAAATAGAGGAATGCCAGTATCATTAAATAGAGGAAAGCCGGTATCATTGAATAGTGGATAGCCGGTATCATTAAATAGAGGAAAGCCGTATCATTAAATAGAGGAGAGCCGGTATCATTGAATAGTGGAAAGCCAGTATCATTAAATATTAGAAAGCCGATATCATTGAATATTGGAAAGCCGGTATCATTGAATAGTGGAAAGCCGGTATCACTAAATAAAGGAAAGCCGGTATCATTGAATAGAGGAAAGCCGGTATCATTAAATAGAGGAGAGCCGGTATCATTAAATATTAGAAAGCCAGTATCATTAAATAAAGGAAAGCCGGTATCATTGAATATTGGAAAGCCAGTATCATTAAATAGAGGAAAGCCGGTATCATTGAATAGTGGAAAGTCGGTATCATTGAATAGTGGAAAGTCGGTATCATTGAATATTGGAAAGCCGGTATCATTGAATATTGGAAAGCCGGTATCATTGAATAGTGGAAAGCCGGTATCGTTGAATATTGGAAAGCCGGTATCATTGAATATTGGAAAGCCGGTATCATTGAATAGTGGAAAGCCGGCATCACTAAATAAAGTTAAGCCGGTATCATTAAATAGAGGAAAGCCGGTATCATTAAATAGAGGAGAGCCGGTATCATTAAATATTAGAAAGCCAGTATCATTAAATAAAGGAAAGCCGGTATCATTGAATATTGGAAAACCAGTATCCGCATTAAATAGAGGAAACCGGTATCATTGAATAGTGGAAAGCCGGTATCATTGAATAGTGGAAAGTCGGTATCATTGAATAGTGGAAAGTTGGTATCATTAAATAGTGGAAAGCCGGTATCATTGAATATTGGAAAGCCGGTATCATTGAATAGTGGAAAGCCGGTATCATTGAATAGTGGAAAGCCGGTATCATTGAATATTGGAAAACCGGTATCATTGAATAGTGGAAAGCCGGTATCACTAAATAGAGGAAAGCCAGTATCATTAAATAGTGGAAAGCCGGTATCATTGAATAGTGGAAAGCCAGTATCACTAAATAAAGGAAAGCCAGTATCACTAAATAGAGGAAAGCCAGTATCATTGAATAGTGGAAAGCCAGTATCACTAAATAGAGGAAAGCCAGTATCACTAAATAGTGGAAAGCCAGTATCATTGAATAGTGGAAAGCCAGTATCACTAAATAAAGGAAAGCCGGTATCATTAAATAGTGGAAAGCCAGTATCACTAAATAAAGGAAAGCCGGTATCATTGAATAGTGGAAAGCCGGTATCATTGAATATTGGAAAGCCGGTATCATTGAATAGTGGACAGCCGGTATAACTAAATAGAGGAAAGCCAGTATCATTAAATAGTGGAAAGCCGGTATCATTGAATAGTGGAAAGCCAGTATCATTAAATAGAGGAAAGCCAGTATCATTAAATAGTGGAAAGCCGGTATCATTGAATAGTGGAAAGCCAGTATCACTAAATAAAGGAAAGCCGGTATCATTGAATAGTGGAAAGCCAGTATCACTAAATAGAGGAAAGCCAGTATCACTAAATAGTGGAAAGCCAGTATCATTGAATAGTGGAAAGCCAGTATCACTAAATAAAGGAAAGCCGGTATCATTAAATAGTGGAAAGCCAGTATCACTAAATAAAGGAAAGCCGGTATCATTAAATAGTGGAAAGCCAGTATCACTAAATAGAGGAAAGCCAGTATCACTAAATAAAGGAAAGCCAGTATCACTAAATAGTGGAAAGCCAGTATCACTAAATAAAGGAAAGCCGGTATCATTAAATAGTGGAAAGCCAGTATCACTAAATAGAGGAAAGCCAGTATCACTAAATAAAGGAAAGCCAGTATCACTAAATAGTGGAAAGCCGGTATCATTAAATAGTGGAAAGCCAGTATCACTAAATAAAGGAAAGCCGGTATCATTAAATAGTGGAAAGCCAGTATCACTAAATAGAGGAAAGCCAGTATCATTAAATAGTGGAAAGCCAGTATCATTAAATAGTGGAAAGCCGGTATCACTAAATAAAGGAAAGCCGGTATCACTAAATAGTGGAAAGCAAGTATCACTAAATAAAGGAAAGCCGGTATCATTAAATAGTGGAAAGCCAGTATCACTAAATAAAGGAAAGCCGGTATCACTAAATAGTGGAAAGCCAGTATCACTAAATAAAGGAAAGCCGGTATCATTAAATAGTGGAAAGCCAGTATCACTAAATAGAGGAAAGCCAGTATCATTAAATAGTGGAAAGCCAGTATCACTAAATAAAGGAAAGCCGGTATCACTAAATAGAGGAAAGCCATAACAATCTTGACTTTCACAATCGAGTCACATGCAGATGTAGCAGTGATTTGGTAGCATACATTAATGTGCTCAACAACAAAAAATTTATTTTTGCTTACATTGATTGTTAACGTTTTTCACTCCAGGTTACATTATGAAGCACTGCGCTGGTTTAATGACGATGCCGATAATACTTTTTGTGACTCCTTCTGTCAGTGTCTTTCCGCTATTTAGTGACACTTTTACCTGTTTACTAGTCCTATATTAATTTATAAGACCTCCACATAAAATAATTGTCCCCTCAAATCGTACCCCACGGACAAGAACTGTCACAATAAAACATTAATACCGTAAAGAATATGAACAAAGTTTCAATGAATAATAGTTTAATTTGTTGTAAGCGACTTGGTGTCGACTGCACATGTACATAAACACAACATTATTCATTTTATTCAAAATTAAATTGAATAATGTTTACGTTTCCACTCATCTTATTGAGTTAACTGTCATTAACAGTTAATCACATATCCAACATGAATATAATATCATGATCTCATATACACCGAACCGATTTTAAAAAACCCAGTGATTTTCTATCTAATCAACTTATAACTATCCTGCCTCGAAATCCGTTCAATGTATAATTGTATTTACAAAATGGAACACACACATGAAATACAAGTGTTAAAACTTAAAATTAAAATTTTTCTACGGACTTGTTGACAGTCGAGTGACCAAGCGCTGAAGTGAACTGACCACTTCGCAAAGCGAAAAAATCGTGCTCGCCAGAGCGCGAAAAAGCGACCTACAGTGGTCCGTAGAATGTAACAAGATGTTTTTTTATATGAAGAATAATCATAATCCAATCAGAACGCTCGTTTCAACGCGAATTGCGCCGCTTTAGAAATTTTCAAAACAAATTGAAAATTCTACGAAATCTCTTTTTGACGTTTGATACATGTTTGCCGAATAAACCTACACGTTAGTGGAAACACATTTTATTGATAATGTTATTCACAGTTAAAACTCTCCCGTCCAAGATTTTTTGTATACATGCATGCAGCTTAAAGTTGTGTTTTATTTGAAGAACAATATAAAGACTCGGGATAGGCGTTATATTTGGACAGATTTGTACAAAATTGTTTCAGATAGGGCCATTTTACTGATCGATGCGAAATATTACATCCCACAGAGTAGAATCCCTGTACTTAAATATATATACTAGTACCCACAAACGTGCCGAATCCCTGTGGGTCCATCAGGAACGAGGGGAAATAATTCTCTTCTAATTCACTTCGTTTAACCGAAAATAATTATATTTTCTGTTATTTCTAAAAATGACTTGATGGTAAAATGTCACATTTTTCAAGTATAAATAGATAGTAGGTAGTCCACCTGTTTACCTGATCAGTTATTGATTGACCTGATCTAAAATTCCGAAATCTATAATACCAAAATGATGCAACACTCTCTGAGTGTGTTATCAATGCAATCAGGCTCAGCAGTCAGTTTGTTTTTAACATGTAAACATAAACATTAAAAATGTTTTACCTGTCCTGTGATCCGTTAGAAAAACACAGCGTATTATTTGCTAAGATAATGTGGGTCTGATTCAGTTGTGTATAGTATATACACTGAACCAAATTTCTAAACGGCCACCTGGTTTTTTACAGTATTTGGGAAAATCCTACACAATCCTATACAATATCAATAATCATATCATCATTTAATACATTTTATTCCATATGTTTACACAACAATTCACTAAAATTAAAAAAGCGGCTAAAACGTAACAATGAAAACAATAAGGTCACCATCATAACAAAAAGTCACAAATCTGAAAACATCGATATTATGGTATTTCAATACCTCGTATGTCCCCCTTCTGCGGCAATAACGGCACGACACCTCGCCCTCATTGATACAATGTATCTTTGGAGATAGCGTTGCGGAATTGTTGCCCATGTCTGCATTATGTCACGCTCTAATTCACGCATGTTAAGTTGCTGTGGTTGGGCTCTGACCTTCCTTTTCAACAGGTCCCATACATGTTCTATGGGGTTCAAATCGGGGCTTTTCGCCGGCCATTGAAGAGTATGCACGTTGTTAGCAGCCAACATAGCCCGAGTGTTCCTGGCAACATGGCAGGGTGCGTTGTCTTGTGCCAAAATCATACCACGATTGCCATTAACATGCGGTACAAGGACGGGTTGTAGGATATCGTTTTGATATTTTCTGGCATTTAAGTTACCTCGAATTGGTACAATGGGTGTCCTAGTATGCATTGACGCGCCAGCCCAGACCATCAATGAGCCGCCTCCGTACTTATCGACCTGTACTACACAGTTTGCGCTGTTTCGCTCGCCCCGACGGCGGTATGCTCGGACGCGTCCGTCGGCCCCACGGAGTGTAAACCTTGACTCATCCACAAATATAACATTAGACCAGTCCGCTCTCGTAAATCTGAAATGCCGTCTAGCCCATGCTAACCGTGCCCGTCTATGGTCTCTGGTTAGAATTGGACCATTTCGTGGTCGTCGGGCTCGTAATCCGACGGCTCTGAGACGATTACGTACAGTTTGTGCATGGATGTGGCGGTTATGTGTGCCAATAGTGACCCTTGCCGGTAGCTGGTAGCTGAGTGAAGCGGTCCCGTAAGTGGGAAACAATAATGTACCGGTCCTGTCTGCGTGTGGTTACCCTCCCATTTGGGCGTCGTCGGATGTCGGCTACACTTCCGGTACGTCTAAACTTCGCCCATAGCTGCTGAATGGTGGAATGCTGTCTATTGAAATGTAGAGCAACCTGAAATGATAATAAAAGGGCCATAACTCCGAAGTTCCTAGAGTGATATTGCTGGTTATCGGACTTTCAAAATGGCTGTATAAGAATATAACATTTGATGATTTTTGACAACATTGAGGTCAACTGGTTAATTTCACCGCAAATTTGTACCTACCTGCCTAATTGAAGTACCAGCATCCAGCATGCCAACAGCTCGCCCGCGTTCTTCAATGCTCATTCTCGCCATGTTTTGTGTGTTTTATATTCTGTACTAGACAGGGATTATACTACACATAAAATGGACACTCACCATGCTATGCACGTGGCCCTCGTGCCGATTTATACAAATCGGTCTCTCCTTTCCGCTTGATCAAATCTGGCACCAGAAACGTGTTTTCTTTTTAGATATCGATTTATTATAGCGTATAGAACTCCGTTGCAAATTTTAGAATTTATACATATAACCATTCTCTTGGAATCGCATTTTATATATTGGCTGTTTAGAAATTTGGTTCAGTTTATACGTATGTGAATGTTGATATAGTAGTGGTTGTTTGTGGCTTTGATGGAGTGATGGATGTTTGTGGCTTTGATGGAGTGGTGAATGTATGTGGAATTGATGGAGTGGTGGATGTATGTGGCTTTGATGGAGTGGTGGATGTATGTGGAATTGATGGAGTTGTGGATGTATGTGGCTTTGACGGAGTGGTGGATGTATGTGGATTTGATGGAGTGGTGGATGTATGTGGATTTGATAGAGTGGTGGGTGTATGTGGCTTTGATACAGTGGTGGGTGTATGTGGCTTTGATAAAGTTGTGGATGTATATGGCTTTGAATGAGTGGTGGATGTATGTGGCTTTGATACAGTTGTGGATGTCTGTGGATTTGGTGGAGTGGAGGATGTATGTGGCTTTGATGGAGTGGTGGATGTATGCGGCTTTGAATGAGTGGTGGATGTATGTGGCTTTGATAAAGTTGTGGATGTCTGTGGCTTTGATGGAGTGGTGGATGTATGTGGCTTTGATAAAGTTGTGGATGTGTGTGGCTTTGATAAAGTTGTGGATGTATGTGGCTTTGATGGAGTGGTGGATGTATGCGGCTTTGAATGAGTGGTGGATGTATGTGGCTTTGATAAAGTTGTGGATGTCTGTGGCTTTGGTAGAGTGGTGGATGTATGTGGCTTTGATTGAGTGGTGGATGTATGTGGCTTTGATAAAGTTGTGGATGTCTGTGGCTTTGATGGAGTGGTGGATGTATGTGGCTTTGATAATGTTTTGGATGTGTGTGGCTTTGATAAAGTTGTGGATGTATGTGGCTTTGATGGAGTGGTGGGTGTTTGTGGATTTGATAAAGTTGTGGATGTATGTGGCTTTGATGGAGTGATGGATGTATGTGGCTTTGATAAAGTTGTGGATGTGTGTGGCTTTGATAAAGTTGTGGATGTATGTGGCTTTGATGGAGTGGTGGATGTATGTGGCTTTGATAAAGTTGTGGATGTGTGTGGCTTTGATAAAGGTGTGGATGTATGTGACGTTGATGGAGTGGTGGGTGTATGTGGCTTTGATAGAGTTGTGGATGTATGTGGCTTTGATGGAGTGGTGGATGTATGTGGATTTGATGGAGTGGTGGATGTATGTGGATTTGATAGAGTGGCGGGTGTCTGTGACTTTGATAAAGTTGTAGATGTATGTGGCTTTGATAGAGTGATGGGTGTATGTGGCTTTGATAAAGTTGTGGATGTATGTGGCTTTGATGGAGTGGTGGATGTATGTGGCTTTGATAAAGTGGTGGATGTTTGTGGCTTTGTTAGAGTGGTGGATGTATGTGGCTTTGAATGAGTGGTGGATGTATGTGGCTTTGATAAAGTTGTGGATGTCTGTGGCTTTGATAGAGTGGTGGATGTATTTGGCTTTAATGGAGTGGTGGATGTATGTGGCTTTGATAGAGTGGTGGATGTATGTGGCTTTGATAGAGTGGTGGATGTATGTGGCTTTGATAAAGTTGTGGATGTATGTGGCTTTGATAGAGTGGTGGATGTATATGGCTTATGAGTGGTGGATGTATGTGGCTTTGATAGAGTGGTGGATGTATGTGGCTTTGATAGAGTGGTGGATGTATGTGGCTTTGATAAAGTTGTGGATGTATGTGGCTTTGATAGAGTGGTGGATGTATGTTGCTTTGATGGAGTGGTGGATGTATGTGGCTTTGATGGAGTGGTGGATGTATGTGGCTTTGATGGAGTGGTGGATGTATGTGGCTTTGATGGAGTGGTGGATGTATGTGGCTTTGATGGAGTTGTGGATGTATGTGGCTTTGATGGAGTGGTGGATGTATGTGGCTTTGATGAAGTGGTGGATGTATGTGGCTTTGGTGGAGTGGTGGATGTATGTGGCTTTGATAGTGTGGTGGATGTATGTGGCTTTGATGGAGTGGTGGGTGTATGTGGCAGTAGTAAAGTCGTCTCTTTGCATGTAAACAAACGGACGCCATTTTGAATACGATTTATAGTAACTCATTTGCATATAAGGTAATATAAAGTAGGTCACGCGCGTGCGCGTTTATTGTTAGTATAGAGCCACCTGATGACGTATCGCGCAACTAACGACCTTTGTGTACGAATGCGTAACGTTCGGTGTCCATCTCGGACGATCTAGTAACAGCGTCTCTAAGCGGCGGCCATTTTGGGTGACCTTATATTACCATGACGTAAAATAATCGAGTACAAATACGTTCGTTCCGTCTCGAGACACGAACCGCTCTATGAATAGCGATTACGTACAAAAATGCCTGGATAAGCTGGATGAAGTTAAGCAAAACGAGAAACGAACTGAACTGACAAACACGTTCTTTTACGACATCGGTATACTGGGATATACTGATAGTTACAGTAACAGAGTGAAAGTGGTGTATAAGAAAACGAAGCGCCTACACTACGTTATTACTACATTTTTTTTTTTATTTTTTTTTAGTTTACGTTTATTTATCGTCGCTACCGGTTGCCCATATGAGCGACGCCTCCTGAAGAGATTAGTTATTTTAGATTTTGGAGGATAGTGCATGATACAGACAGAGACCCATTCCAGAATCTCCTCTGGTTCTTTTACGTGCAGTGTAAAGCACCGACACGAGACCTCGGTTTAACGTCCCATCTGAAAGACTGTTAATTTTATTAGGGTCAGACGGGGGATCGAACCTGCGATCCCTGGATTACCAGTCCAGCGTGTTACCACTGGACTACATATCTGTCTGTGTTATTACTACATACCCGATTGCACCGACCAATGAGAGCTATAAATAGACACCAATGGGAACGAACCGCTCTATAAATAGCGATCGCGTACGTTTCTATAAATATCGACTACGAACCGATCTATAAATAGCGATTACGTAGGCTTCTATAAATATCGACCGATTAGAGCGGACATAGGCCTCAAACTTCAACCATGCTGTCAACGGGTAAGTTCATTATATTATTCAAACTCGGCGTACGTTTTTATCGCGTAAGAAATCCTAATTATACGCTATATACAAACTCAATTTATGTACTTTAGAGAAAATGAATAATATATATCTTATCTCGTTACGTATAATTCCATAAAAACGCGATAAATTATTAATAATCCGTAATGTACGTTTTAGAGGGCGATGGATTCCATCAGGAATGAGATATCCAGAGTGATTAATATAAGTTGTAAGAACTTGTTTCGCGATCGAGCAAATATAAATTTGTAATAAAATAAAATAATATTATCCATCCAACATATTCGCATATCAAGGAATATGAGACGCGGGATGGAACGATTAATATAAATGTCTAATACTCGGTGTTCAAATTATAAAGCCCGTCTGGTGGCAATCCAGGTTTGTCATATAAATACCGTATACATCTCCGAATAAATCCTATCGTTTCGTATGACGCATCCTAGTTGTCTGGTCAACGGCTCAATACATTGGAATGACTCGATAGTACATGCGCGGTGCTACATATCTCGAAAACCCAGTGTGTCATATCTAAATATCTTTGAATACTTGGAAGATTATTCACTATACAGAGGAACTTCTCACTAACGGTAGAACATCATCAATTTATCTAGGAATGCGAGAGAAATGTTTAACCATCACGAAAGTAGCATGGAACCAAAACTGACACATTCATACAGGTAATTCTAAATAGCTCGCATGTCGAATTGTTTCATGACTCTAAAGTAATTAATACGTTTACATACCACGGTTGCCAATGTCAGACGTTAAAATCTAAATGTAAGACGGGTAATTAACAAGCAACATTTCACTGAGCTACAACATAGCGGATTATCTGATAGGCCCAGAGTGCGTACATAACTTAATCATGAGGTCATCCGCAGCTAATCAGCTGTTTGGGGAGATGTAGCACACTTGTATAGCCGCAAAAATGCAGTAGCTTAGATAAACAGACTCTTGACGTATTTGGTATACCTTAGAAATTAAAATCCAGGTAACTGTCTATTTAATGAATGGAAATGCTCTCTCCGAGAGAAGCAGATCCGCACGCATCACCATTTTAATTATAATCTTAATAAATGAGTCACAAAGTGATTATTTATCACCGGGTCAAACAACATGCTTTTGCGCAGTGGTTAGCGCTCTCGATAATAACAATTATAGTAACAATTAGTGAACGAATAATTCGCAGCAGAAGGAAAAGGGTTACTACGTCTATGTACGGGCGTACGTGCGTATGTGTGCGCGTGCGTGGTTGTAAAGTTGCCGCTGTTTGCAGAATGCCCCGTGTGTCACCTCAAACATCCTCAATCTGAATACAATCGCCAGTACATCTAAGTTATCAACATCGCCATCATATTAAGCAGGCATATCTGTATTTAATCTTCATTATAATCTCTGACCCCAGGGGGTTAGAGCCAGTCATAAGACAATCCTAGCGTAATTTACATACATACCTGTCAAAAAGAAACATATGTTTTGATAATGCGCCATTGGGACTATTTCCGGGTGAATTGGCAACCAGCGAAAACCTCACGTCATTTACACGTTATGTAGTACAGTGGTCAACACGCTGGATTGGTAATCCATGGATCGCAGGTTCCATTCCCCCGTCTGACCCTAATAAAATTAACAGTATTTCAGATGGGACGTTAAACCGAGGTCTAGTGTCAGTGTTTTACACAATGCACGTAAAAGAACCATATCAGACTCTGGATTGGGTCTCTGTTTGTATCATTGCACTATCCTCCAAATATCTAAAATGACTAATCTCTTCAGGAGGCGTCGCTCATATGGGCAACCGCTGGCGACGATAAATAAACATAAAGAACACAACATTAGATATTGTATTCCCGCACACGATGTATGCATATCCTCATCCACAGTACTATATTATAATATTGCACTGCTTTTAATAGTCTGCTTTCTAAATCCTATATATAAATTTACGAAGGTCTCAAATGTATGTATGTTCACCATATCTACATACATTACTACAATATATACTCACACTATCTCACAATATCTACATACATTGATACAAGATATACACACTGTCTCACCATAAATACATACATTACTACAAGATATACACACTAACTCACCATATCTACATATATTATAACAATATAAATCCATTATCTCACCATATCTACATACATTACTAATATATATATACACTATCTCACTATATCTACATTCATTACTACAAGATCTACACACTATTTCACCATATATACATTCATTACTACAAGATCTACACACTATATCACCATATCTACATACATTACTACAAGATATATCCACTATCTCACCATATTTACGTACATTACTACAATATATACACAGTATCTCACCATATCTACATACATTACTACAAACAATTATTCACTATCTCACCATACCTACATTCATTACTACAAGATATACACAGTATCGCACCATATCTACATACATTACTACAAGAAATTATTCACTATCTCACCATATCTACAGTCATTACTACAAGATATACACACTATCGCATCATATCTACATACATTACTACAATAACTACACACTGTCTCACCATATCTACGTACATTACTACAAGATATACACACTATCGCACCATATCTACATACATTACTACAATAACTACACACCGTCTCACCATAGCTACATACATTACTACAATAACTACATACTGTCTCACCATATCTACATACATTACTACAAGATATACACACTATCTCACCATATCTACGTACATTACTACAAGATATACACACTATCTCACCATATCTACATATATTACACCAATATAAATCCACTATCTCACCATATCTACATACATTACTAATATATATATATATACACTATCTCACAATATCTACAATATAAATCCACTGGTGCGATAGTGTGTATATCTTATAGTAATGTATGTAGATATGGTGAGATAGTGGATTTATATTGTTGTAATATATGTAGATATGATGAGATAGTGTGTATATCTTGTAGTAATGTATGTATATATAGTGAGATAGTGTGTATATATTGTAGTAATGTACGTAGATATGGTGAGATAGTGTGTATATCTTGTAGTAATGTATGTAGATATGGTGAGACAGTGTGTAGTTATTGTAGTAATGTATGTAGATATGGTGCGATAGTGTGTATATCTTGTAGTAATGTATGTACATATGGTGAGATAGTGGATATATCTTGTAGTAATGTATGTACATATGGTGATATGTGTAGATCTTGTAGTAATGAATGTTTATATGGTGAAATAATGTGTAGATCTTGTAGTAATGAATGTAGATATTGTGAGATAGTGTATATATATATTAGTAATGTACGTAGATATGGTGAGATAGTGGATTTATATTGGTGTAATATATGTAGATATGGTGAGATAGTGTGTATATCTTGTAGTAATGTACGTAGATATGGTGAGACAGTGTGTAGTTATTGTAGTAATGTATGTAGATATGGTGCGATAGTGTGTACATCTTGTAGTAATGTACGTAGATATGGTGAGATAGTGTGTATATCTTGTAGTAATGTATGTAGCTATGGTGATACAGTGTGTAGTTATTGTAGTAATGTATGTAGATATGGTGCGATAGTGTGTATATCTTGTAGTAATGAATGTAGATATGGTGAGATAGTGAATAATTTCTTGAGTAATGTATGTAGATATGGTGAGATACTGTGTATATCTTGTAGTAATAAATGTGGATATGGTGAGATAGTGAATAATTGTTTGTAGTAAAGTATGTAGATATGGTGAGATACTGTGTATATCTTGTAGTAATGTACGTAAATATGGTGAGATAGTGGATATATCTTGTAGTAATGTATGTAGATATGGTGATATAGTGTGTAGATCTTGTAGTAATGAATGTATATATGGTGAGCTAGTGTATATATCTATTAGTAATGTATGTAGATATGGTGAGATAGTGGATTTATATTGTTGTAATATATGTAGATATGGTGAGTTAGTGTGTATATCTTGTAGTACTGTATGTATTTATGGTGAGAGAGTGTGTATATCTTGTATCAATGTATGTAGATATTGTGAGATAGTGTGAGTATATCTTGTAGTATTGTATGTAGATATGGTGAACATACATAAATTTGACACCTTCGTAAATTTATATATAGGATTTAGAAAGCAGACTATTAAAAGCAGTGCAATATTATAATATAGTACTGTGGATGAGGATATGCATACATCGTGTGCGGGAATACAATATCTAATTTTGTGTTCTTTATGTTTATTTATCGTCGCCAGCGGTTGCCCATATGAGCGACGCCTCCTGAAGCGATTAGTCATTTTAGATATTTGGAGGATAGTACAATGATACAGAGAGAGACCCATTCCAGAGTCTGATATGGTTCTTTTACGTGCATTGTGTAAAACACCGACACGAGACCTCGGTTTAACGTCCCATCTGAAATACTGTTAATTTTATTAGGGTCAGACGGGGGAATGTAACCTGCGATCCATGGATTACCAATCCAGCGTGTTGACCACTGTACTAGATAACGTGTAAATGACGTGAGGTTTTCGCTGGCTGCCAATTCACCCAGAAATAGTCCCAATGGCGCATTATCAAAACATATGTTTCTTTTTGACAAGTATGTATGTAAATTACGCTAGGATTGTCTTATGACTGGCTCTAACCCCCTGGGGTCAGAGATTATAATGACGATTAAATACAGATATGCCTGCTTAATATGATGGCGATGTTGATAACTTAGATGTACTGGCGATTGTATTCAGATTGAGGATGTTTGAGGTGACACACGGGGCATTCTGCAAACAGCGGCAACTTTACAACCACGCACGCGCACACATACGCACGTGCGCACGTACATAGACGTAGTAACCCTTTTCCCGCTGCTGCGAATTATTCGTTCACTAATTGTTACTATAATTGTTATTATCGAGAGCGCTAACCACTGCACAAGAGCATGTTGTTTGACCCGGTGATAAATAATCATTTTGTGACTCATTTATTAAGATTATAATTAAAATGGTGATGCGTGCGGATCTGCTTCCCTCGGAGAGAGCATTTCCATTCATTAAATAGACAGTTACCTGGATTTTGATTTCTAACGTATACAAAATACGTCAAGAGTCTGTTTATCTAAGCTACTGCATTTTTGCGGCTATACAAGTGTGCTACATCTCACCAAACAGCTGATGAGCTGCGGATGACCTCATGATTAAGCTATGTACGCACTCTGGGCTTATCAGATAATCCGCTATGTTGTAGCTCAGCGAAATGTTGCTTGTTAATTACCCGTCTTACCTTTAGATTTTAACGTCTGACATTGGCAACCGTGGTATGTAAACGTATTAATTACTTCAATTTGTTTAGAATCATGAAACAATTCGACATGCGAGCTATTTAGAATTACCTGTATGAATGTGTCAGTTTTGGTTCCATGCTACTTTCGTGATGGTCAATCATTTCTCTCGCATTCCTAGATAAATTTATGATGTTCTACCGTTAGTGAGAAGTTCCTCTGTATAGTGAATAATCTTCCAAGTATTCAAAGATATTTAGATATGACACACTGAGTTTTCGGGATATGTAGCACCGCGCATGTACTATCGAGTCATTCCAATGTATTGAGCCGTTGACCAGACAACTAGGATGCGTCATACGAAACGATAGGATTTATTCGGAGATATATACGGTATTTATATGACAAACCTGGATTGCCACCGATGAGCGGGGCTTTATAAGTTGAACACGGCGAGTATTAACAGTTTATAGTTAATCGTTCCATCTCGCTAAACGAGTTTCTTACAACTATATTAGATCGCTCTGGATATCTCATTGCCTGATGGAATCCATCGCGCCTCTAAAACGTACATTAGGGATTAGGTTAATAATTTATCGGCGTTTTTAGGAATTATACGGTAACAGTTAAATATATCATGGTCTTTTTCTTTGAAGTACATAGGGTTAGGTTTGGTATAGGGGTAGCGTAAATTAGGATTTTCTTACGGCGAAAAACGTACTCCGAGTTTGAATAATATAATGAACTTACCCGTTGACAGCATGGTTGAAGTTTGAGGCCTAAGTCCATTCTAATCGGTCGATATTTATAAAAGCGTACGTAATCGCTATTTATAGATCGGTTCGTAGTCGATATTTATAGAAACGTACGTGATCGCTATTTATAGAGCGGTTCGTTCCCATTGGTGTCTATTTATAGCTCTCATTGGTCGGTGCAATCGGGTATGTAGTAATAACGTAGTGTAGGCGCTTCGTTTTCTTATACACCACTGTCACTCTGTTACTATACCTATCAGTATATCCCAGTATACCGATGTCGTAAAAGAACGTTTTTGTCAGTTCAGTTCGTTTCCCGTTTTGCTTAACTTCATCTGGCTTATCCAGGCATTTGTGTACGTAATCGCTATTTATAGAGCGGTTCGTGTCTCGAGACGGAACGAATGTATTTGTATTCGATTATTTTACGTCATGGTCATATAAGGTCATCCAAAATGGCCGCCGCTTAGAGACGCTGTTACTAGATCGTCCGAGATGGACACCGAACGTTACGCCTTCGTACACAAAGCTCGTTAGTTGCGCGATACGTCATCAGGTGGCTCTATACTAAAAATAAACGCGCACACCGTGACCTACTTTATATTACCTTATATGCAAATGAGTTACTATAAATCGTATTCAAAATGGCGCCCGTTTGTTTACATGCAAAGAGACAACTTTACTACTTGTGGCTTTGATAGAGTGGTGGATGTATGTGGCTTTGATAAAGTCGTGAATGTATGTGGCTTTGATAGAGTTGTGGATGTATGTGGCTTTGATAAAGTCGTGAAGAACAAAATGTATGTTTCGCAAATTCAATACCGTGAGTACACGATTAACAATCGGGAGAATCACGTACATGATTGAAGAATGGGTTACGGCGTTGTTCAAATTACTGCATCGGTTTCAAATACGAGTTTTGGACCAGGAAGTCCAAGTTGATAATATTCCCACCAAGTAATGACTATACATGGATAGCAGTCACGTTTCGTTCTATAGACACTGTAGGTATATTTTTTGCACGAAAATTGAAAATATGAAAATGTGAAAGTTGCAATAACAAGTGAATGGTAGGGAGGAACATAAAGCAGTACCCCCATCGACTTGTTTGTACACATTTATTTTAGCTCAATTGCGAAAGTTATTGCAACTTATATTAATCACACTCGAGACCTCATTCCTGATGGAATCCATCGCCACGAGGGAGAGAGAAGAGGCAACGTGGAATTTAAATGCCCTTGCCTAAGGGTACAATCGTAATGGCTCAAGCGGGGCTCGAACTCCGGGCCGTTCGCACGTGAAGCGAACGCGCTACCACTGCGCGATCAGGATTTCTACCCCATCAACTATTCAAATAAGTCGATATTTCATTACTTTTTAAATAAAAACCCCCCAGATTTTTAGAACTGTTCAAATATATTCATTATTTCTCGTCAATACTTGCCTTAAAATGCTTCTGCCTTAATACAGCTGCGGGGCATAGACTTTCGAAATCTCCCTGGGGAGGTAACACCGGACCCCCTTATCCTATCCAAATGGTGCATACGCCCCTGAATACGATACATTTTGAAACAACACACCATTACACGATATATATCTCTAATGTATATCAATACGGAAGTCATAAAACGCTATTGTTAGATTAACCGTGATTGGATAGGACATTTTCATCGATATATACAATTATTCTACACTTGGTTTTGGATCGATTATAACGTGTGTCCATCTGCAGCTCTGAACAATGCACGTGTATTCAATGTGTGTGGTACTTTGTCTTGCGACTTATACAGTACATGGTAAGTTTATTCTCTATTATAAGTATTGTCTCACCTATCAGTTTACCTCTTACCAACATAATCCACAGACGCTTGGGAGTCTGAACACATGTTTTCACTAAAGATTTTATTTTATTAAGAACACTATGATACACTACAGGCTTGTCACTATACATACAATGTTTAGGCCATTCCAAGCAAGATTTAAAATGATACCACGTCACTATCAATGCTATATATACCATATATATGCTACATAGCCGTTACGAGTGTGCCCTTAGGCAAGGTATTTAAATTCCACGTTGCCTCTTCTCTCTCCCTCATGGCGATGGATTCCACCAGGAATGAGGTCTCGAGAGTGATTAATATAAGTTGAAAGAACTTGTTTCGCAATCGAGCTAAAGTAAATTTGTATAAACTAATGCTATATACTCAGTAGTATATACTTAGTTTTGTGGTTTTAAACCTGATTTATCCAGACCCCAAGCGTCTGTGCTCGTGTCGATGTTTTACACCGTACACGCAAACGAACCAGAGGAGATGTTGAAATGGGTGTCTGTCTGTATCATTGCACTCTCCTCCATACTCTAAAAACGACTACTTTCTTCAAGAGGAGTCGCTCATATTGGTTTTTGTTTTTATACGTTTATTTATCGTCGCTACCGGTTGCCCATATGAGCGACGCCTCCTGAAGAGATTAGTCATTTTAGATGTTTGGAGGATAGTGCAATGATATAGACAGAGACCCATTCCAGAATCTCCTCTGGTTCTTTTACGTGCACGGTGTAAAGCACTGACAGGAGACCTCGGTTTAACGTCCCATCTGAAAGACTGTTAATTGTATTAGGGTCAGACGGGGGATCGAACCTGTGATCCCTGGATTACCAGTCCAGCGTGTTACCACTGGACTACAGATCCAAGTATCGACAATAAATAAACGCAAACATTTAAACATAATCTTCCAACACAAGTTCAATGATAAATTGTCACAAGTCAATGATGTGTTTGCGAACATAGACTTCAAGTGTTACAAACTCTCAAAAGTGAGAGTGGGAATAACACGACCCGGAATAGTCCATGGGCCCGGACCCAAAATTTCACCCATCGGTACCACCTGAGGTGGCAAATTCTAGTATTTTTTTTGAAGAGGTACATGTCTATAGATGTTGTTCATATGTGATAACCTTTGCAGATGAGTAGCTTAAGGTCACTAAAAATGCACTTTCTGAAGGGACCCCCTGATCAGAAATATGGTATTTTGACACAAATAAACAACACACTGCTGATGTTTAACATACTGGCTGGTAATGTATTAATATTGCAATTTTAGCAAGGCAATTGACATATATATAACAACATGAACTGTAGACACTAGTTAAACTAATATTTAGGGTTATCTAGCAATTAATACTATGTCACCTTGATAAAACATTGCATCTCAGATCTAGCTGTTATGTAGGATGATAAAGCAATATTGACACTCCAAAATATTTACTCTTTAAGAGCTGACAGTCATGCAAAGCTTTGTAACATGTTGTTTCATTCACAGAATATAGTTATCTTCATCATCATCTTCAGCATCTTCTTCATCCTCTAAATCAGGCTGGATGATGTCATCCTCCTCATCTGCCATCTGGTTGGAGCATGTTGGCAAGCGACACATTGGAGTACATTTGAGGTTATTGGCAATGCATGGGCAGCTTCTGGCATCACATGAACGGCTACAGTTGCACTTCATGAGTTCCAAGACTGCTGCAGGAGCTGGTAATCCAGTCATCCACTGGATGTCTAGGTGCCCTTCATCATCAATCATCCATCCACAATCTGTGGGGCTGGGAACATCAGGTTCACATTGAAAGGAGCGTCGCCAGATACCAGCTTGATAGTTTGCACGTTGTGCATGCAGATGTAAGTAGTCCATGCATGGGGGAAGGTGTGCAGAGTTAACTTCACTCCTCTTGGCATAGATGAGTTGATATCGACATTCATTGACATCACATGAACTTCCCTTGGATACGTACATATGGCACGTGAAGGCCTCAAGCTTCTGGATAAGTTCTGGTGAAATATCCCATGATTCTCCAAGTTCACCAAAGCACTGTTGGTATGTATGCTCCTTCTTCATGAGTTTCAGGGCTCCTAGCTTCCCTTTCCCAGCAAAGGCACTCACTGTATCACACCCTGTATATGCATGTAGACAATCCAAGGCTGTGCACACATCAATACCTAGGTTTCTTGCTACCTTGTTGATGTCAATGTATTTGCGGCGGTTCTGTGTTCCCACTTTCTGATATAGCTGGCATGGAATGGTGTGGCTGAAGTCAAGGGTGAGCACAAGTATGTCTGTATCTTCAGCAGTGATGACAGCTGCCTTTTACCCATCCTTTGCCACATGTGCTGCATGCAACAGAATGCGTGTGTCTGCCTCCTCATGTGTTGATTTGAGCTCGGCAATTGCTTCCCAGTTGTCCTTGGTGATCTTGAAGCAGTGATCCTCGCAGGTGGCATAGCGAATCTTGTCACCCAACCTGCCTCTGTGTTCTGGCTTCTTCCACTCTTCAACCAGAAATTTGATGAGGCTTGATTTGTTGAATGGACTGCATAGGAATTTTCTCCATTGATGAATTGTGTGTCCTGCTGCAATGTTCTTGAATTGCAGGCTCTCGCTTGCTCCACGGTTGCATCTCTCAGCATTCTTGATGGACACGTCTCGGTACACATCAAACACAACATCAATTCTGTGGCTGTTGACACCTTCATGTAATACCAGTGACATTGCATGCTCTGCGAGCTGTGCACATGTCTGGTTTTCACCCTTCATTCGCTGCACCAGACTCATACCATCGATAATACAGGCAGAGGGTGTAGGGATTGCTTCGGCCACACTCACATTGTGCACTAGCCCTTTGCCTAAAGAAGCTTTGTTGGTTTTTCGCAGTGATCCATCTGGCGTCGCCAAAGCCCAGGGAATAGGGCCTAATGGGTGTGATAGGACTTCTCGCGGGTCCAGATTACGGCTCTGAGCAGCACGTATCATGTGACCAAATAAGTTTCTGTCTGCTTGAAGAATAATGTCCTTGCTGGTGGCTTTCCCAACCCGTTTCTTCTTTGTCAGATCTGAGAAAGTTTTCAACCCTTGCTTGGCAAGCCGATCATGAAATTTCGCAATGGGAGGAACAGTTGCAAGTCGTTTCATTATGAAATCCTGGTATGCATTCTCTCCCACTTCATGTGCCTTTTGAAGGTTTTTAGCAATATTTGGTGGAGCTAGTCGACCAGTTGAGATGCTGACAAGATCAGGCTGATCCCCGCTCATGGGATTTATCCACTCCTGCTCTAGGAGATCTACCAGATCCTCGGCATTAGCATGATCCTTGTGAATCCTGGTCATGTGGAAATCTGTGTGACTGAACTTAGAAGTAGGCTGATGCACCATATCTCGCAACTGATACACTGATGTGCTTCGATATTCAGCAGTCAAGTAGTACCGGCTGATGGCAGCTGGTTTGAGACTGAAACCCTTTGTACCACCAGGGTTCTGGGTGTCCTTGTTCACTGTTTCTTCTATTGTCTGATCTGCAGGTATTTTCCCAATAGGATTCTGAGATCCAATTTGCACAGAGAATCCCCCATTTAGGAAATGGGCACGAACTGCTGGTTGACTGATGGTTAGTTGTGTCATCTCTGCATAGTAGACAGGCATGTAACGGGCATAATTAATCTTGTCGTAGGCGAAGGCCCAGGGGATCATGGCACGGATGGAATTCAAGTGCAGCATCCAATCTCCTTCTCTAGATGCCCACAGCAGACCCAGCATGATGTCCACCATGTCTACATAGGACATTCAGAATGCAGCCAGATCTCCATTGGTGCCATCTCGTAGGCCACTGAGAAACATGTCGAAGCGTTGGAGAATTTTTGCGATGCTTTGATTGTCCAGAACTGAATTGAGGGTTGCTTGATTCAAGTCATCACCAGCAGTGTTGATGCTTTTGATCGCATCCTCCAAGTGGACAACATCTGCTGGGTAGGTAGCCTGCAGCCATGGGATGAACTATTTCCATGCTAGTCAGAGAAGTGTCTCATACATAAGCTTATGGACTCTCACTGCTCGATTATATAGGCGTCCCTCCATCACAGCTTGAACAGAACCCTCTGCAACAATGCCTCTGACTCCACGCATAGTTCCCTCAGACCGGCATCCTGGAAACGGTTTCCATTTAATTTCAGTTGCTTTTGCGTAGAGAGCCTGGTCAAACACACATACCACGCTAGGCAGCTGTAGTTCTTGCATGATCTTCAGTGACTGGTTCAGCACTTCAAACACAGTGGACATGGCTGTGGCAGGGGCATTGATGGTGGGCAAGTAACTTACAGTATCTGGGCTAGTGGTGACACTCTCGCGAGTCAGAATATTAAAACCAGTCCAGCTAGGAATGTCCCGGTTATGCAGACGAGAGACAATCCAGACTTGATTCTTAGTATTTGCAGTATCTACGGCAAATGGGGTGTCTGGTTCTATTGTTGCCATTCTTGGAGGATTCGCCTTTTCACCAGCATTGTACTGAGGAAGAGGCAAATTTTCAATGTCAATGGATCTTCTCTTACTCTTCACAAATGTTGGCTTTGGAGTTTCTAGCTGAGGTCCAATAAACTCAGACTGAATGGCAATGCCGTTTACACGATGTGATGTTCCTCCACCAGTCACTGTTTCCTCAAGTCTGTCAATGTTGTCCCAAACAAGTGTGGTGAAGACATGGCGATGAATATTTGTTGGCAGAGTCACATTCTGCTCCGATACTGCACCTAACTTCTGGAGACATAGTGCTGTCTCGATATGTTCAGCCAGTGAATAAGACACACAATGGCAATTCATTATCCGACACTCTGTTCATGCAACAGAAAAAAAATGGAAACAAAATGCTTAAATTCGGAAATCCCGGTATCCGGACCTGTAACAAACGTGTCCGGATTTCCGAGGTTTGACTGTATATACATACACTGTGACACCCTGTCAGTAATTCAGACAACTTTGGTGAGCATGGGGCACACAAAAAACATGGTAAGCATGGATGTATAGGCATATATACTGATTATTAGCTACTGGGCAGCCATTTTGAAATTGGCGGCCATCTTTGTTAAGCTACTCGTGTGCAAAGGTTATCACCCCAAAATGTTACCTCCACAGGTATACCAACACTGTGGTATGACTTAGAATGTGCCACCTCAGGTGGTACCGATTTTCACTCGGGCCCATGGACTAGAAGCGACATTTCTTTATTATCCAACACTGATTTACGTTTATTTATCGTCGCTACCGGTTGCCCATATGAGCGACGCCTCCTGAAGAGATTAGTCATTTTAGATTGTTGAGGGTAATCCAATGATACAGACAGAGACCCATTCCAGAGTCTCCTCTGGTTCTTTTACGTGCACGGTGTACAGCACCGACACAAGACCTCGGTTTAAAGTCCCTTGTGAAAGAAAGTTAATTTTATTAGTTTATACAAATTTATTTTAGCTCGATTGCGAAACAAATTCTTACAACTTATAGTAATCATTCTCGATACCTCATTCCTGGTGGAATCCATCGCCACGAGGGAGAGAGAAGAGGGAATGTGGAATTTAAATGCCTTGCCTAAGGGCACAATCGTAACTGCTCCAGCGGAGTTAATTTTATTAGGGTCAGACGGGGGGATCGAACCTGCGATCTCTGGATTACAAGTTCAGCGTGTTACCACTGGACTACAAATCCGTATGTATGGTATAGTTATGTAATTTACATTTATTTTATAGGCAGGCACATGGGCAGTTGCTCTGGCATTACATGTATCACACGAGCCCAGTGGGGAGCTCGTGAACCAAAAAGCACAGCGGATATCAATGTACCCGTTCCTCAGTTCTTTGTTCACCACACAGTCACACACGAATGCTTCAACATATCCGAATGTTGTGCAATGATGCGGGGTATACAGGATTTCCACATGGACGTACGGAGTAAGTCGTCTGCTATGAGAGACATCACTAATTTTCGATAACCTCCCTTGGCAGATTATTATTATTATTATACCAGATTTCTTGAGCGCCCTTTTCATGTAAAAATACACGTTCAAGGGCGCTTTACATAATTTCTGTAATATGACAAAACGTGATCAATTTATATTTCTATTCAGTAATCAATCAGTGATAAGACTTTGTGCCAAAACCTGTTTTAATATACTACAGCGTCGTTACTTTTACCTTTGTAAATAATGCCCTTTTTTGTGTTAATTACTATATATCTATGATTTTTACAGACTACAAGAAGCAACTGCTAATTAGGTCATTCTCGATCTGATCCTGGGTGATAACTGATTTTGTAAAATATTTCTTAATAGCGCACTAGTGCTTGTTTTTCGATTTAGTGTTTTATACCATTTTGTTTTATTTCGTATTTAAATATAAATTAGCAACTGTTTCTTGGCTTTAGAATGTAAATAAGCATTAACTAATAGTAGTGTGGGATTTTATAATGTGATATGTTTTGTTGCAATATGTCTCTTATAATTCTATTCAGAATGGCTATGTACTTTTAATCTGATTATTTATATTTGTGTTTGTATTACATGTATGTACATAGATGAGACTTTAATAAGGATTAAAACCTAATAACATATGACATATCACAGATATGTAAACATAATAACAATGATAAAACATAGTATATGCAAACAAAACAACATGTGTTAAGGTGATAATAGGTCTTAAATCTGACCGATAAAACAAATTCATATGAGACAAGGACAACTACGAACAATTAATATAATGCTGGTATAAATTTAATAAAATGAGAGAATGAATCGATAGACTGAAATGGGCTTAAAGAATTTTATAGATAAAAAAATTAAAAAAATTATATAACGTAACCTACGAATAAAACGCTAAGACCAATGATATTTAAAAGAGACACTTACGTTAATAAACGAATATAAATTTAAAAATTCAAGTGATTGTAATGTAGTACATAAAAAAAAAGTAAATACATGTAGTAATAAATAGTCCAATTACTGGAATAAAACCCAAATTTCCAATTACTGGAATGAAATCAAATTTATTTTTCCTAAACAAATTCAGCTAGTTCCCATGTATTTCAATGAAATAGTGTGTCTTGAGCGACCGCTTGAACGAGTATAGGGACGGAGCATCCCTGATTCCAGAGGGAAGTGAGTTCCATAATCTTGGAGCCGCTACGGCGAAACTGCGATTACCAAGAGAGACATTCCTGCTTTTCGGCACTTCTAACGTTGATGAATCATTTTGTGATCTTAAAGTTCTCCGAGGTGTGTAGATATTCAATAGATTTCTGATGTAGACAGGTGATTGTTCATGTAAAGCTTTGTACGTATGAGTCTGAATCTTGTATTTTATCCTGTATTGTATTGGCAACCAGTGCAGATCTTTGAGTACAGGTGTAATGTGATCGTAGCGTGAAGTCCTTGAAATGATTCTAGCTGCCGTATTTTGTACATTCTGTAGTCTGTTCACTTTTGTCTGCGGGACACCATACAAAAGAGCATTACAGTAGTCCAGCCTAGATGTTACCAATGAGTTGACAATAGATTTTGTAGCGTCTTTTGGAAGATATTGTCTGATGTGGCCGATTTTGCGCAACTGCGTGTAACATGATCTACTGGTGGAGTTAATGTGGGCCTCCATGTCCATCCGAGAGTCAAACAAAGCGCCCAAGTTTCTTACACACTCTGATGGTTTGATCTTTGAGCCACCCAGATAAAGTCTGAATTATCCCAAAATGTAAATAGAGCCTTTTATTTGGAATCCTCTGTTTTTACTGTTGTTCCTTAGCCAGAATTTGCGATATGATAAATGTTATTTTATCAAAATCGGGTTAATTAACTGATAACATTGTGTTACAAATAAGTACCCACTGATACTACTGTGGAAGATATGTCGAGATCTAGTTATTTAATAATCATAAGCAGCGATAGTGGAATAAAATTGCTAGCATGTTGTGCAAAGGAAACAACGATAAAAAATAGAGGAATACATTTAATAGATCTATCTACTTTTAGGGAGTATTCAGGGGCAGTAACTCACCGATGTCTCTCATTGTGATTGTTTTTTCAGAATGAGAGTTCGATCACAGACCCGGACACTTACTGATACATAACACATACCTTTGAAGTATTACCATTTAAAGTCTCAATATGCATATTTTTCCTCAGTTTGAAAAATAATACTATAATTTATATGCAAATTTATCCTTGTGTTAGCTATATTAAACCACGATTGACCAAAATATTGGTAAGTTTGTTAAAAACTATACATAAAGGGAGGTAATATACGAAATTTCCAAATTTTACTTTTTTACAGTATTAATTTATTATTGAAAAGTGAATATATAAGACAATAATCACAATATCTAATCATCCACGTTTGATCTTGATGTGCAACACATTATAAATAAACGCCTATTGGGGCTTTAATAGACCAATTATATTAGTTTATATTGCATGTACAACATCCACTTATATCTATCAAACGCATGTCATGCGCTTGTGTATCAACCCCGAGCGTTAGGTCTAGATGTATTTCATCTTAAATTACCAATATACATAGACAACTTATATTAATCACTCTCGAGACCTCATTCCTGGTGGAATCCATCGCAAACGAGGGAGAGCGAAGAGGCAACGTGGAATTTAAATGCCTTGCCTAAGGGCACAGTCGTAACTGCTCCAGCGGGACGCCAACTCAGGACCTTTATGACCCGAAGCGAACGCGCATCCACAGTGCTATCACGACTTCCACAAAACTTTAAACCCCATGTATGAAGAATAAGATGTTAACTGTAACCATCAAAGAGTCGCCATAAGACTGACGCTGTTAGTCCGCCTCGTGGTCGAGTGGTTAATGTCGCTTGTACTTGTATACCACTGTAACCTATCATCACTGATGCTCACGGGTTCGAGCCCCGCTCAGACCGTGTTTCATTTATATGAAAAAGTTGGCAGTTTCTTACGGAGGTTGGTGCGCCCAAGTACTTGTTAACCCCTGGAGCCTGTCCAGGAAAGGTGTTGTTAGGTAAACTGCCCGCCGGCGATATAGCCCAAAAATGGTGCTGATGCAGGCGTAAAACCCGAAATATAACATAACATAACCTACGCTATTGCTGCTACTTTAAACTTTTAATAAGATATTGGATTAAATTTTTTAACATGAATTTATATAATGCTAAAAAACGACGCAAATAGTAATGTGACGTATAATGGTTCTAATTGGGCATACCAAATAAAATCGATTTTGGAAAATCTGGGAATGTCTAATCTATGGCTTCACCAACAAACTTATGAAATTAAACTGCATATTATAAAACAAAGAATCTTTGACCAATATCACCAAACTTGGTACGCAGACATAAACAACTCAAGGAGACTATCAACATACTGTAGATTCAAACATACATTTAATTTAGAAACGCACCTTGATAATAGTACGGACAAAAAATTTAGTATAGCCCTGAGCAGATTTAGACTTTCATCACATAATTTAGAATTTGAAAGAGGAAGGTATCTTAATGTACCACGAAATGAGAGAATATGCAAATTTTGTAACTTAAGAACAATCGAAAATGAGTATCACTTTCTTTTAATATGCACATTGTACACCGATATACGCAAAAAATACATAAAGCCGTATTATTGCAGTTGGCCAACTTTAAATAAATTTGATAAACTTATGATGTCAAGAAATAAAAAGGAAATCTCAAACTTATCAAAATACATATATTTTGCCAGTAAAGTCCGAAAAGAGTTAGATCAAATCAATAATATTCCTGAACTATAATACTAATGAATACTAAAACAAACTAAGCTTCTCTTTAAATAATAATTAAAAAAAAGAAGAAGATAATTATGATAATCTTCACTTTAGACTCATGTTTCATGTTGTCATTACATTACATGTTATATGTATATACCTATTTATAATAGACTAGAAGCACTGTAATTTTGCTTAATGTTGAATAAATGTTGTTGTTGTTAAACCATACACATACAGGGTGTGACATTAAAGCGACACAACATCGCGTGTATGGAATAAACATAAACTAAAATATTGTTCTAATGAACTCCTCTCAGATATGTTATATCAAATAATCGGTGGGGTAAACCGACATTTCTCAAGGTTTAATGACACATTTTTACTTTGCTGGGAAAAACAAGATCAATTAATGTACGCTTACCCCACCGAACTTCGGTACACCTGTGTTACAGAGTATTTTATATAAACTATAATAAACATTTGAAAGTTTACCTACAAGTAGCAACGCTACTATACATTCGTACATTATAACTTAAATAGTGATTTTCAGTCAGTAGTGTTGTTGTTGTTTGTTTGTTTAGTAGGACCTTCCTGAATCGTTTTGCCATTCCGTGCGCCCTCTATCGACAACCATTTATTTGATATAAACTATAATAAACATTTGAAAGTTTACCTACAAGTAACAATGCTACTATACATTCGTACATTATAACTTAAATAGTGATTTTCAGTCAGTAGTGTTGTTGTTGTTGTTTGTTTGTTTGTTTGTTTGTTTGTTTTTGCAATATTTCGAACTGAAAGTGAAAGTAGGACCTTCCTGAATCGTTTTGCCATTCCTTGCGCCCTCTATCGACAACCATCTAAGACAGTCGCTTCAACATTCCTAGTTAGGTCAGGCTAGCCTGGGTTCCAGTCGGTATTAAAATATATTTATATGACTGACCAGGCAAACTATATCAAAGCCTGTTCCCAGACCAAGGTCAGGCATGTCCATTAATTAAGTAGCTTAAATTGCCTGTGTTGATAAACAATTCGCACACATGACGGCGCTATATTTATTTGATTATTTTCGTTTCTGTTCGAATGTGTGGATTGTTTTAAACTCATTGGAAATTATATTGTACTTTTTATAGAAAAAAAAGTATATTCCGATATATTTTCGTTTTAGACAGTGAGAATGCTGAGTGAAATGCTTCCATCGACCTGTGGATACAACTACTAATGACTGGTCATATTGAAATGCATAAACTCTATATCCGGGTATATTCTCTATATGCTTAACACTTCATTTAATTTCAGAATGGGACGATATTGGGTATAATTTCCTTGTTGGCGAGGACGGAAATGTATATGAGGGCCGGGGTTGGACCCACGTGGGAGCCCACGTGAAAGGTTATAACTCGAAATCGTTTGGTACCTCGATTATTGGAAATTATATGAACATACTTCCCAATGTGAAAGCTTTGTCGGGTAAGCATACATATAGGATATGATATCGATATATACACATACTAGTATTATATGTACGCACCATCCATGAAATATAATACATATTGCACTTGTAATTCGATATATGCACATACTAGTATTATATGTACGCACCATGCATGGAATATAATATATATTGCACTTGTAATTCGATATATACACATACTAGTATTATATGTATGCACCATCCATGGAATATAATACATATTGCACTTGTAATTCGATATATACACATACTAGTATTATATATACGCACCATCCATGGAATATAATATATATTGCACTTGTAATTCGATATATACACATACTAGTATTATATATACGCACCATCCATGGAATATAATATATATTGCACTTGTAATTCGATATATACACATACTAGTATTATATATACGCACCATCCATGGAATATAATATATATTGCACTTGTAATTCGATATATACACATACTAGTATTATATATACGCACCATCCATGGAATATAATATATATTGCACTTGTAATTCGATATATACACATACTAGTATTATATATACGCACCATCCATGGAATATAATATATATTGCACTTGTAATTCGATATATACACATACTAGTATTATATATACGCACCATCCATGGAATATAATATATATTGCACTTGTAATTCGATATATACACATACTAGTATTATATATACGTACCATCCATGGAATATAATATATATTGCACTTGTAATTCGATATATACACATACTAGTATTATATGTACGCACCATCCATGGAATATAATATATATTGCACTTGTAATTCGATATATACACATACTAGTATTATATGTACGCACCATCCATGGAATATAATATATATTGCACTTGTAATTCGATATATACACATACTAGTATTATATATACGCACCATCCATGGAATATAATATATATTGCACTTGTAATTCGATATATACACATACTAGTATTATATATACGTACCATCCATGGAATATAATATATATTGCACTTGTAATTCGATATATACACATACTAGTATTATATGTACGCACCATCCATGGAATATAATATATATTGCACTTGTAATTCGATATATACACATACTAGTATTATATGTACGCACCATCCATGGAATATAATATATATTGCACTTGTAATTCGATATATACACATACTAGTATTATATATACGCACCATCCATGGAATATAATATATATTGCACTTGTAATTCGATATATACACATACTAGTATTATATATTACGACCATCCATGGAATATAATATATATTGCACTTGTAATTCGATATATACACATACTAGTATTATATGTACGCACCATCCATGGAATATAATATATATTGCACTTGTAATTCGATATATACACATACTAGTATTATATATACGCACCATCCATGGAATATAATATATATTGCACTTGTAATTCGATATATACACATACTAGTATTATATATACGCACCATCCATGGAATATAATATATATTGCACTTGTAATTCGATATATACACATACTAGTATTATATGTACGCACCATGCATGGAATATAATATATATTGCACTTGTAATTCGATATATACACATACTAGTATTATATATACGCACCATCCATGGAATATAATACATATTGCTCTTGTAATTCGATATAACACATACTAGTATTATATATACGCACCATCCATGAAATATAATATATATTGCACTTGTAATTCGATATATACACATACTAGTATTATATGTACGCACCATCCATGGAATATAATATATATTGCACTTGTAATTCGATATATACACATACTAGTATTATATGTACGCACCATCCATGGAATATAATATATATTGCACTTGTAATTCGATATATACACATACTAGTATTATATATACGCACCATCCATGGAATATAATATATATTGCACTTGTAATTCGATATATACACATACTAATATTATATATACGTACCATCCATGGAATATAATATATATATTAACTTATATTAACCGCTGGAGCCCCTGTTGTCGAGTGGTTAAGGTTGCTGACTTGTATACCACTGTAACCTATCATCACTGATGGTCACGGGTTCGAGCCCCGCTCAGACCGTGTCTCATATATATGAACAAGTTGGCAGTTTCTTACGGAGGTTGGTGCACCCAAGTACTGGTTAACCGCTGGAGCCTGCCCAGGAAAGGTGTTGTTAGGTAAACTGCCCGCCGGCGATATAGCCCAAAATGGTGCTGATGCAGGCGTCAAACCCGAAATATAATATATCAAGGTAAGTCAGGTATCAATTCTGCTTGCCATTGGTAATGAAGCACATATACGCATTCAATTTACAATGTAGTCTAATGACGGATGTGTAGTCCAATGGTAACACGCTGGACTGGTAATCCAGATATCACAGGTTCGATCCCCCATCTGACCCTAATACAATTAACAAGTCTTTCGGATGGGACTTTAAACCGAGGTCTCGTGTCGGTGCTTTACACCGTGCACGTAAAAGAACCAGAGTAGACTCTGGAATGGGTTTCTGTCTGTATCATTGCACTATCCTCCTAAATTTAAAATGACTAATCTCTTCAGGAGGCGTCGCTCATATGGGCAACCGGTAGCGACGATAAATAAAAGTAAAACACACATATGAAGCACATATACATTCAATTTAGAACATTCATCTACCTGTCCCACTATATTGGAATTTTCCGATAATACCAGCAAGTTTGAATTGAACCTATAGTACGTATATATAACATTATTATGTGTTCGTTTCTAAACGGATCTGTAGCCCAGTGGTAACACGCTGGACTGGTAATCCAGGGATCGCAGGTTCGATCCCCCGTCTGACCATAATAAAATTAACAAGTCTTTCAGATAGGACTTTAAACCGAGGTCTCGTGTCGGTGCTTTACACCGTGCACGTAAAAGAACCAGAGGAGACTCTGGAATGGGTCTCTGTCTGTATCATTGCACTATCCTCCTAAATCTAAAATGACTAATCTCTTCAGGAGGCGTCGCTCATATGGGCAACCGGTAGCGACGATAAATAAACGTAAACCAATCAATATCCAGTATTCCGATGACATTTCCCCCATATGTTGCTGATATATTTATCACAACCGAAATTGTTATTTGTAATTTATTAATTTATCAAATTGCTCTTAGCTCGATTGCGAAACAAGTTCTTACACTATAGTCTAATCACTCTCTAGACCGCATTCCGGATGAATTATGGTAGGTGGCTGGCCTATTGGGGGAGGATTAGTGGTTAACCCCCTCCCCCATCGACTGTCAATTAATATTTTGTTCACATTAAAATCGAACAAAATTTGTTCAAACCCATCCAACCGCTACGTAGGCAAAACCTCAAAACCTATATCCGCCTCTGCTGGTTATAAATAAATAGTGTCCCGCTTTGTATTTCAGCATTGAAGAGCTTGCTTGAATGCGGTGTGGAGCTTGGCACTATTTCTCCCAAATACCGACTCTACGGACACCGGGATGCCAGACACACGACGGAATGTCCGGGGGACGTACTATACAATGCGATTAGGCGCTGGCCTCATTACAGCCATGAACCTCCACAAAATGCATCATTACAAGCATTTACCGCCACATCTGCTCCAGGAGCGAGACTCCATACCTTTGATTGGCGCCTTGTGTTAGGCTGCTTACTGTTATGCTGTCAATAAAATTGGATTTTAAGTGACTTATACATTTCATAGAAACCGGATTTTTGGCAGAGACACTTATGAAGTTACACTAATCACACAGATGAACTTAGTGTTTGGAATTGTCATTGCAACGTTGCTCTGGAAACAATCAAAATATGACAAAGGAATTTGTTTATATAATATACATTTGATGAACGCATTTGTAATGGAGAATATGGATTTAAGCCTAAAGGATAATCCGACAATTACATCATACATATATTCTTTATTTATCCTCCAGTATTGAAGAGCATACAATTCACATATTACAAAAACAATTACAACTGTGAAATATATTACAATGTTATAAGGAAATTAAGTAACAGAAATAAACGCTTATATACATATTCTATATATAATCGCAACAGGCGATGTGTAGTACCATATAATAACACACACGTATACATATATACACACACCAAGCATATGTATATATACATAATACACGCATACACACACATGTATATATATACATACATATACATACATACGTATACATACACACATGCGTATACATATATTATACCAATACAAACATATACATATCACTGTAATATTGTATTACTCGCTTATACTACATGTATAAAGCATACCGAAAATAAATTCAATTGTTACAGTATCTCTTACATTACTCCAAGTGTTACCCCCTTACCGAAACGAAACTATAAGAGAGGTATGTGCAGAGTAGCGTTGATAGGGATGCTGGTACATATACTTGCTTTAGTACTGTCTCATAACCAATTCATGTAATAGGCAGATTGTAAAAACACTTTAAAGCTTGCTACTCTCTGATCGTCTGTCAATTGAAATGCTGTAAAGCCACGGAACATTTCAATGAGTTGCAGATCTGGTGAGAGTGAGCAGATACTTTTAAAGGTACTGGTACCTAGAGACTTAGAGAGTTTCATCCAGAGTGTGGTTCTCCATTTGTCATTAAATGGGCAAAACAACAGTATATGTCTGCTAATCTCGTCTGTGACCAAGTGACATTTCATACACTGTATATCGTATTTATGAGAGAAAAACCTACACATTAGGATAAAGACGGATGTACAATGTGGCTGTAGGTATGTGTATTCTCTACAGAAATTCCATAGGTTACAAGTTTCATATTCTGACTGGACTAGGGAGAAAGTATTTAAACTTGCATCGCAAAGTAACCTACTATTCCAGTCGAATACTACCTGGGTTTTTACTGCCAGTTTAACGTTATATTTCCATACACCTACACTCGGGAATATACCATCGTGTAAGTAATCTAAGAAGAACTGTGTCAGATTATATTTTCCTAGAATTCTATATATATCGGGGATAAAACCTTTTGCAATTTTGGGAGATGTCATGAATGATGTGGTTCTATGCACAAACACGTCTTTGATTTTAAACTTGGTATCTAATCGACAGAGTTGACCAAATAGTAGAAGTTTCCGTTTATCTATCAGCTGGACTATAGGATATATACCGAGACAGCTTAATGCTATATCCGTTCTAGTATATGTAGGGATAGATTGAATACGTTTGATACATTGTCTATGCAATTTTCGCAAGGGGAGTAACTGGGTATCGGTGACACCGTTCCACAATTCGCTCCCATATAATGCTTTTGGTAGTACAATGGATTCGTATATTTTTTTACAAGTTGCAGGATGCAGGCCGTTTCTATAAATACCACAGTCTACAATGCTGAAGAAGGATTTACGCAACCGATCACAACTTGTAGCTATATTTTCACTTAAATCTAGGTCTTTATTACATTGGACGCCTAGATGGAGGTAACTGCTGGTTTCATGAAAGGTTTCATCACCCAGTTTCCAGTATCTCTCTGTACTCATGGTGTCATTGAATACAACAGTATTGCATTTGGTAGCGTTGTAGAGATACCGTTCACGTTTAGAGTTCATATAACACAAGTTGATTAACGTATCTAGACCATGCTTAGTGTTCGATAATACAACCATGTCATCGGCGGAGGTAGGGCATCCACAACTCAAGTCTCCAATCCTGAAGCAATATGGGCTTCTTTCTACTTCATTCATTAGTTCGTTTATGAAGACGAGGTAGAGGAACGGACTCATACATTGACCTTGGCGGGTTCCCTGTAGGATAGGGAACCACTCCGACATGTAACCATTGGACTTAACGCAACTTAAGCAGTTATCAAAAAATGACATGATAGCTTTGAAAAGCATAACATGGATACCAGTTTTGTATAGTTTAACAAGCAACGATGCAATCCAAGTCCTGTCGAAGGCTTGTCTAGTGTCCAGGAAGCAAGCATAAATGGGAGAATGGTGTTCCATACCATAATTTACACATTCTCTTAACATGAATGACGTCATCAGGCAGTTTACTTTCTTCTGAAAACCACCCTGAGATGCATTGAATGTTACTTTTTTGTCCTGTTCAATAAAACTTAAAAGGACCTTCTCATATAGTTTGAGAATGACTGAGCACAATGAAATCGCTCTGTAGCTATTTGGTATATAATGTTACTATAACACCTTTTTTCATTTCAGACGGTGTATATGAATATGTAATCATGTAATTAAACAGTTGGGTTATGACTTTTATTAATAGTGAACCACCATATATGACATTTTCGTAGCATATATCGTCATTTCCACTGGCCTTTCCTTTTTTACAAGATCGAAGTGCTGTCTGTACCATTTCAACACTAACAACATGTTTACTACTGGTTTGTGGAGAGACTATGGACTTAATAGTTAATAATTCGGTTTCCACAGAATGTTTATGTTCTTCGCTAAAACTTGGGTCGGCCGAAGGAGAATACAAGTCACAGAAGTACTTTCCCCATTCATAATTTATATCCTGGAGGTTATTATAGGTGGTGCCACCAAAGCACATTTCAAATCCCTTGTTGTCTATTGTTTTGTTTCTACGTTTATTTATTAACCGCCAAAATTCGTTGTTGTCACATTCAGCGGCCGTGTCAACTTGTGCGTCTTGCTCATTTAAGTATGTCAAAACTGCCAATCGATGAGCAGAGCGGAATTTTCTCTTATAAATCTTATATTGTTTAAAATACACGGAATCGTCATTCGTTGGCCTGTGGTGTTTTATCCATTCTATGCGTTTTATGACCATTTCTTTATGTAAACGTGTGAGAAGATCATTCCAATAGGGTTTGATGTATGATTTAAATTTAACCTTTGGTATGAACAATTGAGTTGCAAGGTTTACAATGACAACGATTCCTGAGTATAAATCGTCTATATCCGAGGTGTGTCTGACAGGGAAATCGAGTGCGCAAGACAAAACATCGCTGCATTCTAAAAAGTGCATATATTGGTCAACATGTTCTTGTTTACCATTGTGCCAATTGATAATATTTGGGGAAATGACACGAGTCTTAGGACCATGACTCGTTTGTATAGACAAAGAACAAATGATTGGACGATGGGTTGAAACATTTAGTGCGCTATCTTCTAGGATTTGACAGTCCAATATGGTGCTTAAGATTCTATCTGATATCACAACATGATCTATCAACGTTTATCTGTTTGTGTTATATGGAACGTTACTGTATTTAGCCCCACGGCATATGTTCAGAGTATTTATTGGTATAAGTGAGTACTTGTTCAATAATTCTAATAATAGTGTGCCTCTAGAATCTATATTAAAATATGTAGATAAACGTTCAGTGCCTAGTTCGGTATTATAATCCCCCATTATAATCAATGAGCCTTTATCTTCATACATACATATCATGTTCTCCAGTTCTTCCAAACAGTTTCTGTATATATTCATACTATGATTCTTACATGGTAAGTAAACCTGAAAAACGAAAATATACTCCCCAGGATTCAGTACAATTTGTATACCAATAAAGTGTTTTACATTAGTTTCTAATATTGTTACAAATTGCGTCATACGCTTATGCCATAACAGGGCTATGCCACCTTTACCGACCCGCCTATGACTACACGTATCAAGATCGGGGTCCGAGACAGCGTAGCTCACATAATCAGAGTTAATACAATCGAGAAAGTGCAGATTTTGTTTGAACAACCAGTGTTCTGATACCCCACATATATCAACGTCGGACTTAGTTAACATGTCACACAGCCTGACACAGGTAGCTAGCACTGGAAATGATACCGGTTGAATTCCAAGTTGCAATATTTATTGCATATTTATTAGGTTTAGTATTCATGATCTTCGTCACATTCGTCGCGCAGGGGCGAATAGGGATTATAATTCTGGTTATTGTAGTGTTTCCACCTGTTTAACCCATTATGTTGGCCATTGTTATAACTGTTACGGTATGTATCTCGGCCACGACGAGATGATCTTTGCTCGGAGTAATCATCATCTGTCTGGGTGTTATAACGGCTTTTATAAGCATTCATGGATAACCACGGCCTACAGGTTACTCCTCTTGGCCAGAAATGTGGGTCATCAACGAGAAGGTTAGCATTGCCGTCATCTTCTACATTGATGCGAATTACAACCGTTCTAAGCTTACGGTTTCTAAATATAGTGACCTTTGTGACCGATGGTCCTTTCCTCTCAATACCTTTGGTTAATTTAGTCTCAGTAATGTTATGCTTGAACCCTCCCACATAGAACCGTTTGGTACGTCTCCTAACATATTGGGAGAAATCGTCATCATCATCATCACCTACCTGGGAATTGGGTGCAGGGCGCGTATTGTGCGTGTGGTTATGGGTATCATTGCGTGACCCATTTGTCGCCGGGGGCGTATTTTTCGACGGGGGATTGGTGTTGTTGTTCGATTGGGGGATAGGGGTTCTTTTACTGTGAGCTACGACATTGCTAGTCGAGCCTCTCCGGTCGGGCCTTTTAGCATAGGGTCCAACGTGGGCGCGTATTTGCGAAAATGATATGTCATTTGCTGATCTATTATCATCCCTTTTTGAAACGATGGTAGGGATTGTTACATTGTTGCGGGACATATCTACGTCCTTGTTAAGATTGTGAACATAGGTATTTTCGATATAGGGTGTGGCAATAAATCAGTGTACATATGAGGCATGTCGGTAGCAGGTGACAACTTATTCTCTATGTCAGTAGAGTGTGGTACTCTATCTTCTATTGCTACATCTGTGGTTACACTCTCAGAAGCAGGTGTCAATATACCGGTGGGTATTGGGGAGTCGCTTATAGACGGGGGGTTAGAAATGTATGTTTCGGTATTTGACACTGGGTCAGGAGAATGATCCCGTTCACCATTATGGCAGTTTTCTACACATGTTTTCAAATGTGAATATGCAGATGAGAGCTTCAGTAAGCTATCTTGCGACTGTTTAAGTGAGTTAGAGTTGGAATGAATGAATGTTTTACACGTTTTTACTTCTTGTATTACATTAGCTACCAGCTTTGTTATACGCACTTTTATGTTATCTACACATGTCTGCACAAGCTTCTGATTGCTCGATATATCATTTTCGAATATCTTCACCGCATCATATATGTTCTTCAATTCGTCGGTACGAGTGTTTTCTGAAACGCTACTTCTCTGTTTTATTAACAATATATCTGCTTGTAGGGATGCTATTGTCGATTTTAGATGAGTTATCTCCTCTTTGCATTGACATTTGTCGTTTTGTTGCATTGTAGTAGTAACTACAGCAGAAGAATTACGTCGGTTCGATTTCTTCGACATACTGATGATGTCTTTCAATACTGAGTAATTCTCACCCTCGACAACCGTTAAGACTGTGTGTATGTCATAGGCCAGTTTCACATCAGCAGAATCGCCATTTCTAGTGTTAATTCGACGCTTCAGGTCACTACCTACATCGAATGGAAAATCCTCCGAGCCGCGAAGAATATTGAATAACATTTGACGGCTGTGTTCTAATTTCGTTTCTGACTTGCTGTATTCTAATAGCAATTTATTTACAAACATATCTCTTGCTAGTTCATTGAGCCAAGTTTGTAACACATGGAGCTCCGCATCAGTATCTGATACCTCTGTATCAGGGCTTATACTGTAGTCCGCCTGTGCGAGCCAAGGTTCGTCCACATCGCTATTACAGGTTGATGGTAGTTGCCGATTGGTATTTGGTAACATCGGCGACGGTTCAAATATACTGCTATGTTGTGTATTTACACGGTGGTTTCATCCCCGGTTCGAGAGTACTCGCTTTTGCCGGCTAGGCGAGACTAGAAAAGGTCGTCAACCCGGATGACCTTGTACCTCGGACGATCCGAATATAAGGCGGGACGAAGCCGCATGAGGACAGACGATACTCAAAGACAACTTGGATTACGGAAACGTATATTTGGCGGTGAGTTACAATACTCTTGTAATGTAGTCTTTTAACGCTTAGCTATTTATTATACTAACTTTGATAGTATGGTAGCTTGTATGTATATAGATAGAAATATATACTAAAATGGCGCTGCGAGCAAATTATCGAATATGCAGCCTGCTTAGTTTCGATTTATGAAACAAAATGGCGGGCATCCAATTTTTTTCCCAAGGTCATCACATTTAAATTTTTTTTTTTTTTTTTTGGGCAATTAGTTGGTTTACATGTAACAGCGGGGCATTGTAATTACATTCCTAATGCTGCAATGCTCTGCTATGAGCGTTACTTAAACCTTTTGGCATATTTACAAGAGAAATAAGAATAAACGACCGCACAAAAATAGCAAAATACTTGACCGCGAATACTGTTTTGCATTTGAATCGGCCGCCTATAGCATGGATAACTCTTGTATATATAACACACGGGATGTGGATGGCCATACGTCGGGTTTACTATCACGAGTTGAGGCCGAATGCTCATTCTTAGTGTGGTTATACAGGGAGTTGTGCTGGCGGTAGGCAAATGTTGTACCCTCGTGTGTCTTGTAAGTTTTTTCCTTTCTGTCTATTTATATGGAATGCAGTGTGGCTGTTGGAATTTCCGCCCAAGTAATACACGCAGTTATACTTCATTGGCAATTATCTCAATAAATATTGGTGTTCTGTACTGCTGATACAAATTATTTGTTATTCTAATATTAAGACATTTATAGGTTGTTGCACCTTTGTAGTGGTTGGTGGTGTCGCCAAGGCTTAATATTAGTCCCTATGCACAATATATCCTTGGCCGTTTCAGCTAGGAGTTATTCAATAGGACTTTAGAGCCCGGCGGACTTCCACATTATGCTGTTGCACATTATAATATGTCTAAATAATGACTATTTGGTCTGTCGTTCATTAACCTTGGCAGTTAGGGGCTTTTTCCAATCCATGTCGACTTATGGGACCTGGCGCATGCTTATCGTTATACCGCAACCGATGTTTTGGTTACGTCTGTCAGTTTGGGGGAACCGGATATAATGCCATGTCCGTACCGCAACCGATGTTTTGGTTACGTCTTTGCCGGCTCGAGGCAGCTGGTTTAGGCCTATATATTTATATCGCAACCGATGTTTTAGTTGCATCTATGTCAACTTGCAGAGCGTACTGCAACCGATGGCATGGCTGGTTCTTTTTCAACTTGTGGAGTTTGTTTTGGGTTTGGGCGGGGAGGTACCCATCTCAACTTGCGGAGTTCTTCAGCTGCTGGCATGGCTGCATCTGTCTCAACTTGTGGAGGTCCTGCATCCGTTGACTCATTATGGATAGATTAGTCCGACATGCTGTTTTATTTTGTACAAAATATTTCCCATGGACTGAATTTGCATAGGCATGTCTACATTTATTATGAATATTTGGCACTCTAAATCATTTCCATTCTGTATGTCAACGAACTATGACAACTCGAGCAGTAAGTACAGACACTCCTAAATGGGGCTTTATTGAGTTAATGCAGTATTTGACATAGTATCGTTGGTTATTTTAATTAACAATGTAGCAATTGTAAGTGGAATAATTTCTGATATGGATTTTGCCAGATCTGGTTACCTAATGTGAAACTTACATTCAGACATTTAGTGAACAGGGTAACACAGTTATGGCCAAATTTTATTATAATTCACTTGGGACGAATGTTCATGAATAACGGTTGATCAGAGACATTTCCTAACGGGTATCTATTTTTTGGATTAAATATGATAGATCACTAAATTAGTGTTTTCTGAAATATCTAGAAAATTGACCATCTTAAAACCATCTTAAAATATCATATTTTGTTTATAGGTACATGACACACCTATTTAGCAGATATTGTTCCACTGCTATGGTACAATATGACATAGTGGACCATAAACGATATTTCCACCACCAGTTTAATGCGGGTCATAAATTGATTTGTTATCAATCGGTGAAAATTTATTCCAGTTTATTCGTACGGTTTTCTGGACTATTTAGATTAATGTTATGTCGATTTAGATTTAAGGGAGTTTTAAGGGTGGAGGAAGTGTTGTTTAATACTTATAAAATAACCCGTTCATAAGAGTTATTTTTATTATAGTTACTGGTTACTCTGGTCACTGTTATACGAGAACAAAGCTTACAGATCATCCAGTAAGCTTGTATTACTGTCCAATTGATTTGGGACTAGTGTTTGTTTACTGTCCAATTGATTTGGGACTAGTGTTTGTTTACTGTCCAATTGATTTGGGACTAGTGTTTTAAGTCATAGTACTTGAATAGGTACTTTTGCGCTAACGATACTGTATCGAAAGAATTGGTGTATAGTAGTGGACTACCCAATTAGGATGAGTACAAGTCCTACTCCAACTTTAGTGGCTGTCAATGTTGCCTCTTATGAGGAATTGCTCATAGTACCGGGATTGGGTGAGAAAACCGCTCGCAAAATCTTACAATTGCAGCGTAGAAACATACTCATCACAGAGTCTGTGCTGAGAGCAATCAGTTTTAGGGTAAATCCTAACTACATTGACTTTGCAACTGATATCTTAGTCGCAAGGGGAGATTCGCCAAGTGGGACGAGTGTGTCGGGGATGACGGGGCAAGAGGAGATGGGAGATACTAATTTCCTCATCCTCTCACAAACACCTGTGGCCGGCATGGCTTCGGGTACACGACACCTGACTAGACATGTATCTGCTTCACCGACTCATTCCCCGCGTGATCCTCGGGCCGTCGCACAGACTGGGCCTAAAACACTTACCTATGGGGGTAATGAAGCTGGTCAATCACAGGCAGCACTGGGGGATGGGGGTGATATATCCGGTGGTAGAGGAGCAACCTCAAAGGTTCTGCCCCAACATTATGCTGGAAAATGTATTGCTCACACTCCCGTACCTAGGGATACGTCAAGAGAGAAATCCCAGCAACAGCTAAGGCTAGAGGAATTGTCCAACCGACGCAATAGGGACCAGCAATTACTTAACGAGGGGAAATTATGTAAGGATACCCCTGTGCGGGAGTACTACAAACAGGTCAGGCACGAGGGTAAACCAAGTAGCCACATCCCAACTTCAAGGATGACCCTGTATTTAAAGATACCCCTGTTAAGGAATACTACAATCAACAAGTCAGGCACGAGGGTAAACCAAGTCGTCCTCATCCCAACAGTAAGGATGAACTTGTGATTGATAATAGAATCCCTGAAGGTCCGATTCCGACTCAGCCTTATCCTGGAGCTCGTATTGTCGATCCCGGTCACCTGTATGAACAGCAGACCCCCAATATTTGACCATAAGAATTTAGATCCCAGATCGGGACAATGGGGCGCGGGGAGAATTCCTCATCCTATGGAATTCCCATATTACTATGGATTTCCACAATATGGTATCCCGTCATACGGATGCCCATCTCCTATTGCCACGCAATCAGGAGTGTATGTCACCCCTCCAGATAACTTGCAATTTAGAAGGGACTCGCTCCATTAACCGCAGGACGTAAAATATGAGATGCCCTCATCCATACGGCCACATAGGCAGGGTTATGCGAATCCGCAAGTACGCCCACATCGATTACCTGATCACATACAACAGGTAAACCGGGAACCTTCAGTACCACATGTCCGACTGGTTAACAGGGATATCAAGTGGGACCGCCCCATTCATGAGGAGGAATGTGATGACGATAGGCCACAAATACAGCCGCGCCACCGACCCATCCGCCCTCAGTTAAATATTCCTAAAACCCTGTCGTATGACGGGACTGGAAAATGGCGCTCATTTAAGCTCACATTTACAAATTATGCTGATGAGTGTGAATGGGGAGCGCAGGAACGTAGGGATCGCCTTTGCTACATACTCACTGGAAAGGCAAGTGATTTCTACACCCATGTTCTTGAAAGGAACCCAAATGTGGACTGTTTCGCTCTGATGTCAACATTTGACAAACGCTTTGATTTTCGTGACTTGGCAGAGGCTCTAGTACTAGAGTTCCATCAAGCCGAACAACAATTAGGCGAATCTATGGAGGAATGGGGTGAGCTGGTAGTAGATCTGTCACTCCGGGCATAAAGTGAAATGCAGAATAACCGCATGTATAACATGGCTGTGGTACGTTTCTGTCAAGGCTTGACGGATCGTGATGCCGGCGCTAGTGTATGTAATCAACGGCCGGAATCCATTGAATCGGCCATAAATAGTGTTCGGTTGTTCCAACATACAAGACATATTATGAAAAGGAAAATGGTGCGATTTGATAAAAATCGTACTGAAATAATGGAACTCACTGGACATGAATCGGACGATTCTGAGGATGGCTATCGGGTCCAGAGCGTTTCTCGAAAGGACTTAGTGAAGACTATGGGAAGTAAATTGGATCAGGTCGTAGAGAGATTGTCAAAAATGACAACTATGTTAGGGCGTCAAAATGTAAGCGAAAGCTCTCCGATTAGATCTCATATTGCAGGGTCATGTTACCATTGTGGCAAAGTGGGACATTTTCGAAATAGATGTCCAGTCTTGCCGCGAGACAAAACTGTCTCTCAAATTGCTGATGAGTCTTTAAACGACTCCGGGTCGGACTAAAGGGCCTAGGCCTGACCCCACCTTCACCAGAGAGCCTTAATGAAACCACAGAGATGGCTAGTCTGTGTCTCGATGCAGATGTAATACATCAAAATCCTTTTGCGATTTATCCCAGCTCTTATTCTGCGGATATCTGTCCTTCTGAGGGCACACCCATTGATAAGGGTAGATGTAATCTTGGTCCAAGTAGAGCAGAGGAGAGTCCCGAGGAAGATATAGTTAGCCTTAGCGGTCTCGATTCTGCTCACCGCAATATAGACCTTCATCGGTATACGACCCATAGTCCTCGTAATACGGACCTAGGGAATATAACAACCGTAGCTAACCCCAACGGTCTCGAGTCTGCTCACCATAGTGTAGACCATCATTTGTACGAGACCCATAGTCCTCGTAATACGGACTTAGGGACCATAAAAGTGTGTACAATGGATCCGTTGATGCAGGATACCACTTTCCCGGAGACTAGTCGCCCTGAAATAGAAAACGAGCCTCTGGAGGAGAGCATTAATATATGTCAGCTTAGGTCTAACTCAATGTTGCAAGCACAAACTTCGATAAATGGAGTGGCAACATCTGCTGTAATTGACACAGCAGCCCAGGTTTCCCTGATTTCAGATAAGTTCTATTCAGAACTAATAGATAAACCCCCGGTGATAAAAAGGGTCAAAATGCATACCGCCGGAAGGGAGTTATCTATGAAAGGGTACATAGTGGGACCTGTGAAGGTTAAATTGGTCTGGACTGGACCGAGCCTAAACACACCTGGGGCAAACAGGAAGCTCTTTTCCGCCGAATATTGTCTCTCTCCTGTGCAGGTAGGGTGTTGGTCCTCCACTTCAGAGGTAAGACCCCTCTTGACACTACGGTGTACGCCAGGGGTTTGGAGATTGTGCGGGATTATTGCGCCAAAATACAACCAATTCATTTACATTGTTTTGGTGGCAGTTGCGCAGTGGTTAAGGCTTGGATACAGTCATTTCCAGACTGTTACTTCGGGTTCACGGCCAAAAACGTCCAAGTTTCAGCCGGATCAGATCGAAGCATTGAAGTCGATCTCTTCGAGCCGTCTCTTGCTGGAGACCGACTCCCCGTTCTTGTCTCCTGGGGTAGGGGGTGATCATTCGCCCGTTATAAATACCCCGGAGTTGGTGGCTTTGAGGAGAGGTATGACGGTGCAGAATATGTTGAAGGTTACTACGGACAATAGCCGCCGTCTTTATCACCTCTAAACACTATGTACATCCATCATCCTGATTCTGTAATACTACGACCGAAATTAGTTTCCAACCATGGTAGGAATTTCTTTCGGTTTCATTAACATATTTGGGTCAACATTTATTCGTAATAATAATAACATTATTAACTGCCCAGGTAACATATTCTTTAGCACCATATGTCAAAAGAGGTGCTATATATTACTTTAATGGGGATGTATCAACGTTTCCACTCGCACCCCAATGCATAGGGATACATAAATATTAATGAATGGTCTCTAACGGGCTCATGTTACCTTGGCTGAGGATAATTGGTTCATCCCATTCCTTCAGTCATACTATAGCGGGCAGCTCATCCCCCAGGGGGAGGGTTAATGTTATAAAACGGGGAAGAGTGTTGTGTATTTACACGGTGGTTTCATCCCCGGTTCGAGGGTACTCGCTTTTGCCGGTTAGGCGAGACTAGATAAGGTCGTCAACCCGGATGACCTTTGTACCTCGGACGATCCGAATATAAGGCGGGACGAAGCCGCATGAGGACAGACGATACTCAAAGACAACTTGGATTACTTGGATTACGGAAACGTATATTTGGCGGTGAGTTACAATACTCTTGTAATGTAGTCTTTTAACGCTTAGCTATTTATTATACTAGCTTTGATAGTATGGTAGCTTGTATGTATATAGATAGAAATATATACTAAAGCTATCTAGCGTATTTGCGTCTGACACTGATATAGGCACTTTGACCTCTGTTTGGTCACTTAAAGTCACTGGTTCTAACTCCGTAAATTCTTTGTTATTTGCCATTGTGGTATATTTACATTCCTATATACCTCTAGTGCATTGTTTATTTGCAATATGCTACATACTACAGTTATGGTGAGCACTTTTTACGCACACTATTTGTGATATTTTTCCATACTATTTGAACAAAGGAAAATCTGTATTTGGCTGTCTTAACTATCAGTTCGATAATTATTTGAGGTATTGTTTATCGGAAGTGTTACAAATGGTACTTAGCTTAGTTTGTAATGAGATATATCCATTTTCTTCACTAATTAATCCTCAATTTAATATTTTCTAACACCGAGAAAAAATCCATGTCTTTTTCCCAGGCATGCGCAAATGGCATCTGGTCGCCTAAGGACATGTAAACAGACTGGTGTCAATTTATCCAATCTTGTGTATCCAAAAATCACCAACAAGATTAATCAAGCAACTGAAAAAGTAACATGTATAAATTTAAACTGTCGCAGTCTTATTAAGAAAAGCGAACACATTGGGCAAATATTGCGAGAAGAAAAAATTGATTTTGCTTTACTTACGGAAACCTGGTATTCTGACGAAAAACATCACCATGTCGAAACTTCAGATTTAAACCAGATTTAAACTCAGTGTGGCTAATATAAAGAACAGAGGTGGCGGAGGTGTAGCAGTTACATGTCGTACAACAGTGAATATTCGTAGATTGTCCATGGGGACTTCACATACATTTGAATTTGGCATTTGGGAACTCATTCTCAAAAACATTACTATCCATCTAGTTGGCATATACAGATATCCCTCTGTTTCCACTCCTGCTCAGTTTGTGCCTGATTTCTTTGATTTCATGGAAGAGATACTCACCAAGTACAACACTATATTAGTAATGGGTGATTTCAATCTTCATGTTGATGAAAACAATGCTACAATTGTAGAATTCAAAAATTCACTATGTGCGATGGGTCTGAGTCAGCATGTTAACTTTACAACTCAAACCGCTGGTCATTATTTGGATCTTGTTATCACGGAGGCTGCAAATGGCATCGAAATTCTATCTTGCGAGCCTGGATCTCTTGTGTCAGATCACTGTGTTGTAAAATTAATCTTAAACGTTCAAAAAGAAACCATGACAAGCAAAACTGTGGAATTCCGGAATTTTAAGCAAATTGACCATGCCGATCTTTCAACAGACCTTGCTGATATTGTAGTGGAATGCGATGACATAGATTCCTTCGTAAATCAGTTTGAAATAGCACTAGAGTCAGTACTGGATAAACATGCACCACTGACAAAGAAAAACGTTATATGCAGATCACCTAAACCATGGTTTACGGCTGATATACTCCATCTAAAACAATTGCTACGTAATGCAGAACGAGTGTGGAGGAAATACAGACGACCAGATCAGCTTCAGACAGTGAAACAGCTTCGTCTCAAATATCATTATGAAATTTGTAAAGAAAAAATAACAGTTTTAAGTGAGAAGGTGGAAAACTCTAAGGGCGATTCCAAACAACTGTACAAGTTGGTTTCCGAATTAACAGGGACAAAATCTGAAAATCCGATGCCATCCGAGGAAAGCAACATTTCATTGGCTGAACAATTTGCTGATTTCTTCATGGATAAAATTGGCAAAATCCGTGACTCCCTTAAAGACTACGAACGTTATGTACCAGCAGAAAGAGACACTCCATCTATAGAAACATTCCAAGATCTTGATAGCGAAGAAGTAAAAAAGCTTATAATGGGGCTTCAGACAAAATCATGTGAACTTGATAAATTGCCAACCAGACTGTTGAAAATGCATCTTGAGGAATTACTTCCTTTAATTACCAACTTGGTGAATTTGTCTCTTAGGCAAGGAATTTTCCCTGCAAAGTGGAAACATACAATAGTTCGACCACTATTAAAAAAGGCGGGACTTGATCTTGTACTGTCCAATTATCGTCCTGTGAGCAACTTAACATTTCTATCTAAACTCACAGAAAAGGCAGCCTTGTTTAGATTAAACGATCATGTCAGTAAAAACAACCTTCTGCCGAAGAACCAGTCTGCGTATAGACGCTATCATTCATGTGAAACTGCACTACTCAGGTGAGTGAGTGATCTACTAAATGGCATGGAACACCAAGAAGTCAGTGCTCTCATGGCATTGGACTTAAGCGCCGCGTTTGACACGGTTGACCACGATATTCTAGTGCAAGTACTGAAATCACAGTATGGACTTAGTGGTGCAGCTATTCATTGGATCGACTCTTATCTAAGACCACGCAGCTGTAGTGTCACTGTCGACTCCGCCGTATCAACCCCACGTCCAATACAGTGTAGCGTCCCCCAGGGTAGCTGTTTAGGGCCCTGGCTCTACTTGACTTACGCCGGAACATTGTTCAGTGTAATCCCTCAGTCAATTTCATTATATGGATTTGCAGATGATCACATAGCAAACAAAATGTTTAAACCAACATCTGAGGATAATGAAAAACAAGCTATCCAAGAACTTGAAAATTGTGCTTTAAACATCGATAACTGGATGAAGCAAAACAAACTCAAAATGAACTCATCAAAAACGGAATTCATCTTATTTGGGAGCAGACATCAACTCAAAAAATGCTCAGTAACAGAACTTAACGTTGCTAGTGACAATATCAAATATGTGAGCTGTATGAGGTATATTGGTGCATATTTAGACGAGAATCTCAGTTTTAAAGATCACATCAAACGAAAATGTCAGACCGCAATGTTCAATTTTCTCAGAATAAAAAATATTAGAAAATACCTTACCAAAGAAGCAACTGAAATTCTGGTGTTATCACTTGTCATCTCGCATCTGGATTATTGCAATGGAATTCTATTTGGTGTTCCCAAATGTGATATCAAAAAAATGCAAAGAATACAAAATATGTGCGCTAAACTTGTTTTAAAGCTCAGGAAATATGATAGTTCAAAACAAGCACTGTACCAACTTCACTGGCTTCCCATCAGGGCCAGAATTGAATTCAAAATTCTTACTATAATGTATAACTGTTCAAAAGGCCATGCCCCTGCGTATCTTACCGAGTTATTAATTGAAAAGGTACCAAGACGTAGATTAAGATCTTCAGATGTTACTGGTTGTTATGAGGTACCGTATAACAAACAAAAAACATTTGGTGACAGGAGCTTCAAAACAGTAGGGCCACAGCTATGGAACACTTTACCCGTAGATTTGAGAAACTTGGATTCTGTAGAAACGTTTAAGAAACACCTTAAAACATTGTTCTTCAGAAAATGTTATTCATGGTTTTAAAACATTCATGTATTGACAGACTGAACAGGATAGTTGTAGAATTAGTGTAGTGTTAAAAAAGGTTTTAGAAACAATGATATAATTTACTAAAAATTATGCTTATAATAATGATTGATCAAATATGTGTTATTGTGTGGTAACATAATTATTTTTAGACCAATGTCTTTTATGTCACGTGATGTAAGCGGTAATGGTCGCTTTTTTTGAGCTGGTGAAAATCAATGTGAAAAATGGAAATAGTGAGCGTATAATAATACAAATATTTATTAAATTGGATATATTATTTAGTATAAACATGTTCTACAATGACTGGTGGAAATAAAAAACGTAAAGATCGGAATAGTAGTGGTAATGAAAGTGATAAACATAACAGCACCAAACAAAGAAGCGCGTCGGAGGAGAAAGAGCAACAAGTTGTAGTAAGTGAAATACTGAGCCAAACTAACTCCATTTTGTATGATAATGATAAAGCAGACAGTGATTGTGTATTTAAACTAAATGATATAGTGATTATACCACCAAAATCAAAACCAGACACTATGGCAGAGGGTAGTACCAGTATGCAGGAGACAACGAACGCTGATTTATTGGTTTATTTAAAGAGAATAGAGGGGAGACTAGGGAATGTAGAGAAAAGGCTAGAAACATTAGATCTTCTGGAGCAGAAAGTGGAATCATTCGACCAGGAATTAAAAAAGTTATGGATATCCATGGAAAACAGGTCTAAGAGGGTCGAAGAGAGAGTTACTACGGTGGAAGAGAAGGCGGAGAGCATTGACTTTGAAGTGAGTACGAATTCCAGCAAAATTATTTCACTACAGAAAGAAAATGTTGAGTTAAAAGATAACGTTTTGTATTTGCAATCGCAATCAATGAGAAATAATTTGATATTCACAAACATACAGGAGGCCAAGGCTGGGGTAACGGAGGACATTGAGGCCAAACTGAGGACACATATGATTGATAATATGAACATTGCAAAGGATTTAGCGGACAGCATTGGATTAGAACGTGTTCATAGGATGGGGCAGGTTTATAGAGACAAGAACAGAAATGTAGTGGCAAAATTTACATTATTTAAAGATAGAGAAATGGTTCGCAGAAAGTGGAAAGAACTGGAGGGTACACTATTTGCAGTGTTTGAACAATTCCCAAGGGAGATAATCGAGAAGCGGAGGAAGTTAAAACCGAAGGTAAAAAGCCACAGAGAGAAAGGGGACAGGGCGTGGATCGCGTACGATACGCTGTACGTGAACGGTAAACCGGTTCGAGACTAGGAGCACGCAGGGGGTGAACTTCACATCCTATCCTGGAACATTAATGGATTTACCCGTAGTAAGAGAGACAGTGATGACTTTTTAAATTTACTATGTAACAATGATATATGCTTCCTTTATGAATCATGGACACATTCTTGTAGCGATATTTCCTTAAGCGGGTATGTTTCTCATACTTTTTATAGGAAATTCCAGCATCGTAATGCTCGACGTTGTAGCGGTGGGGTTATTTTATATTATAAGGACACACTGAAAGATGGTATTGAAATTGTTAAAAATTATTCTGATACTATTATCTGGATAAAACTTGATCGAAACCTTTTCCATTTAAATGACGATGTATATATATGTGGTACTTATATCTGGTGTGAAGATTCCCCTGCCTATAATACTGTTAATGTCGATCTATTCGAGATTTTAGAAGAAGATACTGTATCATTTAGTAACTTGGGATCTGTATATGTCACAGGCGATTGTAATAGTAGAATAGGAAATAAGTGTGATTATATTACACATGACCGAACCAACAGTTATACGGACGATACAGATTATATCCCCGATGTACCCTTGCATCGGGCCTCCGTTGACAATGTTAGTAATAGTCACGGTATTAAATTGCTTGATCTTTGTAAATCTTCTACACTGAGAATTATTAACGGTCGGATTGGAAAAACTGATTGTCATACATTTGTGTCCAAAAATGGAACATCTGTCATTGATTATTTACTCACTAAAGAATGTAATTTTTCACAGATCAGTAATTTTACAATAGATTCTGTCAATGAGTGGAGTGACCATACACCGTTACGATTTGCACTATTTTGTAATAATATTTCACCTGCGTGTGAAAATGTAAGTGACGTTATATTTAAGTGGAACCCTATACATAAAGACCTGTTCCGTACACGATTAATCACGAAATTTCCCGATTTAAATAATTTAGTTGAAAATATTAATATATCTGATAGATCATGTATTAATAATGTTATAAATGATTTTACCGATATTATAAGAAATGTTGCTGACCCTCTGTTTAAAAAAACATGTAATGGCAGTTATAGACCTACCTTTACAGATACATCTGTTGTTAAGGATGCCGAGTGGTTTGACATAGAGTGTGTTGATGCAAAGAAGTTATATTTAGACGCATTAAGATTATATAACATTTGTAAAACAGATACAAGTAGGATACACTTTTGCAAATGTAAGCACGACTACAAAACCATTGTACGTAAGAAAAAGAAATTGAGTGAAATTAAGAAGTTAGCTGATATTGAAAGGCTAAAATCTTCAAAACCGAAAGAATTTTGGAAATATTTTAAGAAAAACAAACGAAAAGCTAGTTCCAACATATCTGTAGATGATTTTAAAAAATATTTTGCAAATCTGAGCAACGATATAGGCAATTGTTTTAATGTAGATGCTGAGGAGTTTTGTACCGAAAACAATTTTAATGACAATAATTGTTCATTCGAAGAATTAGACCAGCCGATCATCGTTGGGGAAGTTTTGTCTGCTGTTAAATTATTAAAGGCTGGTAAAGCTCTAGGTACTGACTGTTTAATGAATGAATATTTTATTGAATGTATCGATATTATATCTGCCCATGTATGCGACATTTTTAATTCTATATTAAATTCGGGTTATTTTCCGGATAAGTGGACAGAGGGTGTTATTATACCTGTACACAAAAAAGGTAAAATTAGTGACGTAAATAATTATCGTGGAATTACTCTCGTTAGCTGCTTATCTAAATTGTTTACTACCATACTTAATAAGCGGATAGAATCATTTTGTGAACAAAACGATATTATTTCGGACGCACAGTTCGGCTTTCGTAAAGGACGTTCTACTGTTGATGCTGTATTTGTTTTAATGTCATTAATACAAAAATATCTTAATGAAAACAAAAGGCTGTACGTTGTGTTTGTTGATATGATGAAATGTTTTGACAGCATATATAGAAATGCCTTATGGCTTAAGCTATATAAAATTGGTATACAAGGTAAATTACTTCGTATTATTAGAGATATGTACCAAAAGGTGAAATCATGTGTCAAAGCATGTAGTACGTATTCTGATTATTTCCAATATGCTATAGGATTAAGACAAGGGGAGGTAATTTCTCCTGTGCTATTATCTCTCTTTGTTGAAGATTTGGAACTTTATTTACAAAATGATGTCACGTCAGGAATACATATTGATGATATAGTCCTAATATTACTATTATTTGCTGATGATATGGCCATATTAGCTAAAACACCTGAGGAATTGCAACATCATTTAAATCTCCTGAAAACTTATTGTGATACATGGGGGCTAAAGGTTAACAACTCCAAAACTAAAATTGTCGTTTTTCGCAAAAGAGGCGGCTTGTTGCCAAATGAAGTTTGGAGCTACAATTGCCATAACATCGAAGTTGTCAATGACTTTAATTATTTGGGAACTGTATTCAATTATACTGGCAATTTTGCTTTGAATCAAGAACATTTGCATGGTAAAGCTTTAAAAGCTCTTAACACACTATTATTTAATTGCAAAAAGTTTAATTTAAAACCGAAAATATTATGCCAGTTATTTGATGCATTTGTTGGATCTATACTGAATTACGCAGCAGAGATATGGGGCTATACCAAATCCAAGGAAATCGAAAGAATTCATTTGAAGTTCTGTAAACGTATATTGAATGTTAGATTAAATACATGTACAGCCGGAGTATATGGCGAACTCGGTCGTTATCCTTTGTATATTTCGCGCTATGTTAAAATAATAAAATATTGGTGTAAAATTAAAGATTCGAACAATATTTTAATCAGAATATTGTACCAACAAGGATTATATGACTGTAATAGAGGTTGTAAAAACTGGGTGTACAATGTAAAGTCTCTGCTGAACAACTATGGATTTCCCAATGTGTTTTGTAATAATAGTGATATTGATATGAAGGCATTTTGTTATATATTCAAACATCGAGTCATTGATGCGTTCACCCAGGAATGGTTTGGGACTTTAGATAGAAGTTCAGTCCTTGATAATTATAGATTGTTTAAAAATACTCTGTTATGAGAGATACCTCGACGTTGTGCCACGAAACCTTAGGTTGTTTATTAGTAGGTTGAGATTATCTGTTCATCCTTTAAGAATCCAAACTGGCCGATACGCAATAAATAGAATACCGAGAGATCAAAGACACTGTAACTGCTGTAATACATTAGACATAGAAGACGAATATCATTTTATATGTATATGTTCATGCTTTAGCAATATACGTAAAAAGTACTTACATAAATATTACCATTCTAAACCATCGATGTATAAGTATTTAGAATTGATCAAGTCAACTGATAAAAAATGTATATGTAACTTGTCCAAATATGTTAAAGAAGCAATATCCATAAGAAACACGTTGTTGAATAACCAAACTCTTATTTAGTATACTATATGTTCACCCTCTTTACCATAAATTGTAATCAGTAATATACTGATTAACTTTCTTATTAGAATGATAGAAATTATATTAATATTATTGTACTACTAACTATTGTTATACACCATCCTTACATCACATGACAATAACTATGCATAATATATTGTATACTTTTCGACGATGTACTATGTACAAGTCTTGAAAATAAAAATCTGTTCTGTTCTGTTCTGTAAATAACGAGAATTCTGTTCAGGTTTTTATATAAGTACATGTTTATATATTTATTTTACTTCTATTGTACAACGCCAGTGAATATACTATGTGTAAAATTAGGCGATTTATCAAATTAAACAGTTTCAGTTTCAGTTTTAGAGGATGGGAATAAGCTAACATCGTAACATTTCTATTGTCTTATGACTTCGAGATAGCCAGTGTTCTAGCCATTGATAATGTTGTCATATTTATTTTATTGTGACGTCACAGTTGCGATGCGGGTTCGAAAATTATCATGTACATATGCGTAGCCTATGTTATTTTTATTTTTTTAAATTATTATTATTATTACTACTGCTACTACTGCTATTGCTACTGCTACTGCTACTACTACTACTACTACTATTATTATTACTACTATACTACTACTACTACTACTACTGCTGCTACTACTACTACTACTACTACTACTACTACTACTACTACTACTACTACTACAAACTACTACAACAACAGCAACTTTATTTACGCCAGGTTACATATGGTTATGTATCAACATGACCACAGGCACAATTCACAAATGTTTACATTACTTACTATATGACCATAGGGCCAACAGATAATAATTGTGTCTTGTGCCTGTGATCATGACATGGATATGCTATACAAAATAATTATACACATTGGGTATACATTCATGGGGGATAGCAATTGTACTATTTGACTAATAGACCATAACAACATTATAATACAATTTACAGAACCAATCAGCAATATATACGTTGTGCAAAAGATAGTAAAAACAAACATCTATTTGCACGAATAAATATTGTCATATATAAATAGAAATGTATTATATAAATACATTTATTTATATATATGACACATTGTTAACCATGTAAGATTATGATTTTATGCAATATGTATAATCGTCTGCTATTATATTCGCGCCTAAATTATCAGTTCTCTGTTTGCGCGGGAACAATTTTCACTACCGAGTGCAGGTGGTCAGCTATGTAAGATAATTTATTGATGACAGAGACACATGTAATAATATTGTATAACATCACAGATGTTTGGCGCCGTTATGTCTGTTATAGATGTTAATTGTGCTATTTAAGAAATGAGAAATGATGAAGAAATTAGTGCATTATTATCCTGCGAAGGAGGCATTTAAGGAATATATGTAACTCACCTTTAAGATATAAACTGTTTCTATGATAGTTAGAAAAATTAATATTTAAAGAAGTATTAACTCTTAAATATTAAAGTCGTATTAAATACGTGAACGGAATATGGGACTATTATGAACATATGGAAATAGTGAGGCGAACAATAAGATACGAGATATTACGAATATAAGATACATGTAAATTAAATTAAAGGCGATTGTTATAAATTATATTATACAAAGAAAAATGATAGACTGTATTGAGTTATAAATTATTGAAGGTCCATAGAGAAACCCCCTAGACAACGCCAGCGAGTCTACGATAGGATATACCCTGGATAGAGCATTATTGAAGGACCGTAGAGAAACCCCATAGACAACTCCAGCGAGTCTACGATAAGATAGACCCTGGTTAGAGCATTTATACCGGACAAAATATATAAGTAGAAGGAGAGGTTTGCTACAACGTCCAAGCATAAATATATAATGTTCATTTTTACTGAATACATATGTTTGCTCATATAAATATGTGTCTGGGAAAAGAAACCGAAACATTGACAAACATCAATTAGTTACTACTGTCCTGGAAAGATAAAGAAAATCGCGGGAAAATATTAGACAAGTCCACATAAGATAATTTAGTTGGGTCGAAAATCCCGTGAATGTTGCATATTAATTTTTAGATTATTTTAAAGAAACTGGAAAAACAGGTATATGTATCGTCTTTATGATAAAAAAAAATAATTACGAATCCAGTATCGAACGCATGGCCTACGATATACTATACCCCAACGATAACGTGATTCCCACGAAAAAGATAGCTCGGGCTAATATTATTATAGCGGGTAGAAAGAAGTTTATTATCATTTATGTATGCATTACTTGGCACACAGGATTATTTAGTACACCCTACGTATTGATTTGGCTTATTCCAAACCTATTTATAGCAATGCTTGTAAATAACACGTTATCGTTGGACCATAGTAGTAGTAATGTGCTATTGCGTACGGTAATAAGACTGCTTTAAATTAGCAAAACACCGTGAGAAAATTATCAGGTCATATTCATTGCGCACGGGATTCACGATATAGTTAATATGGATCAAACTATTCTATAGTGGTAGAACGTGATTTGATTTATGTAAGGAAGACTTACTGGCATTCATTGCTGGGCAAGGAATTAACCACGCGTTAGTGATTGACAATAATGCATACATATCTTGAGTATATTGGATTATAATTCAAATGCAAGCGTTGCGATGTAAGTTATTTTCGTTTTTGTATAATTACTTAATTGTCGTTTCACACTGACATTGTCTTTCAGATGGGACCTTAAACCGAGGTCTCGTGTCGGTGCTTTACACCGTGCCCGTACAAGATCCAGAGCAGACTCTGGAATGGGTCTCTGTCTGTATTGCACTATCCTCCAAAAATGACAAATGTGAATTGACAAGAGAATACATTATGGTATTCACGACTATTCCGACCATTATAAAATATTGGGGGGAGGGATCTGGTCTGGTGTATATCTGGACGCCCCCAATAATTATGACAAGGATGTACATAAAGTATCAGTTTCGTGTATTTTTACCGAAATTAACAGTATAAAGAGGAACCATTTCTATTTTTATTAACTGTAAATGCGGCATCAAATCCAAGATTAGTATTTGGTATATTTGTTGGGAAACATTAAGCTTGTGATCGTTTGTACGCATCAGTTGTCGTTGTTGTTGATGGAGATAAAAGTTGAGTAAATTATGGGCGCCCCAATATCAAAGCCTTATATACACCCCTGATATATATGAGCCGGTAATGATGGAGATAAAAGTTGAGTAAATTATGGGCGCCCCAATATCAAAGCCTTATATACACCCCTGGTTTATGTGAGCCGGTAATGGTGGAGATAAAAGTTGAGTAAATTATGGGCGCCCCAATATCAAAGCCTTCTATACACCCCTGGTTTATGTGAGCCGGTAATGGTGGAGATAAAAGTTGAGTAAATTATGGGCGCCCCAATATCAAAGCCTTCTATACACCCCTGGTATATATGAGCCGGTAAGGATGGAGATAATAGTTGAGTAAATTATGGGCGCCCCAATATCAAAGCCTTCTATACACCCCTGTTTTGGGGTTGTGGGTGTTGGTTTTGGGGTTGTTTTTGGTTTTGGGGTGGTGGGTTGTTGGTTTTGGGGTTGTTTTTGGTTTATGTGAGCCGGTAATGGTGGAGATGACGAGGACCTTGCTATCAGATTCAGCACAAATGTATATTGTAACATAGCCTTATTGTTTCCAATTACAAACTCTTATGATGCAGTTACTTGTACTTGTATACTTATGTGAAATTGTTTGTATTCAATTTTATTTGAAACAGTATTGTCTTGTTTGTGGTGTTGGGTTTCCTATACAGCGACTCGTATCTTCTCTCGATTGCCAACGGAAATCGGTATTCGTTTTAATTCACCATGGCTTAATGGAACTATTCTGGTGATGGCCGTTTTCCTTGGAGAGGGCGGTCTCATTGATGAGGGCCGTTTTTCCTGTTTATGGCTGCTTTCTCTGACAGGGCCGTTTTCCCTGGTGAGGGCCGGTCTCACTGATAAGGGCCGTTTTTTCAGTTTAGGGCCGTTTTCTCTGACAGGGCCGTTTTCTCTGACAGGGCCGTTTTCACTGTACCTACGTTTGTATGTTATATTTATCATGCTATGTTCCTGTACCTACGTTTGTATGCTATATTTATCATGCTATGTTCCTGTACCTACGTGTGTATGTTATATTTATCATGCTAGGTTCCTGTACCTACGTTTGTATGTTATATTTATCATGCTATGTTCCTGTACCTACGTTTGTATGTTATATTTATCATGCTATGTTCCTGTACCTACGTTTTATGTTATATTTATCATGCTATGTTCCTGTACCTACGTTTGTATGTTATATTTATAATGCTATGTTCCTGTACCTACGTTTGTATGTTATATTTATCATGCTATGTTCCTGTACCTACGTTTGTATGTTATATTTAGCATGCTATGTTCCTGTACCTACGTTTGTATGTTATATTTAGCATGCTATGTTCCTGTACCTACGTTTGTATGTTATATTTAGCATGCTATGTTCCTGTACCTACGTGCATATAGAAAGGCTAAGCTAAGAGATTTTGTTTATTACTGGGCTAAATTCAGGCTGTTACGCAATGAAATAGTAACTTTAATAAGAACGGAAAAAGACAACTATTATAAAAATATTTCAGATAAATTAAAATCAGGCGAAATTAGTTCTAGAGACTGGTGGACAATTCTAAAATCGTTTATCAGCCATACTAGCTTTTATTAATGCAAATAATAATGATACATTAATTATAGATAATACTGATAAAGCGAATTGCCTGAAACCATTTTTTCCCGACCAAACAAATATTGAAAATGATAACAAAGAACCACCACTTGTTGACACAAATGCAACAAATACGCTAAGTTCCATCAATATTACACCAACTGAAGAACTTGATATTCTGAAGTTATTACGTGTCGAGATCCAAAACTACCATCAAGTACAGACCTATTTCATTATTGAACACAATGGAAAAGGTTTTCGAGCGTATAATTTTCAAATATATTTTTAATAATCTTACAAGTAATAATTTTCTAACCCAGTTTAAATCTGGTTTTCTTCCAGGTGATTCCATCGTCAATCAGTTGACTTTCTTGTATGATACCTTTTGTAAAGCTCTTGATGACGGCCTCGACGTTCGAGCAGTGTTTTTAGATATAAGTAAAGCTTTTGATAAGGTGTGGCACCGTGGTCTTCTTGTAAAACTGAAATCCGCTGGCATTACAAGTGATTTACATGACTGGTTTACTGATTATCTAAGCAGTAGGCGACAACGTGTTGTACTTCCAGGCGCTACCTCTGAATGGCTTTATTTGCGTGTCGGGGTTCCGCAGGGTTCCATATTAGGCCCTCTTTTATTCTTAATATTTATTAATGATATTGTTAATGAAATACAAAGCAATATACGGCTATTTGCCGATGATACATCTTTGTATATTATTGTCCAAGATATTAACTTAGCTTATGTTATTCTTCAAAGTGATATACAGGCAATATCCACATGGGCATCAAACTGGTGCATTACATTCAATCCGTCTAATTCAGAAATTATAACTTGAGCTCGCCATGCACGACAATATTTACCATTAACAATGAACAATGTCCCAATATCAGAGGTTAGTTCACATAAACACTTGGGATTATTGTTAACTAAGAATTGTACTTGGCATACTCACCTCACTTACATTAACGAAAAGGCATGGAAATGAATATACATAATGCGAAAATTAAAATACAAACTTGATCGTACATCTTTAGAGAAAATATATACATCATGCATGTGTGTTATCTCCCTTTGACTAGGAACTGTGTGTTATCTCCTTTGACTAGGAACTGTTTCTTACATCTCTTTGACTAGGAGCTGTATGTTACATCCCTTTGATTAGAAGCTGTATGTTATCTCCCTTTGACTAGGAGCTGTGTGTTACCTCCCTGTGACTAGGAGCTGTGTGTTACCTCCCTTTGACTAGGAGCTGTATGTTACATCCCTTTGACTAGGAGCTGTATGTTATCTCCCTTTGACTAGGAACTTTGTGTTATCTCCCTTTGACTAGGAACTATGTGTTATCTCCCTTTGACTAGGAGCTGTGTGTTACCTCCCTTTGACTAGGAGATGTATGTTACCTCCCTTTGACTAGGAGCTGTATGTTACCTCCCTTTGACTAGGAGATGTGTGTTATCTCCCTTTGACTAGGAGATGTTTGTTATCTCCTTTTGACTCGGAGATGTATGTTATCTCCCTTTGACTAGGAACTGTATGTTATCTCCCTTTGAGACTAGGAACTGTGTGTTATCTCCTTTGACTAGGAGATGTATGTTACATCCCTTTGACTAGGAACTGTATGTTACCTCCCTTTGACTAGGAACTGTATGTTACCTCCCTTTGACTAGGAACTGTATGTTTTCTCCCTTTGACTAGGAACTGTATGTTACCTCCCTTTGACTAGGATATGTATGTTACCTCCCTTTGACTACGATCTGTATGTTACCTCCCTTTGACTAGGAACTGTATGTTACCTCCCTTTGACTAGGAACTGTATGTTACCTCCCTTTGACTAGGAGCTGTATGTTATCTCCCTTTGACTAGGAGCTGTGTGTTATCTCTCTTTGACTAGGAACTGTGTGTTATCTCCCTTTGACTAGGAACTATGTGTTATCTCCCTTTGACTAGGAGCTGTGTGTTATCTCCCTTTGACTAGGAGCAGTGTGTTATCTCTCTTTGACTAGGAACTGTATGTTACCTCCCTTTGACTAGGAGCTGTGTGTTATCTCCTTTGACTAGGAGATGTATTTTACATCCCTTTGACTAGGAACGGTATGCTATCTCCCTTTGACTAGGAACTGTATGTTACCTCCCTTTGACTAGGATATGTATGTTACCTCCCTTTGACTAGGAGCTGTATGTTACCTCCCTTTGACTAGGAACTGTATGTTACCTCCCTTTGACTAGGAGCTGTATGTTATCTCCCTTTGACTAGGAACTGTGTGTTATCTCCCTTTGACTAGGAACTATGTGTTATCTCCCTTTGACTAGGAGCTGTGTGTTAACTCCCTTTGACTAGGAGCTGTATGTTATCTCCCTTTGACTAGGAACTGTATGTTACCTCCCTTTGACTAGGAGCTGTATGTTACCTCCCTTTGACTAGGAGATGTGTGTTATCTCCCTTTGACTAGGAACTGTATGTTACCTCCCTTTGAGACTAGGATCTGTATGTGACATCCCTTTGACTAGGAGCTGTGTGTTATCTCCCTTTGACTTGGAACTGTATGTTATCTCCCTTTGACTAAGAGCTGTGTGTTATCTGCCTTTGACTAGGAGCTGTATGTTACATCCCTTTGACTAGGAACTGTGTGTTATCTCCATTTGACTAGGAACTGTGTGTTATCTCCCTTTGACTAGGAGCTGTGTGTTATCTCCCTTTGACTAGGAACTGTATGTTATCTCCCTTTGATTAGGAGCTGTGTGTTATCTCCCTTTGACTAGGAGCTGCATGTTACATCCCTTTGACTAGGAACTGTGTGTTACTCCCTTTGACTAGGAACTTGTGCAATCTCCCTTTGACTAGGAGCTGTATGTTACCTCCATTTGACTAGGAGCTGTGTGTTATCTCCCTTTGACTAGGAGCTGTATGTTATCTCCCTTTGACTAGGAGCTGTATGTTATCTCCCTTTGACTAGGAACTGTTTGTTATCTCCCTTTGACTAGGAACTGTGTGTTATCTCCCTTTGACTAGGAACTGTGTGTTATCTCCCTTTGACTAGGAGCTGTGTGTTATCTCCCTTTGATTAGGAACTGTATGTTACCTCCCTTTGACTAGGAGCTGTATGTTACCTCCCTTTTACTAGGAGCTGTATGTTAACTCCCTTTGACTAGGAGTTGTGTGTTATCTCCCTTTGACTAGGAACTGTGTGTTATCTCCCTTTGACTAGGAGCTGTGTGTTATCTCCCTTTGACTAGGAACTGTTTGTTCCCCCCTTTGACTAGGAGCTGTGTGTTACCTCCCTTTGACTAGGAGCTGTGTGTTACCTCACTTTGACTAGGAGCTGTATGTTATCTCCCTTTGACTAGGATGTGTATGTTACCTCCCTTTGACTAGGAGCTGTGTGTTACCTCCCTTTGACTAGGAGCTGTGTGTTACCTCCTTTTACTAGGACATGTATGTTACATCCCTTAGACTAGGAACTGTATGTTACCTCCCTTTGACTAGGAACTGTATGTTATCTCCCTTTGACTAGGAACTGTATGTTACCTCCCTTTGACTAGGATCTGTATGTTACCTCCCTTTGACTAGGAGCTGTATGTTACCTCCCTTTGACTAGGAGCTGTATGTTACCTCCCTTTGACTACGAGCTGTGTGTTATCTCTCTTTGACTAGGAACTGTGTGTTATCTCCCTTTGACTAGGAACTATGTGTTATCTCCCTTTGACTAGGAGCTGTGTGTTATCTCCATTTGACTAGGAGCAGTGTATTGTCTCTCTTTGACTAGGAACTGTATGTTACCTCCCTTTGACTAGGAGCTGTATGTTATCTCCCTGTTGACTAGGAGCTGTATGTTACCTCCCTTTGACTAGGAGATGTGTGTTATCCCCCTTTGACTAGGAACTGTATGTTACCTCCCTTTGAGACTAGGATCTGTGTGTTATCTCCTTTGACTAGGAACTGTGTGTTACCTCCCTTTGACTAGGAGCAGTGTGTTATCTCCCTTTGACTAGGAGCTGAGTGTTATCTTCCTTTGACTAGTGCACTATGTTTACCTCCCTTTGACTAGGAACTGTGAGTTATCTCCCTTTGACAAGGAGATGTGTGTTATCTCCCTTTGACTAGGAGCTGTATGTTACCTCCCCTTGACTAGGAACTGTGTGTTATCTCCTTTAACTAGGAGATGTGTGTTATCTCTCTTTGACTAGGAGGTGTATGTTATCTCCCTTTGACTAGGAGCTGTATGTTATCTCCCTTTTGAATAGGAGCTGTTTGTTACCTCCCTTTGACTAGGAGCTGTGTGTTACCTCCCTTTGACTAGGAGCTGTATGTTACCTCCCTTTGACTACGAGCTGTGTGTTATATCTCTTTGACTAGGAACTGTGTGTTATCTCCCTTTGACTAGGAACTATGTGTTATCTCCCTTTGACTAGGAGCTGTGTGTTATCTCCCTTTGACTAGGAGCAGTGTGTTATCTCTCTTTGACTAGGAACTGTATGTTACCTCCCTTTGACTAGGAGCTGTATGTTATCTCCCTTTGACTAGGAAATGTGTGTTATCTCCTTTGACTAGGAGCTGTTTGTTACCTCCCTTTGACTAGGAGATGTATGTTACCTCCCATTGACTAGGAGCTGTGTGTTACCTCCCTTTGACTAGGATATGTATGTTACCTCCCTTTGACTACGATCTGTATGTTACCTCCCTTTGACTAGGAACTGTATGTTATCTCCCTTTGACTAGGAACTGTATGTTACCTCCCTTTGACTAGGAGATGTATTATCTCCCTTTGACTAGGAACTGTATGTTACCTCCCTTTGACTAGGAGCTGTATGTTACCTCCCTTTGACTACGAGCTGTGTGTTATCTCTCTTTGACTAGGAACTGTGTGTTATCTCCCTTTGACTAGGAACTATGTGTTATCTCCCTTTGACTAGGAGCTGTGTGTTATCTCCCTTTGACTAGGAGCAGTGTGTTATCTCTCTTTGACTAGGAACTGTATGTTACCTCCCTTTGACTAGGAGCTGTGTGTTATCTCCTTTGACTAGGAGATGTATTTTACATCCCTTTGACTAGGAACTGTATGTTATCTCCCTTTGACTAGGAACTGTATGTTACCTCCCTTTGACTAGGAGATGTATGTTATCTCCCTTTGACTAGGAACTGTATGTTATCTCCCTTTGACTAGGAACTATGTGTTATCTCCCTTTGACTAGGAGCTGTGTGTTAACTCCCTTTGACTAGGAGCTGTGTGTTATCTCTCTTTGACTAGGAACTGTATGTTACCTCCCTTTGACTAGGAGCTGTATGTTACCTCTCTTTGAGTAGGAGATGTGTGTTATCTCCCTTTGACTAGGAGCTGTGTGTTATCACCCTTTGACTAGGAACTGTATGTTACCTCCCTTTGAGACTAGGATCTGTATGTGACATCCCTTTGACTAGGAGCTGTGTGTTATCTCCCTTTGACTTGGAACTGTATATTATCTCCCTTTGACTAAGAGCTGTGTGTTATCTGCCTTTGACTAGGAGCAGCATGTTACATCCCTTTGACTAGGAACTGTGTGTTATCTCCATTTGACTAGGAACTGTGTGTTATCTCCCTTTGACTAGGAGCTGTGTGTTATCTCCCTTTGACTAGGAACTGTATGTTATCTCCCTTTGATTAGGAGCTGTGTGTTATCTCCCTTTGACTAGGAGCTGCATGTTACATCCCTTTGACTAGGAACTGTGTGTTACATCCCTTTGACTAGGAACTGTGTGCAATCTCCCTTTGACTAGGAGCTGTATGTTACCTCCCTTTGACTAGGAGCTGTGTGTTATCTCCCTTTGACTAGGAGCTGTATGTTATCTCCCTTTGACTAGGAGCTGTATGTTATCTCCCTTTGACTAGGAACTGTGTGTTATCTCCCTTTGACTAGGAACTGTGTGTTATCTCCCTTTGACTAGGAACTGTGTGTTATCTCCCTTTGACTAGGAGCTGTGTGTTATCTCCCTTTGACTAGGAACTGTATGTTACCTCCCTTTGACTAGGAGCTGTATGTTACCTCCCTTTGACTAGGAGCTGTATGTTACCTCCCTTTGACAAGGAGTTGTGTGTTATCTCCCTTTGACTAGGAACTGTGTGTTATCTCCCTTTGACTAGGAGCTGTGTGTTCCCCCCTTTGACTAGGAGCTGTGTGTTACCTCCCTTTGACTAGGAGCTGTGTGTTACCTCCTTTGACTGGAGCTGTATGTTATCTCCCTTTGATTAGGATGTGTATGTTACCTCCCTTTGACTACGAGCTTTATGTTACCTCCCTTTGACTAGGAACTGTATGTTATCTCCCTTTGACTAGGAACTGTATGTTACCTCCCTTTGACTAGGAGCTGTATGTTATCTCCCTTTGACTAGGAACTGTATGTTACCTCCCTTTGACTAGGAGCTGTATGTTACCTCCCTTTGACTATGAGCTGTATGTTACATCCATTTGACTATGAGCTGTATGTTATCTCCCTTTGACTAGGAGCTGTATGTTATCTCCCTTTGACTAGGAACTGTGTGTTATCTACTTTGACTAGGAGCTGTGTGTTACTTCCCTTTGACTAGGAGGTGTATGTTACCTCCCTTTGACTATGAGCTGTATGTTACCTCCCTTTGACTAGGATATGTGTGTTATCTCCCTTTGACTAGGAGATGTTTGTTATCTCCTTTTGACAATGAGATGTATGTTATCCCCCTTTGAGACTAGGAACTGTGTGTTACCTCCCTTTGACTGGGAACTGTATGTTACCTCCCTTTGACTAGGAGCTGTATGTTACCTCCCTTTGACTAGGAACTGTATGTTACCTCCCTTTGACTAGGAGCTGTGTGTTATCTCCCTTTGACTAGGAGCTGTGTGTTATCTCCCTTTGACTAGGCACTATGTTTACTCCCTTTGACTAGGAACTGTGTGTTATCTCCCTTTGACTAGGAGATGTGTGTTATCTCCCTTTGACTAGGAGCTGTATGTTACCTCCCTTTGACTAGGAACTGTGTGTTATCTCCTTTACTAGGAGATGTGTGTTATCTCTCTTTGACTAGGAGGTGTATGTTATCTCCCTTTGACTAGGAGCTGTATGTTATCTCCCTTTGACTAGGAGCTGTTTGTTACCTCCCTTTGACTAGGAGCTGTGTGTTACCTCCCTTTGACTAGGAGCTGTGTGTTACCTCCCTTTGACTAGGAACTGTGTGTTATCTCCTTTGACTAGGAGCTGTGTGTTACCTCCCTTTGACTAGGAGCTGTATGTTACCTCCCTTTGACTAGGAGTGTGTGTTATCTCCCTTTGACTAGGAGATGTTTGTTATCTCCCTTTGACTAGGAGTGTATGTTATCTCCCTTTGACTAGGAACTGTGTGTTACTCCCTTTGACTAGGAGCTGTTGTTACCTCCCTTTGACTAGGAGCTGTGTGTTATCTCCTTTGACTAGGAGCTGTGTGTTATCTCCCTTTGACTAGGAGCTGTGTGTTATCTCCTTTGACTAGGAACTGTATGTTACCTCCCTTTGACTAGGAACTGTGTGTTATCTCCCTTTGACTAGGAGCTGTATGTTATCCCTTTGACTAGGATGTTGTTACCTCCCTTTGACTAGGAGCTGTGTGTTATCTCCCTTTGACTAGGAACTGTGTGTTATCTCCCTTTGACTAGGAGCTGTATGTTACCTCCCTTTGACTAGGAGCTGTATGTTACCTCCCTTTGACTAGGAGATGTGTGTTATCTCCCTTTGACTAGGAGCTGTATGTTATCTCCCTTTGACTAGGAACTGTGTGTTATCTCCTTTGACTAGGAGCTGTGTGTTACCTCCCTTTGACTAGGAGATGTATGTTACCTCCCTTTGACTAGGAGCTGTATGTTACCTCCCTTTGACTAGGAGATGTGTGTTATCTCCCTTTGACTAGGAGCTGTTGTTATCTCCCTTTGACTAGGAGTGTATGTTATCTCCCTTTGACTAGGAACTGTGTGTTACCTCCCTTTGACTAGGAGCTGTGTGTTACCTCCTTTGACTAGGAGCTGTATGTTACCTCCCTTTGACTAGGAGCTGTGTGTTATCTCCCTTTGACTAGGAGCTGTGTGTTATCTCCCTTTGACTAGGAACTGTATGTTACCTCCCTTTGACTAGGAGCTGTATGTTACCTCCCTTTGACTAGGAGCTGTATGTTATCTCCCTTTGACTAGGAGCTGTATGTTACCTCCCTTTGACTAGGAGCTGTGTGTTATCTCCCTTTGACTAGGAACTGTATGTTACCTCCCTTTGACTAGGAGCTGTGTGTTACCTCCCTTTGACTAGGAGCTGTATGTTACCTCCCTTTGACTAGGAACTGTGTGTTATCTCCCTTTGACTAGGAACTGTATGTTACCTCCCTTTGACTAGGATATGTATGTTACCTCCTTTGACTAGGATCTGTATGTTACCTCCCTTTGACTAGGAACTGTATGTTATCTCCTTTGACTAGGAACTGTATGTTACCTCCCTTTGACTAGGAGTGTATTTCTCCTTTGACTAGGACTGTATGTTTATCTCCCTTTGACTAGGACTGTGTGTTATCTCCCTTTGACTAGGATGTGTGTTATTCTTTGACTAGGAGCTGTATGTTACCTCCCTTTGACTAGGAACTGTGTGTTATCTCCTTTGACTAGGAGATGTGTGTTACCTCCCTTTGACTAGGAGCTGTATGTTATCTCCCTTTGACTAGGAGCTGTATGTTACCTCCCTTTGTGGGTGTATGTTACCTCCCTTTGACTAGGAGCTGTTGTTACCTCCCTTTGACTAGGAGCTGTATGTTACCTCCCTTTGACTAGGAGCTGTATGTTATCTCTCTTTGACTAGGAACTGTGTGTTATCTCCCTTTGACTAGGAACTATGTGTTATCTCCCTTTGACTAGGAGCTGTGTGTTAACTCCCTTTGACTAGGAGCAGTGTGTTATCTCTCTTTGACTAGGAACTGTATGTTACCTCCCTTTGACTAGCAGCTGTATGTTACCTCCCTTTGAGACTAGGATCTGTATGTGACATCCCTTTGACTAGGAGCTGTGTGTTATCTCCCTTTGACTTGGAACTGTATATTATCTCCCTTTGACTAAGAGCTGTGTGTTATCTGCCTTTGACTAGGAGCAGCATGTTACATCCCTTTGACTAGGAACTGTGTGTTATCTCCATTTGACTAGGAACTGTGTGTTATCTCCCTTTGACTAGGAGCTGTGTGTTATCTCCGTTTGACTAGGAACTGTATGTTATCTCCCTTTGATTAGGAGCTGTGTGTTATCTCCCTTTGACTAGGAGCTGCATGTTACATCCCTTTGACTAGGAACTGTGTGTTACATCCCTTTGACTAGGAACTGTGTGCAATCTCCCTTTGACTAGGAGCTGTATGTTACCTCCATTTGACTAGGAGCTGTGTGTTATCTCCCTTTGACTAGGAGCTGTATGTTATCTCCCTTTGACTAGGAACTGTGTGTTATCTCCCTTTGACTAGGAACTGTGTGTTATCTCCCTTTGACTAGGAACTGTGTGTTATCTCCCTTTGACTAGGAGCTGTGTGTTATCTCCCTTTGACTAGGAACTGTATGTTACCTCCCTTTGACTAGGAGCTGTGTGTTATCTCCCTTTGACTAGGAACTGTATGTTACCTCCCTTTTACTAGGAGCTGTATGTTAACTCCCTTTGACTAGGAGTTGTGTGTTATCTCCCTTTGACTAGGAACTGTGTGTTATCTCCCTTTGACTAGGAGTGTGTGTTATCTCCCTTTGACTAGGAACTGTGTGTTACCCCCTTTGACTAGGAGCTGTGTGTTACCTCCCTTTGACTAGGAGCTGTATGTTACCTCCCTTTGACTAGGAGCTGTATGTTATCTCCCTTTGACTAGGATGTGTATGTTACCTCCCTTTGACTAGGAGCTGTATGTTACCTCCATTTGACTAGGAACTGTATGTTACCTCCCTTTGACTAGGAACTGTATGTTACCTCCCTTTGACTAGGAACTGTATGTTACCTCCCTTTGACTAGGAGCTGTATGTTACCTCCCTTTGACTAGGAGCTGTATGTTATCTCCCTTTGACTAGGAGCTGTATGTTTCCCTTTGACTAGGAACTGTATGTTACCTCCCTTTGACTAGGAGCTGTATGTTATCTCCCTTTGACTAGGAGCTGTGTGTTATCTCCCTTTGACTAGGAAATGTGTGTTATCTCCCTTTGACTAGGAACTGTGTGTTATCTCCCTTTGACTAGGAGCTGTGTGTTATCTCCCTTTGACTAGGAGCTGTGTGTTATCTCCCTTTGACTAGGAACTGTATGTTACCTCCCTTTGACTAGGAGCTGTATGTTATCTCCCTGTTGACTAGGAGCTGTATGTTACCTCCCTTTGACTAGGAGATGTGTGTTATCCCCCTTTGACTAGGAACTGTATGTTACCTCCCTTTGAGACTAGGATCTGTGTGTTATCTCCTTTGACTAGGAACTGTGTGTTACCTCCCTTTGACTAGGAGCAGTGTGTTATCTCCCTTTGACTAGGAGCTGAGTGTTATCTTCCTTTGACTAGTGCACTATGTTTACCTCCCTTTGACTAGGAACTGTGAGTTATCTCCCTTTGACAAGGAGATGTGTGTTATCTCCCTTTGACTAGGAGCTGTATGTTACCTCCCCTTGACTAGGAACTGTGTGTTATCTCCTTTAACTAGGAGATGTGTGTTATCTCTCTTTGACTAGGAGGTGTATGTTATCTCCCTTTGACTAGGAGCTGTATGTTATCTCCCTTTTGAATAGGAGCTGTTTGTTACCTCCCTTTGACTAGGAGCTGTGTGTTACCTCCCTTTGACTAGGAGCTGTATGTTACCTCCCTTTGACTACGAGCTGTGTGTTATATCTCTTTGACTAGGAACTGTGTGTTATCTCCCTTTGACTAGGAACTATGTGTTATCTCCCTTTGACTAGGAGCTGTGTGTTATCTCCCTTTGACTAGGAGCAGTGTGTTATCTCTCTTTGACTAGGAACTGTATGTTACCTCCCTTTGACTAGGAGCTGTATGTTATCTCCCTTTGACTAGGAAATGTGTGTTATCTCCTTTGACTAGGAGCTGTTTGTTACCTCCCTTTGACTAGGAGATGTATGTTACCTCCCATTGACTAGGAGCTGTGTGTTACCTCCCTTTGACTAGGATATGTATGTTACCTCCCTTTGACTACGATCTGTATGTTACCTCCCTTTGACTAGGAACTGTATGTTATCTCCCTTTGACTAGGAACTGTATGTTACCTCCCTTTGACTAGGAGATGTATATGATCTCCCTTTGACTAGGAACTGTATGTTACCTCCCTTTGACTAGGAGCTGTATGTTACCTCCCTTTGACTACGAGCTGTGTGTTATCTCTCGTTGACTAGGAACTGTGTGTTATCTCCCTTTGACTAGGAACTATGTGTTATCTCCCTTTGACTAGGAGCTGTGTGTTATCTCCCTTTGACTAGGAGCAGTGTGTTATCTCTCTTTGACTAGGAACTGTATGTTACCTCCCTTTGACTAGGAGCTGTGTGTTATCTCCTTTGACTAGGAGATGTATTTTACATCCCTTTGACTAGGAACGGTATGCTATCTCCCTTTGACTAGGAACTGTATGTTACCTCCCTTTGACTAGGAGATGTATGTTATCTCTCTTTGACTAGGAACTGTGTGTTATCTCCCTTTGACTAGGAACTATGTGTTATCTCCCTTTGACTAGGAGCTGTGTGTTAACTCCCTTTGACTAGGAGCAGTGTGTTATCTCTCTTTGACTAGGAACTGTATGTTACCTCCCTTTGACTAGCAGCTGTATGTTACCTCTCTTTGAGTAGGAGATGTGTGTTATCTCCCTTTGACTAGGAGCTGTGTGTTATCACCCTTTGACTAGGAACTGTATGTTACCTCCCTTTGAGACTAGGATCTGTATGTGACATCCCTTTGACTAGGAGCTGTGTGTTATCTCCCTTTGACTTGGAACTGTATATTATCTCCCTTTGACTAAGAGCTGTGTGTTATCTGCCTTTGACTAGGAGCAGCATGTTACATCCCTTTGACTAGGAACTGTGTGTTATCTCCATTTGACTAGGAACTGTGTGTTATCTCCCTTTGACTAGGAGCTGTGTGTTATCTCCCTTTGACTAGGAACTGTATGTTATCTCCCTTTGATTAGGAGCTGTGTGTTATCTCCCTTTGACTAGGAGCTGTATGTTACATCCCTTTGACTAGGAACTGTGTGTTACATCCCTTTGACTAGGAACTGTGTGCAATCTCCCTTTGACTAGGAGCTGTATGTTACCTCCATTTGACTAGGAGCTGTGTGTTATCTCCCTTTGACTAGGAGCTGTATGTTATCTCCCTTTGACTAGGAGCTGTATGTTATCTCCCTTTGACTAGGAACTGTGTGTTATCTCCCTTTGACTAGGAACTGTGTGTTATCTCCCTTTGACTAGGAACTGTGTGTTATCTCCCTTTGACTAGGAGCTGTGTGTTATCTCCCTTTGATTAGGAACTGTATGTTACCTCCCTTTGACTAGGAGCTGTATGTTACCTCCCTTTTACTAGGAGCTGTATGTTAACTCCCTTTGACTAGGAGTTGTGTGTTATCTCCCTTTGACTAGGAACTGTGTGTTATCTCCCTTTGACTAGGAGCTGTGTGTTACCCCCTTTGACTAGGAGCTGTATGTTACCTCCCTTTGACTAGGAGCTGTGTGTTACCTCACTTTGACTGGGAGCTGTATGTTATCTCCCTTTGATTAGGATGTGTATGTTACCTCCCTTTGACTACGAGCTTTATGTTACCTCCCTTTGACTAGGAACTGTATGTTACCTCCCTTTGACTAGGAACTGTATGTTACCTCCCTTTGACTAGGAGCTGTATGTTATCTCCCTTTGACTAGGAACTGTATGTTACCTCCCTTTGACTAGGAGCTGTATGTTACCTCCCTTTGACTATGAGCTGTATGTTACATCCATTTGACTATGAGCTGTATGTTATCTCCCTTTGACTAGGAGCTGTATGTTATCTCCCTTTGACTAGGAACTGTGTGTTATCTACCTTGACTAGGAGCTGTGTGTTACTTCCCTTTGACTAGGAGGTGTATGTTACCTCCCTTTGACTATGAGCTGTATGTTACCTCCCTTTGACTAGGAGCTGTGTTATCTCCCTTTGACTAGGAGCTGTATGTTACCTCCCTTTGACTAGGAGCTGTATGTTACCTCCCTTTGACTAGGAGCTGTATGTTATCTCCCTTTGACTAGGAGCTGTATGTTACCTCCCTTTGACTAGGAGATGTGTGTTATCCCCCTTTGACTAGGAACTGTATGTTACCTCCCTTTGAGACTAGGAACTGTGTGTTATCTCCCTTTGACTAGGAGATGTTTGTTACATCCCTTTGACTAGGAACTGTGTGTTATCTCCTTTGACTAGGAACTGTGTGTTATTTCCCTTTGACTAGGAGCTGTGTTATCTCCCTTTGACTAGGAGCTGTATGTTACCTCCCTTTGACTAGGAGCTGTATGTTACCTCCCTTTGACAAGGAGCTGTATGTTATCTCCCTGTTGACTAGGAGCTGTATGTTACCTCCCTTTGACTAGGAGATGTGTGTTATCCCCATTTGACTAGGAACTGTATGTTACCTCCCTTTGAGACTAGGAACTGTGTGTTATCTCCCTTTGACTAGGAGATGTTTGTTACATCCCTTTGACTAGGAACTGTGTGTTATCTCCTTTGACTAGGAACTGTATGTTACATCCCTTTGACTAGGAGCTGTGTGTTATCTCCTTTGACTAGGAACTGTATGTTACCTCCCTTTGAGACTAGGAACTGTGTGTTATCTCCCTTTGACTAGGAACTGTATGTTATCTCCCTTTTACTAGGAGCTATATGTTACGTCCCTTTGACTAGGAGCTGTGTGTTATCTCCCTTTGACTAGGAACTGTGTGTTACCTCCCTTTGACTAGGAGCTGTGTGTTACCTCCCTTTGACTAGGAGCTGTATGTTACATCCCTTTGACTAGGAGCTGTGTGTTATCTCCCTTTGACTAGGAGCTGTATGTTATCTCCCTTTGACTAGGAACTGTGTGTTATCTCCTTTGACTAGGAGCTGTGTGTTACCTCCCTTTGCCTAGGAGATGTATGTTACCTCCCTTTGACTAGGAGCTGTATGTTACCTCCCTTTGACTAGGAGATGTGTGCTATCTCCCTTTGACTAGGAGATGTTTGTTATCTCCTTTTGACAAGGAGATGTATGTTATCCCCCTTTGAGACTAGGAACTGTGTGTTACCTCCCTTTGACTAGGAACTGTATGTTACCTCCATTTGACTAGGAGCTGTATGTTACCTCCCTTTGACTACGAGCTGTGTGTTATATCTCTTTGACTAGGAACTGTGTGTTATCTCTCTTTGACTAGGAACTGTATGTTACCTCCCTTTGACTAGCAACTGTGTGTTACCTCCCTTTGACTAGGAGCTGTATGTTATCTCCCTTTTACTAGGAGCTGTATGTTACATCCCTTTGACTATGAGCTGTGTGTTATCTCCCTTTGACTAGGAACTGTGTGTTACCTCCCTTTGACTAGGAGCTGTGTGTTACCTCCCTTTGACTAGGAGCTGTATGTTACATCCCTTTGACTAGGAGCTGTGTGTTATCTCTCTTTGACTAGGATGTGTATGTTACCTCCCTTTGACTATGAGCTGTATGTTACATCCATTTGACTATGAGCTGTATGTTATCTCCCTTTGACTAGGAGATGTGTGTTATCTCCTTTGACTAGGAACTGTGTGTTACCTCCCTTTGACTAGGAGTAGTGTGCTATCTCCCTTTGACTAGGAGCTGAGTGTTATCTTCCTTTGACTAGTGCACTATGTTTACCTCCCTTTGACTAGGAACTGTGAGTTATCTCCCTTTGACAAGGAGATGTGTGTTATGTCCCTTTGACTAGGAGCTGTATGTTACCTCCCCTTGACTAGGAACTGTGTGTTATCTCCTTTAACTAGGAGATGTGTGTTATCTCCCTTTGACTAGGAGGTGTATGTTAAATCCCTTTGACTAGGAGCTGTATGTTATCTCCCTTTTGAATAGGAGCTGTTTGTTACCTCCCGTTGACTAGGAGCTGTGTGTTACCTCCCTTTGACTAGGAGCTGTGTGTTACCTCCCTCTGAATAGGAGCTGTATGTTATCTCCCTTTGACTAGGAACTGTGTGTTATCTCCCTTTGACTAGGAACTATGTGTTATCTCCCTTTGACTAGGAGCTGTGTGTTATCTCCCTTTGACTATGAGCTGTATGTTATCTCCCTTTGACTAGGAACTGTGTGTTATCTCCTTTGACTAGGAGCTGTGTGTTACCTCCCTTTGACTAGGAGATGTATGTTACCTCCCTTTGACTAGGAGCTCTGTGTTACCTCCCTTTGAATAGAAGCTGTATGTTATCTCCCTTTGACTAGGAACTGTATGTTACCTCCCTTTGACTATGAGCTGTATGTTATCCCCCTTTGAGACTAGGAACTGTGTGTTACCTCCATTTGACTAGGATCTGTATGTTACCTCCCTTTGACTAGGAACTGTGTGTTACCTCCCTTTGACTAGGAGCTGTATGTTACCTCCCTTTGACTAGGAGCTGTATGTTATCTCCCTTTGACTAGGAACTGTGTGTTATCTCCCTTTGACTAGGAACTGTGTGTTACCTCCCTTTGACTAGGAGCTGTATGTTAACTCCCTTTTACTAGGAGCTGTATGTTACATCACTTTGACTAGGAGCTGTGTGTTATCTCCCTTTGATTAGGAGCTGTATGTTATCTCTCTTTGACTAGGAGCTGTGTGTTATCTCCCTTTGACTAGGAGCTGCATGTTGCATCCCTTTGACTAGGAGCTGTATGTTACCTCCATTTGACTAGGAGCTGTGTGTTATCTCCCTTTGACTAGGAACTGTGTGTTATCTCCCTTTGACTAGGATATGTGTGTTATCTCCCTTTGACTAGGAACTGTGTGTTATTTCCCTTTGACTAGGAGCTGTGTGTTATCTCCCTTTGACTAGGAGCTGTATGTTACCTCCTTTTGACTAGGAGCTGTATGTTACCTCCCTTTGACTAGGAGCTGTATGTTATCTCCCTGTTGACTAGGAGCTGTATGTTACCTCCCTTTGAGACTAGGAACTGTGTGTTATCCCCATTTGACTAGGAACTGTATGTTACCTCCCTTTGAGACTAGGAACTGTGTGTTATCTCCTTTGATTAGGAACTGTGTGTTACCTCCCTTTGACTAGGAGCTGTATGTTATCTCCCTTTTACTAGGAGCTGTATGTTACATCCCTTTGACTAGGAGCTGTGTGTTATCTCCCTTTGACTAGGAACTGTGTATTACCTCCATTTGACTAGGAGCTGTGTGTTACCTCCCTTTGACTAGGAGCTGTATGTTACATCCCTTTGACTAGGAGCTGTTTGTTATCTCCCTTTGACTAGGATGTGTATGTTACCTCCCTTTGACTAGGAGCTGTATGTTACATCCATTTGACTATGAGCTGTACGTTATCTCCCTTTGACCAGGAGCTGTATGTTATCTCCCTTTGACTAGGAATTGTGTGTTATCTCCTTTGACTAGGAGCTGTGTGTTACCTCCCTTTGCCTAGGAGATGTATGTTACCTCGCTTTGACTAGGAGCTGTATGTTACCTCCCTTTGACTAGGATATGTGTGTTATCTCCCTTTGACTAGGAGATGTGTGTTATCCCCCTTTGACTAGGAACTGTATGTTACCTCCCTTTGAGACTAGGAACTGTATGTTACCTCCCTTTGACTAGGAGATGTGTGTTATCCCCCTTTGACTAGGAACTGTATGTTACCTCCCTTTGAGACTAGGAACTGTATGCTACCTCCCTTTGAGACTAGGAGCTGTGTGTTACCTCCCTTTGAGACTAGGAACTGTATGCTACCTCCCTTTGAGACTAGGAACTGTATGTTACCTCCCTTTGAGACTAGGAACTGTGTGTTATCTCCTTTGACTAGGAACTGTATGTTACCTCCCTTTGAGACTAGGAACTGTGTGTTTTTTGTGGTGTATGCTACCTCCCTTTGAGACTAGGAACTGTATGTTACCTCCCTTTGAGACTAGGAACTGTGTGTTATCTCCTTTGACTATGAACTGTATGTTACGTTACATCCCTTTGACGAGGAGCTGTATGTTATCTCCATTTGACTAGGAGCTGTGTGTTATCTCCCTTTGACTAGGAACTGTATGTTACCTCCCTTTGATTAGGAGCTGTATGTTATCTCTCTTTGACTAGGAGCTGTGTGTTATCTCCCTTTGACTAGGAGCTGCATGTTGCATCCCTTTGACTAGGAGCTGTATGTTACCTCCATTTGACTAGGAGCTGTGTGTTATCTCCCTTTGACTAGGAACTGTGTGTTATCTCCATTTGACTAGGAACTGTGTGTGTTATCTCCCTTTGACTAGGAAATGTGTGTTATTTCCCTTTGACTAGGAGCTGTGTGTTATCTCCCTTTGACTAGGAACTGTATGTTACCTCCCTTTGACTAGGAGCTGTATGTTACCTCCCTTTCAATAGGAGCTGAATGTTATCTTCCTTTGACTAGTGCACTATGTTTACCTCCCTTTGACTAGGAACTGTGAGTTATCTCCCTTTGACTAGGAGATGTGTGTTATCTCCCTTTGACTAGGAGCTGTGTGTTACCTCCCTTTGACTAGGATATGTGTGTTACCTCCCTTTGACTAGGAGCTGTATGTTATCTCCCTTTGACTAGGATGTGTATGTTACCTCCCTTTGACTAGGAGCTGTGTGTTACCTTCCTTTGACTTGGAGCTGTGTGTTACCTCACTTTACTAGGACATGTGTGTTACATCCCTTAGACTAGGAACTTTATGTTACCTCCCTTTGACTAGGAACTGTATGTTACCTCCCTTTGACTACGAGCTGTATGTTACCTCCTTTTGACTAGGAACTGATTGTTACCTCTCTTTGACTAGGAACTGTATGTTACCTCCCTTTGACTAGGAGCTGTATGTTATCTCCCTTTGACTACGAGCTGTGTGTTATCTCTCTTTGACTAGGAACTATGTGTTATCTCCCTTTGACTAGGAGCTGTGTGTTATCTCCATTTGACTAGGAGCAGTGTATTATCTCTCTTTGACTAGGAACTGTATGTTACCTCCCTTTGACTAGGAGCTGTATGTTATCTCCCTGTTGACTAGGAGCTGTATGTTACCTCCCTTTGACTAGGAGATGTGTGTTATCCCCCTTTGACTAGGAACTGTATGTTACCTCCCTTTGAGACTAGGATCTGTGTGTTATCTCCTTTGACTAGGAACTGTGTGTTACCTCCCTTTGACTAGGAGCAGTGTGTTATCTCCCTTTGACTAGGAGCTGAGTGTTATCTTCCTTTGACTAGTGCACTATGTTTACCTCCTTTTGACTAGGAACTGTGAGTTATCTCCCTTTGACTAGGAGATGTGTGTTATCCCCCTTTGACTAGGAACTGTGTGTTACCTCCCTTTGACTAGGAGCAGTGTGTTATCTCCCTTTGACTAGGAGCTGAGTGTTATCTTCCTTTGACTAGTGCACTATGTTTACCTCCTTTTGACTAGGAACTGTGAGTTATCTCCCTTTGACTAGGAGATGTGTGTTATCTCCCTTTGACTAGGAACTGTGTGTTATCTCCTTTGACTAGGAGCTGTGTGTTATCTCCCTTTGACTAGGAGCTGAGTGTTATCTCCTTTGACTAGGAACTGTATGTTACCTCCCTTTGACTAGGAGCTGTGTGTTATCTCCCTTTGACTAGGAACTGTATGTTACCTCCCTTTGATTAGGAGCTGTGTGTTATCTCTCTTTGACTAGGAGCTGTGTGTTATCTCCCTTTGACTAGGAGCTGCATGTTGCATCCCTTTGACTAGGAGCTGTATGTTACCTCCATTTGACTAGGAGCTGTGTGTTATCTCCCTTTGACTAGGAACTGTGTGTTATCTCCCTTTGACTAGGAGCTGTATGTTACCTCCCCTTGACTAGGAACTGTGTGTTATCTCCTTTAACTAGGAGATGTGTGTTATCTCTCTTTGACTAGGAGGTGTATGTTATATCCCTTTGACTAGGAGCTGTATGTTATCTCCCTTTTGAATAGGAGCTGTTTGTTACCTCCCTTTGACTAGGAGCTGTGTGTTACCTCCCTTTGACTAGGAGCTGTGTGTTACCTCCCTTTGACTAGGAACTGTGTGTTATCTCCTTTGACTAGGAGCTGTGAGTTACCTCCCTTTGACTAGGAGATGTATTTTACATCCCTTTGACTAGGAGATGTGTGTTATCTCCCTTTGACTAGGAGATGTTTGTTATCTCCTTTTGACTAGGAGATGTATGTTATCCCCCTTTGAGACTAGGAACTGTGTGTTAACTCCCTTTGACTAGGAGCTGTGAGTTACCTCCCTTTGACTAGGAGATGTATTTTACATCCCTTTGACTACGAGCTGTGTGTTATCTCCCTTTGACTACGAGCTGTGTGTTACATCCCTTTGACTAGGAACTGTATGTTACCTCCCTTTGACTAGGAGCTGTATGTTATCTCTCTTTGACTAGGAACTGTATGTTACCTCCCTTTGACTAGGATCTGTATGTTACCTCCCTTTGACTAGGAGCTGTATGTTATCTCCCTTTGACTAGGAACTGTATGTTACCTCCCTTTGACTAGGAACTGTATGTTACCTCCCTTTGACTAGGAGCTGTATGTTATCTCCCTTTGACTAGGAGCTGTGTGT
>CM026394.1:1130555-1150169 GCA_014843695.1 Archivesica marissinica
AGGAGATGTGTGTTATCTCCCTTTGACTAGGAGCTGTATGTTATCTCCCTTTGACTAGGAGCTGTATGTTATCTCCCTTTTGACTAGGAGCTGTATGTTACCTCCCTTTGACTAGGAGCTGTGTGTTACCTCCCTTTGACTAGGAGCTGTATGTTACCTCCCTTTGACTAGGAGCTGTATGTTATCTCCCTTTGACTAGGAACTGTGTGTTATCTCCCTTTGACTAGGAGCTGTGTGTTATCTCCCTTTGACTAGGAGCTGTGTGTTATCTCCCTTTGACTAGGAGCTGTGTGTTATCTCTCTTTGACTAGGAACTGTGTGTTATCTCCCTTTGACTAGGAACTGTGTGTTACCTCCCTTTGACTAGGAGCTGTATGTTACCTCCCTTTGACTAGGAGCTGTATGTTACTCCCTTTGACTAGGAACTGTGTGTTATCCTTTGACTAGGACTGTATGTTACCTCCCTTTGACTAGGAGCTGTGTGTGTATGTTATCTCCCTTTTACTAGGAGCTGTATGTTACGTCCCTTTGACTAGGAGCTGTGTGTTATCTCCCTTTGACTAGGAACTGTGTGTTACCTCCCTTTGACTAGGAGCTGTGTGTTACCTCCCTTTGACTAGGAGCTGTATGTTACATCCCTTTGACTAGGAGCTGTGTGTTATCTCCCTTTGACTAGGATGTGTATGTTACCTCCCTTTGACTAGGAGCTGTATGTTACATCCATTTGACTATGAGCTGTATGTTATCTCCCTTTGACTAGGAGCTGTATGTTATCTCCCTTTGACTAGGAACTGTGTGTTATCTCCTTTGACTAGGAGCTGTGTGTTACCTCCCTTTGCCTAGGAGATGTATGTTACCTCCCTTTGACTAGGAGCTGTATGTTACCTCCCTTTGACTAGGAGATGTGTGCTATCTCCCTTTGACTAGGAGATGTTTGTTATCTCCTTTTGACAAGGAGATGTATGTTATCCCCCTTTGAGACTAGGAACTGTGTGTTACCTCCCTTTGACTAGGAACTGTATGTTACCTCCCTTTGACTAGGAGCTGTATGTTACCTCCCTTTGACTACGAGCTGTGTGTTATATCTCTTTGACTAGGAACTGTGTGTTATCTCTCTTTGACTAGGAACTGTATGTTACCTCCCTTTGACTAGGAACTGTGTGTTACCTCCCTTTGACTAGGAGCTGTATGTTATCTCCCTTTTACTAGGAGCTGTATGTTACATCCCTTTGACTATGAGCTGTGTGTTATCTCCCTTTGACTAGGAACTGTGTGTTACCTCCCTTTGACTAGGAGCTGTGTGTTACCTCCCTTTGACTAGGAGCTGTATGTTACATCCCTTTGACTAGGAGCTGTGTGTTATCTCTCTTTGACTAGGATGTGTATGTTACCTCCCTTTGACTATGAGCTGTTTGTTACATCCATTTGACTATGAGCTGTATGTTATCTCCCTTTGACTAGGAGCTGTATGTTATCTCCCTTTGACTAGGAACTGTGTGTTACTTCCCTTTGACTAGGAGGTGTATGTTACCTCCCTTTGACTATGAGCTGTATGTTACCTCCCTTTGACTAGGAGATGTGTGTTATCTCCCTTTGACTAGGAGATGTTTGTTATCTCCTTTTGACAAGGAGATGTATGTTATCCCCCTTTGAGACTAGGAACTGTGTGTTACCTCCCTTTTACTGGGAACTGTATGTTACCTCCCTTTGACTAGGAGCTGTATGTTACCTCCCTTTGACTACGAGCTGTGTGTTATATCTCTTTGACTAGGAACTGTGTGTTATCTCTCTTTGACTAGGAACTGTATGTTACCTCCCTTTGACTAGGAGCTGTATGTTATCTCCCTTTGACTAGGAGCTGTATGTTACCTCCCTTTGACTAGGAGCTGTGTGTTATCCTCCTTTGACTAGGAGCTGTATGTTACCTCCCTTTGACTAGGAGCTGTATGTTACCTCCCTTTGACTAGGAGCTGTATGTTATCTCCCTTTGACTAGGAGCTGTATGTTACCTCCCTTTGACTAGGAGATGTGTGTTATCCCCATTTGACTAGGAACTGTATGTTACCTCCCTTTGACTAGGAGCTGTATGTTATCTCCCTTTGACTAGGAGCTGTATGTTACCTCCCTTTGACTAGGAACTGTGTGTTATCCCTTTGACTAGGAGCTGTGTGTTACCTCCCTTTGACTAGGAGATGTATGTTACCTCCCTTTGACTAGGAGCTGTATGTTACCTCCCTTTGACTAGGATATGTGTGTTATCTCCCTTTGACAAGGAGATGTATGTTATCCCCCTTTGAGACTAGGAACTGTGTGTTACCTCCCTTTGACTAGGAACTGTATGTTACCTCCCTTTGACTAGGAGCTGTATGTTATCTCCCTTTGACTAGGAGCTGTGTGTTACCTCCCTTTGACTAGGAGATGTGTGTTATCTCCCTTTGACTAGGAACTGTATGTTACCTCCCTTTGACTAGGAACTGTGTGTTATCTCCCTTTGAGACTAGGAACTGTGTGTTATCTCCTTTGACTAGGAACTGTATGTTACCTCCCTTTGAGACTAGGAACTGTGTGTTATCTCCTTTGACTAGGAACTGTATGTTACCTCCCTTTGAGACTAGGAACTGTATGTTACCTCCCTTTGAGACTAGGAACTGTATGTTACCTCCCTTTGAGACTAGGAACTGTATGTTACCTCCCTTTGAGACTAGGAACTGTGTGTTATCAGCTTTGACTAGGATATGTGTGTTATCTCCCTTTGACTAGGAACTGTGTGTTATTTCCCTTTGACTAGGAGCTGTGTTATCTCCCTTTGACTAGGAGCTGTATGTTACCTCCCTTTGACTAGGAGCTGTATGTTACCTCCCTTTGACAAGGAGCTGTATGTTATCTCCCTGTTGACTAGGAGCTGTATGTTACCTCCCTTTGACTAGTAGATGTGTGTTATCCCCATTTGACTAGGAACTGTGTGTTATTTCCCTTTGACTAGGAGATGTATGTTATCTCTCTTTGACTAGGAGATGTATGTTACCTCCCATTGACTAGGAGCTGTATGTTACCTCCCTTTGACTAGGAGCTGTATGTTATCTGCCTTTGACTAGGAGATGTGTGTTACCTCCCTTTGACTAGGAACTGTATGTTACCTCCCTTTGACTAGGAGATGTATGTTACCTCCCATTGACTAGGAACTGTATGTTACCTCCCTTTGACTAGGAGATGTGTGTTATCCCCCTTTGACTAGGAACTGTATGTTACCTCCCTTTGACTAGGAACTGTATGTTACCTCCCTTTGACTAGGAGATGTGTGTTATCCCCCTTTGACTAGGAACTGTATGTTACCTCCCTTTGAGACTAGGAACTGTGTGTTATCTCCTTTAACTAGGAACTGTATGTTACCTCCCTTTGAGACTAGGAACTGTGTGTTATCTCCTTTGACTAGGAACTGTATGTTACATCCCTTTGACGAGGAGCTGTATGTTATCTCCCTTTGAATAGGAGCTGTGTGTTATCTCCCTTTGACTAGGAACTGTATGTTACCTCCCTTTGACAAGGAGCTGTATGTTATCTCCCTGTTGACTAGGAGCTGTATGTTACCTCCCTTTGACTTGGAGATGTGTGTTATCCCCATTTGACTAGGAACTGTATGTTACCACCATTGAGACTAGGAACTGTGTGTTATCTTCCTTTGACTAGTGCACTATGTTTACCTCCCTTTGACTAGGAACTGTGAGTTATCTCCCTTTGACAAGGAGATGTTTGTTATGTCCCTTTGACTAGGAGCTGTATGTTTCCTCCCCTTGACTAGGAACTGTGTGTTATCTCCTTTAACTAGGAGATGTGTGTTATCTCCCTTTGACTAGGAGGTGTATGTTAAATCCCTTTGACTAGGAGCTGTATGTTATCTCCCTTTTGAATAGGAGCTGTTTGTTACCTCCCGTTGACTAGGAGCTGTGTGTTACCTCCCTTTGACTAGGAGCTGTGTGTTACCTCCCTCTGAATAGGAGCTGTATGTTATCTCCCTTTGACTAGGAACTGTGTGTTATCTCCCTTTGACTAGGAACTATGTGTTATCTCCCTTTGACTAGGAGCTGTGTGTTATCTCCCTTTGACTATGAGCTGTATGTTATCTTCCTTTGACTAGGAACTGTGTTTTATCTCCTTTGACTAGGAGCTGTGTGTTACCTCCCTTTGACTAGGAGATGTATGTTACCTCCCTTTGACTAGGAGCTCTGTGTTACCTCCCTTGAATAGGAGCTGTATGTTATCTCCCTTTGACTAGGAACTGTATGTTACCTCCCTTTGACTATGAGCTGTATGTTATCCCCCTTTGAGACTAGGAACTGTGTGTTACCTCCATTTGACTAGGATCTGTATGTTACCTCCCTTTGACTAGGAACTGTGTGTTACCTCCCTTTGACTAGGAGCTGTATGTTACCTCCCTTTGACTACGAGCTGTATGTTATCTCCCTTTGACTAGGAACTGTGTGTTATCTCCCTTTGACTAGGAACTGTGTGTTACCTCCCTTTGACTAGGAGCTGTATGTTAACTCCCTTTTACTAGGAGCTGTATGTTACATCACTTTGACTAGGAGCTGTGTGTTATCTCCCTTTGATTAGGAGCTGTATGTTATCTCTCTTTGACTAGGAGCTGTGTGTTATCTCCCTTTGACTAGGAGCTGCATGTTGCATCCCTTTGACTAGGAGCTGTATGTTACCTCCATTTGACTAGGAGCTGTGTGTTATCTCCCTTTGACTAGGAACTGTGTGTTATCTCCCTTTGACTAGGATATGTGTGTTATCTCCCTTTGACTAGGAACTGTGTGTTATTTCCCTTTGACTAGGAGCTGTGTGTTATCTCCCTTTGACTAGGAGCTGTATGTTACCTCCTTTTGACTAGGAGCTGTATGTTACCTCCCTTTGACTAGGAGCTGTATGTTATCTCCCTGTTGACTAGGAGCTGTATGTTACATCCCTTTGACTAGGAGCTGTGTGTTATCTCCCTTTGACTAGGAACTGTGTATTACCTCCATTTGACTAGGAGCTGTGTGTTACCTCCCTTTGACTAGGAGCTGTATGTTACATCCCTTTGACTAGGAGATGTGTGTTATCTCCCTTTGACTAGGATGTGTATGTTACCTCCCTTTGACTAGGAGCTGTATGTTACATCCATTTGACTATGAGCTGTACGTTATCTCCCTTTGACCAGGAGCTGTATGTTATCTCCATTTGACTAGGAACTGTATGTTACCTCCCTTTGAGACTTGGAACTGTATGTTACCTCCCTTTGACTAGGAGATGTGTGTTATCCCCCTTTGACTAGGAACTGTATGTTACCTCCCTTTGAGACTAGGAGCTGTGTGTTATCTCCTTTGACTAGGAACTGTATGTTACATCCCTTTGACGAGGAGCTGTATGTTATCTCCCTTTGACTAGGAGCTGTGTGTTATCTCCCTTTGACTAGGAACTGTATGTTACCTCCCTTTGATTAGGAGATGTATGTTATCTCTCTTTGACTAGGAGCTGTGTGTTATCTCCCTTTGACTAGGAACTGTATGTTACCTCCCTTTGAGACTAGGAACTGTGTGTTATCTCCTTTGACTAGGAACTTATCTCCTTTGACTAGGACCTGTATGTTACCTCCCTTTGACTACGAACTGTGTGTTATCTCCTTTGACTATGAACTGTATGTTACATCCCTTTGACTAGGAGCTGTATGTTATCTCCCTTTGACTAGGAGCTGTGTGTTATCTCTCTTTGACTAGGAGCTGTGTGTTATCTCCCTTTGACTAGGAGCTGCATGTTGCATCCCTTTGACTAGGAGCTGTATGTTACCTCCATTTGACTAGGAGCTGTGTGTTATCTCCCTTTGACTAGGAACTGTGTGTTATCTCCCTTTGACTAGGAACTGTGTGAGTTATCTCCCTTTGACTAGGAAATGTGTGTTATTTCCCTTTGACTAGGAGCTGTGTGTTATCTCCCTTTGACTAGGAACTGTATGTTACCTCCCTTTGACTAGGAGCTGTATGTTACCTCCCTTTCACTAGGAGCTGAGTGTTATCTTCCTTTGACTAGTGCACTATGTTTACCTCCCTTTGACAAGGAACTGTGAGTTATCTCCCTTTGACTAGGAGATGTGTGTTATCTCACTTTGACTAGGAGCTGTGTGTTACCTCCCTTTGACTAGGATATGTGTGTTACCTCCCTTTGACTAGGAGCTGTATGTTATCGCCCTTTGACTAGGATGTGTATGTTACCTCCCTTTGACTAGGAGCTGTGTGTTACCTTCCTTTGACTTGGAGCTGTGTGTTACCTCCCTTTACTAGGACATGTGTGTTACATCCCTTAGACTAGGAACTGTATGTTACCTCCCTTTGACTAGGAACTGTATGTTACATCCCTTTGACTAGGAACTGTATGTTACCTCCCTTTGACTACGAGCTGTATGTTACCTCCCTTTGACTACGAGATGTATGTTACCTCCTTTTGACTAGGAACTGATTGTTACCTCTCTTTGACTAGGAACTGTATGTTACCTCCCTTTGACTAGGAGCTGTATGTTATCTCCCTTTGACTAGGAACTGTATGTTACCTCCCTTTGACTAGGAGCTGTATGTTACCTCCCTTTGACTACGAGCTGTGTGTTATCTCTCTTTGACTAGGAGCTGTGTGTTATCTCCATTTGACTAGGAGCAGTGTATTATCTCTCTTTGACTAGGAACTGTATGTTACCTCCCTTAGACTAGGAGCTGTATGTTTTCTCCCTTTTGACTAGGAGCTGTATGTTACCTCCCTTTGACTATGAGATGTGTGTTATCCCCCTTTGACTAGGAACTGTATGTTACCTCCCTTTGAGACTAGGATCTGTGTGTTATCTCCTTTGACTAGGAACTGTGTGTTACCTCCCTTTGACTAGGAGCAGTGTGTTATCTCCCTTTGACTAGGAGCTGAGTGTTATCTTCCTTTGACTAGTGCACTATGTTTACCTCCCTTTGACTAGGAACTGTGAGTTATCTCCCTTTGACTAGGAGATGTGTGTTATGTCCCTTTGACTAGGAGCTGTATGTTACCTCCCCTTGACTAGGAACAGTGTGTTATCTCCTTTAACTAGGAGATGTGTGTTATCTCTCTTTGACTAGGAGGTGTATGTTATATCCCTTTGACTAGGAGCTGTATGTTATCTCCCTTTTGAATAGGAGCTGTTTGTTACCTCCCTTTGACTAGGAGCTGTGTTTTACCTCCCTTTGACTAGGAGCTGTGTGTTACCTCCCTCTGAATAGGAGCTGTATGTTATCTCCCTTTGACTAGGAACTGTGTGTTATCTCCCTTTGACTAGGAACTATGTGTTATCTCCCTTTGACTAGGAGCTGTGTGTTATCTCCCTTTGACTAGGAGCAGTGTGTTATCTCTCTTTGACTAGAAACTGTATGTTACCTCCCTTTGACTAGGAGCTGTATGTTATCTCCCTTTGACTAGGAACTGTGTGTTATCTCCTTTGACTAGGAGCTGTGTGTTACCTCCCTTTGACTAGGAGATGTATGTTACCTACCTTTGACTAGGAGCTGTGTGTTACCTCCCTTTGAATAGGAGCTGTATGTTATCTCCCTTTGACTAGGAACTGTATGTTACCTCCCTTTGACTAGGATCTGTATGTTACCTCCCTTTGACTAGGAACTGTGTGTTACCTCCCTTTGACTAGGAGCTGTATGTTACCTCCCTTTGACTACGAGCTGTATGTTATCCCCCTTTGAGACTAGGAACTGTGTGTTACCTCCATTTGACTAGGATCTGTATGTTACCTCCCTTTGACTAGGAACTGTGTGTTACCTCCCTTTGACTAGGAGCTGTATGTTACCTCCCTTTGACTAGGAACTGTGTGTTATCTCCCTTTGACTAGGAACTGTGTGTTACCTCCCTTTGACTAGGAGCTGTATGTTATCTCCCTTTTACTAGGAGCTGTATGTTACATCCCTTTGACTAGGAGCTGTGTGTTATCTCCCTTTGACTAGGAACTGTGTGTTACCTCCCTTTGACTAGGAGCTGTGTGTTACCTCCCTTTGACTAGGAGCTGTATGTTACATCCCTTTGACTAGGAGCTGTGTGTTATCTCCCTTTGACTAGGATGTGTATGTTACCTCCCTTTGACTAGGAGCTGTATGTTACATCCATTTGACTATGAGCTGTATGTTATCTCCCTTTGACTAGGAGCTGTATTTTATCTCCCTTTGACTAGGAACTATGTGTTATCTCCCTTTGACTAGGAGCTGTGTGTTATCTCCCTTTGACTAGGAGCAGTGTGTTATCTCTCTTTGACTAGGAACTGTATGTTACCTCCCTTTGACTAGGAGCTGTATGTTATCTCCCTTTGACTAGGAAATGTGTGTTATCTCCTTTGACTAGGAGCTGTTTGTTACCTCCCTTTGACTAGGAGATGTATGTTACCTCCCATTGACTAGGAGCTGAGTGTTACCTCCCTTTGACTATGAGCTGTATGTTATCCCCCTTTGAGACTAGGAACTGTGTGTTACCTCCCTTTGACTAGGAACTGTGTGTTACCTCCCTTTGTCTAGGAGCTGTATGTTACCTCCCTTTGACTACTAGCTGTATGTTATCTCCCTTTGACTAGGAACTGTGTGTTATCTTCCTTTGACTAGCAACTGTGTGTTACCTCCCTTTGACTAGGAGCTGTAAGTTATCTCCCTTTTACTAGGAGCTGTATGTTACATCCCTTTGACGATGAGCTGTGTGTTATATCCTTTGATTAGGCACTGTGTGTTACCTCCCTTTGACTAGGAACTGTATGTTATCTCCCTTTTACTAGGAGCTATATGTTACGTCCCTTTGACTAGGAGCTGTGTGTTATCTCCCTTTGACTAGGAACTGTGTGTTACCTCCCTTTGACTAGGAGCTGTGTGTTACCTCCCTTTGACTAGGAGCTGTATGTTACATCCCTTTGACTAGGAGCTGTGTGTTATCTCCCTTTGACTAGGATGTGTATGTTACCTCCCTTTGACTAGGAGCTGTATGTTACATCCATTTGACTATGAGCTGTACGTTATCTCCCTTTGACTAGGAGCTGTATGTTATCTACCTTTGACTAGGAACTGTGTGTTATCTCCTTTGACTAGGAGCTGTGTGTTACCTCCCTTTGCCTAGGAGATGTATGTTACCTCCCTTTGACTAGGAGCTGTATGTTACCTCCCTTTGACTAGGAGATGTGTGCTATCTCCCTTTGACTAGGAGATGTTTGTTATCTCCTTTTGACAAGGAGATGTATGTTATCCCCCTTTGAGACTAGGAACTGTGTGTTACCTCCCTTTGACTAGGAACTGTATGTTACCTCCATTTGACTAGGAGCTGTATGTTACCTCCCTTTGACTACGAGCTGTGTGTTATATCTCTTTGACTAGGAACTGTGTGTTATCTCTCTTTGACTAGGAACTGTATGTTACCTCCCTTTGACTAGCAACTGTGTGTTACCTCCCTTTGACTAGGAGCTGTATGTTATCTCCCTTTTACTAGGAGCTGTATGTTACATCCCTTTGACTATGAGCTGTGTGTTATCTCCCTTTGACTAGGAACTGTGTGTTACCTCCCTTTGACTAGGAGCTGTGTGTTACCTCCCTTTGACTAGGAGCTGTATGTTACATCCCTTTGACTAGGAGCTGTGTGTTATCTCTCTTTGACTAGGATGTGTATGTTACCTCCCTTTGACTATGAGCTGTTTGTTACATCCATTTGACTATGAGCTGTATGTTATCTCCCTTTGACTAGGAGCTGTATGTTATCTCCCTTTGACTAGGAACTGTGTGTTACTTCCCTTTGACTAGGAGGTGTATGTTACCTCCCTTTGACTATGAGCTGTATGTTACCTCCCTTTGACTAGGAGATGTGTGTTATCTCCCTTTGACTAGGAGATGTTTGTTATCTCCTTTTGACAAGGAGATGTATGTTATCCCCCTTTGAGACTAGGAACTGTGTGTTACCTCCCTTTTACTGGGAACTGTATGTTACCTCCCTTTGACTAGGAGCTGTATGTTACCTCCCTTTGAATACGAGCTGTGTGTTATATCTCTTTGACTAGGAACTGTGTGTTATCTCTCTTTGACTAGGAACTGTATGTTACCTCCCTTTGACTAGGAGCTGTATGTTATCTCCCTTTGACTAGGAGCTGTATGTTACCTCCCTTTGACTAGGAGATGTGTGTTATCCTCCTTTGACTAGGAGCTGTATGTTACCTCCCTTTGACTAGGAGCTGTATGTTACCTCCCTTTGACAAGGAGCTGTATGTTATCTCCCTGTTGACTAGGAGCTGTATGTTACCTCCCTTTGACTAGTAGATGTGTGTTATCCCCATTTGACTAGGAACTGTATGTTACCTCCCCTGTGAGACTAGGAACTGTGTGTTATCTCCCTTTGACTAGGAGCTGTATGTTACCTCCCTTTGACTAGGAGATGTGTGTTATCCCCCTTTGACTAGGAACTGTATGTTACCTCCCTTTGAGACTAGGAACTGTGTGTTATCTCCCTTTGAGACTAGGAACTGTATGTTACATCCCTTTGAGACTAGGAACTGTGTGTTATCTCCTTTGACTAGGAACTGTATGTTACCTCCCTTTGAGACTAGGAACTGTGTGTTACCTCCCTTTGACTAGGAACTGTGTGTTACCTCCCTTTGAGCTAGGTTGTTCCTTTGACTAGGAACTGTGTGTTACCTCCCTTTGACTAGGAACTGTATGTTACCTCCCTTTGAGACTAGGAACTGTGTGTTATCTCCTTTGACTAGGAACTGTATGTTACCTCCCTTTGAGACTAGGAACTGTGTGTTATCTCCTTTGACTAGGAACTGTATGTTACCTCCCTTTGAGACTAGGAACTGTATGTTACCTCCCTTTGAGACTAGGAACTGTATGTTACCTCCCTTTGAGACTAGGAACTGTATGTTACCTCCCTTTGAGACTAGGAACTGTGTGTTATCAGCTTTGACTAGGATATGTGTGTTATCTCCCTTTGTCTAGGAACTGTGTGTTATTTCCCTTTGACTAGGAGCTGTGTTATCTCCCTTTGACTAGGAGCTGTATGTTACCTCCCTTTGACTAGGAGCTGTATGTTACCTCCCTTTGACAAGGAGCTGTATGTTATCTCCCTGTTGACTAGGAGCTGTATGTTACCTCCCTTTGACTAGTAGATGTGTGTTATCCCCATTTGACTAGGAACTGTGTGTTATTTCCCTTTGACTAGGAGATGTATGTTATCTCTCTTTGACTAGGAGATGTATGTTACCTCCCATTGACTAGGAGCTGTATGTTACCTCCCTTTGACTAGGAGCTGTATGTTATCTGCCTTTGACTAGGAGATGTGTGTTACCTCCCTTTGACTAGGAACTGTATGTTACCTCCCTTTGACTAGGAGATGTATGTTACCTCCCATTGACTAGGAACTGTATGTTACCTCCCTTTGACTAGGAGATGTGTGTTATCCCCCTTTGACTAGGAACTGTATGTTACCTCCCTTTGACTAGGAACTGTATGTTACCTCCCTTTGACTAGGAGATGTGTGTTATCCCCCTTTGACTAGGAACTGTATGTTACCTCCCTTTGAGACTAGGAACTGTGTGTTATCTCCTTTAACTAGGAACTGTATGTTACCTCCCTTTGAGACTAGGAACTGTGTGTTATCTCCTTTGACTAGGAACTGTATGTTACATCCCTTTGACGAGGAGCTGTATGTTATCTCCCTTTGAATAGGAGCTGTGTGTTATCTCCCTTTGACTAGGAACTGTATGTTACCTCCCTTTGACAAGGAGCTGTATGTTATCTCCCTGTTGACTAGGAGCTGTATGTTACCTCCCTTTGACTTGGAGATGTGTGTTATCCCCATTTGACTAGGAACTGTATGTTACCACCATTGAGACTAGGAACTGTGTGTTATCTTCCTTTGACTAGTGCACTATGTTTACCTCCCTTTGACTAGGAACTGTGAGTTATCTCCCTTTGACAAGGAGATGTTTGTTATGTCCCTTTGACTAGGAGCTGTATGTTTCCTCCCCTTGACTAGGAACTGTGTGTTATCTCCTTTAACTAGGAGATGTGTGTTATCTCCCTTTGACTAGGAGGTGTATGTTAAATCCCTTTGACTAGGAGCTGTATGTTATCTCCCTTTTGAATAGGAGCTGTTTGTTACCTCCCGTTGACTAGGAGCTGTGTGTTACCTCCCTTTGACTAGGAGCTGTGTGTTACCTCCCTCTGAATAGGAGCTGTATGTTATCTCCCTTTGACTAGGAACTGTGTGTTATCTCCCTTTGACTAGGAACTATGTGTTATCTCCCTTTGACTAGGAGCTGTGTGTTATCTCCCTTTGACTATGAGCTGTATGTTATCTTCCTTTGACTAGGAACTGTGTTTTATCTCCTTTGACTAGGAGCTGTGTGTTACCTCCCTTTGACTAGGAGATGTATGTTACCTCCCTTTGACTAGGAGCTCTGTGTTACCTCCCTTGAATAGGAGCTGTATGTTATCTCCCTTTGACTAGGAACTGTATGTTACCTCCCTTTGCTATGAGCTGTATGTTATCCCCCTTTGAGACTAGGAACTGTGTGTTACCTCCATTTGACTAGGATCTGTATGTTCCTCCCTTTGACTGACTGGTGTTACCTCCCTTTGACTAGGAGCTGTGTGTTATCTCCCTTTGATTAGGAGCTGTATGTTATCTCTCTTTGACTAGGAGCTGTGTGTTATCTCCCTTTGACTAGGAGCTGTATGTTGCATCCCTTTGACTAGGAGCTGTATGTTACCTCCATTTGACTAGGAGCTGTGTGTTATCTCCCTTTGACTAGGAACTGTGTGTTATCTCCCTTTGACTAGGATATGTATGTTATCTCCCTTTGACTAGGAACTGTGTGTTATTTCCCTTTGACTAGGAGCTGTGTGTTATCTCCCTTTGACTAGGAGCTGTATGTTACCTCCTTTTGACTAGGAGCTGTATGTTACCTCCCTTTGACTAGGAGCTGTATGTTATCTCCCTTTGACTAGGAGCTGTATGTTACCTCCCTTTGAGACTAGGAACTGTGTGTTATCTCCATTTGACTAGGAGCTGTGTGTTACCTCCCTTTGACTAGGAACTGTGTGTTATCTCCTTTGACTAGGAGCTGTGTGTTACCTCCCTTTGACTAGGAGCTGTATGTTATCTCCCTTTTACTAGGAGCTGTATGTTACATCCCTTTGACTAGGAGCTGTGTGTTATCTCCCTTTGACTAGGAACTGTGTATTACCTCCATTTGACTAGGAGCTGTGTGTTACCTCCCTTTGACTAGGAGCTGTATGTTACATCCCTTTGACTAGGAGATGTGTGTTATCTCCCTTTGACTAGGATGTGTATGTTACCTCCCTTTGACTAGGAGCTGTATGTTACATCCATTTGACTATGAGCTGTACGTTATCTCCCTTTGACCAGGAGCTGTATGTTATCTCCATTTGACTAGGAACTGTATGTTACCTCCCTTTGAGACTTGGAACTGTATGTTACCTCCCTTTGACTAGGAGATGTGTGTTATCCCCCTTTGGCTAGGAACTGTATGTTACCTCCCTTTGAGACTAGGAGCTGTGTGTTATCTCCTTTGACTAGGAACTTATTCCTTTGACAGGACTGTATGTTACTCCCTTTGACTAGGACTGTGTGTATGTTACATCCCTTTGACGAGGAGCTGTATGTTATCTCCCTTTGACTAGGAGCTGTGTGTTATCTCCCTTTGACTAGGAGCTGTGTGTTATCTCCCTTTGACTAGGAGTGATGTTGCATCCTTACTAGGAGCTGTATGTTATCTCCATTTGACTAGGAGCTGTGTGTTATCTCCCTTTGACTAGGAACTGTGTGTTATCTCCCTTTGACTAGGAACTGTGTGTTATCTCCCTTTGACTAGGAAATGTGTGTTATTTCCCTTTGACTAGGAGCTGTGTGTTATCTCCCTTTGACTAGGAACTGTATGTTACCTCCCTTTGACTAGGAGCTGTATGTTACCTCCCTTTCACTAGGAGCTGAGTGTTATCTTCCTTTGACTAGTGCACTATGTTTACCTCCCTTTGACAAGGAACTGTGAGTTATCTCCCTTTGACTAGGAGATGTGTGTTATCTCACTTTGACTAGGAGCTGTGTGTTACCTCCCTTTGACTAGGATATGTGTGTTACCTCCCTTTGACTAGGAGCTGTATGTTATCGCCCTTTGACTAGGATGTGTATGTTACCTCCCTTTGACTAGGAGCTGTGTGTTACCTTCCTTTGACTTGGAGCTGTGTGTTACCTCCCTTTACTAGGACATGTGTGTTACATCCCTTAGACTAGGAACTGTATGTTACCTCCCTTTGACTAGGAACTGTATGTTACATCCCTTTGACTAGGAACTGTATGTTACCTCCCTTTGACTACGAGCTGTATGTTACCTCCCTTTGACTACGAGATGTATGTTACCTCCTTTTGACTAGGAACTGATTGTTACCTCTCTTTGACTAGGAACTGTATGTTACCTCCCTTTGACTAGGAGCTGTATGTTATCTCCCTTTGACTAGGAACTGTATGTTACCTCCCTTTGACTAGGAGCTGTATGTTACCTCCCTTTGACTACGAGCTGTGTGTTATCTCTCTTTGACTAGGAGCTGTGTGTTATCTCCATTTGACTAGGAGCAGTGTATTATCTCTCTTTGACTAGGAACTGTATGTTACCTCCCTTAGACTAGGAGCTGTATGTTTTCTCCCTTTTGACTAGGAGCTGTATGTTACCTCCCTTTGACTATGAGATGTGTGTTATCCCCCTTTGACTAGGAACTGTATGTTACCTCCCTTTGAGACTAGGATCTGTGTGTTATCTCCTTTGACTAGGAACTGTGTGTTACCTCCCTTTGACTAGGAGCAGTGTGTTATCTCCCTTTGACTAGGAGCTGAGTGTTATCTTCCTTTGACTAGTGCACTATGTTTACCTCCCTTTGACTAGGAACTGTGAGTTATCTCCCTTTGACTAGGAGATGTGTGTTATGTCCCTTTGACTAGGAGCTGTATGTTACCTCCCCTTGACTAGGAACAGTGTGTTATCTCATTTAACTAGGAGATGTGTGTTATCTCTCTTTGACTAGGAGGTGTATGTTATATCCCTTTGACTAGGAGCTGTATGTTATCTCCCTTTTGAATAGGAGCTGTTTGTTACCTCCCTTTGACTAGGAGCTGTGTTTTACCTCCCTTTGACTAGGAGCTGTGTGTTACCTCCCTCTGAATAGGAGCTGTATGTTATCTCCCTTTGACTAGGAACTGTGTGTTATCTCCCTTTGACTAGGAACTATGTGTTATCTCCCTTTGACTAGGAGCTGTGTGTTATCTCCCTTTGACTAGGAGCAGTGTGTTATCTCTCTTTGACTAGAAACTGTATGTTACCTCCCTTTGACTAGGAGCTGTATGTTATCTCCCTTTGACTAGGAACTGTGTGTTATCTCCTTTGACTAGGAGCTGTGTGTTACCTCCCTTTGACTAGGAGATGTATGTTACCTACCTTTGACTAGGAGCTGTGTGTTACCTCCCTTTGAATAGGAGCTGTATGTTATCTCCCTTTGACTAGGAACTGTATGTTACCTCCCTTTGACTAGGATCTGTATGTTACCTCCCTTTGACTAGGAACTGTGTGTTACCTCCCTTTGACTAGGAGCTGTATGTTACCTCCCTTTGACTAGGAGCTGTATGTTATCCCCCTTTGAGACTAGGAACTGTGTGTTACCTCCATTTGACTAGGATCTGTATGTTACCTCCCTTTGACTAGGAACTGTGTGTTACCTCCCTTTGACTAGGAGCTGTATGTTACCTCCCTTTGACTAGGAACTGTGTGTTATCTCCCTTTGACTAGGAACTGTGTGTTACCTCCCTTTGACTAGGAGCTGTATGTTATCTCCCTTTTACTAGGAGCTGTATGTTACATCCCTTTGACTAGGAGCTGTGTGTTATCTCCCTTTGACTAGGAACTGTGTGTTACCTCCCTTTGACTAGGAGCTGTGTGTTACCTCCCTTTGACTAGGAGCTGTATGTTACATCCCTTTGACTAGGAGCTGTGTGTTATCTCCCTTTGACTAGGATGTGTATGTTACCTCCCTTTGACTAGGAGCTGTATGTTACATCCATTTGACTATGAGCTGTATGTTATCTCCCTTTGACTAGGAGCTGTATTTTATCTCCCTTTGACTAGGAACTGTGTGTTATCTCCCTTTGACTAGGAGCTGTGTGTTATCTCCCTTTGACTAGGAGCTGTGTGTTACCTCCCTTTGACTAGGAACTGTATGTTACCTCCCTTTGACTAGGAGCTGTATGTTATCTCCCTTTGACTAGGAACTGTGTGTTATCTCCTTTGACTAGGAGCTGTGTGTTACCTCCCTTTGACTAGGAGCTGTATGTTACCTCCCTTTGACTAGGAGCTGTGTGTTATCTCCCTTTGACTAGGAGCTGTATGTTATCTCCCTTTGACTAGGAGCTGTGTGTTACCTCCCTTTGACTAGGAGCTGTATGTTACCTCCCTTTGACTAGGAGCTGTATGTTATCTCCCTTTGACTAGGAGCTGTATGTTATCCCTTTGACTAGGAACTGTGTGTTATCTCCCTTTGACTAGGAACTGTATGTTACCTCCCTTTGACTAGGAACTGTGTGTTATCCCTTTGACTAGGAACTGTGTGTTACCTCCCTTTGACTAGGAGCTGTATGTTATCTCCCTTTGACTAGGAGCTGTATGTTACCTCCCTTTGACTAGGAGCTGTGTGTTATCTCCCTTTGACTAGGAGCTGTGTGTTATCTCCCTTTGACTAGGAGGTGTATGTTACCTCCCTTTGACTAGGAGCTGTGTGTTATCTCCTTTGACTAGGAGCTGTGTTACCTCCCTTTGACTAGGAGCTGTATGTTATCCCTTTGACTAGGAGCTGTGTGTTACCTCCCTTTGACTAGGAGCTGTGTGTTACCTCCCTTTGACTAGGAGCTGTATGTTACCTCCCTTTGACTAGGAGCTGTATGTTACCTCCCTTTGACTAGGAGCTGTATGTTATCTCCCTTTGAATAGGAGCTGTATGTTATCTCTCTTTGACTAGGAACTGTGTGTTATCTCCCTTTGACTAGGAACTGTATGTTACCTCCCTTTGACTAGGAGCTGTATGTTATCTCCCTTTGACTAGGAGCTGTATGTTACCTCCCTTTGACTAGGAGATGTGTGTTATCCCCCTTTGACTAGGAACTGTATGTTACCTCCCTTTGACTAGGAGCTGTGTGTTATCTCCCTTTGACTAGGAGCTGTGTGTTATCTCCCTTTGACTAGGAGCTGTATGTTATCTCCCTTTGACTAGGAACTGTGTGTTATCTCCTTTGACTAGGAACTGTATGTTACCTCCCTTTGAACTAGGAACTGTGTGTTATCTCCCTTTGACTAGGAGCTGTATGTTACCTCCCTTTGACTAGGAGCTGTATGTTATCTCCCTTTGACTAGGAACTGTATGTTACCTCCCTTTGAGACTAGGAACTGTGTGTTATCTCCCTTTGACTAGGAACTGTATGTTACCTCCCTTTGACTAGGAGCTGTATGTTATCTCCTTTGACTAGGAGCTGTATGTTACCTCCCTTTGACTAGGAGCTGTGTGTTATCTCCCTTTGACTAGGAACTGTGTGTTATCTCCCTTTGACTAGGAGCTGTATGTTACCTCCCCTTGACTAGGAACTGTGTGTTATCTCCTTTAACTAGGAGATGTGTGTTATCTCTCTTTGACTAGGAGGTGTATGTTATATCCCTTTGACTAGGAGCTGTATGTTATCTCCCTTTTGAATAGGAGCTGTTTGTTACCTCCCTTTGACTAGGAGCTGTGTGTTACCTCCCTTTGACTAGGAGCTGTGTGTTACCTCCCTTTGAATAGGAGCTGTATGTTATCTCCCTTTGACTAGGAACTGTGTGTTATCTCCTTTGACTAGGAGCTGTGAGTTACCTCCCTTTGACTAGGAGATGTATTTTACATCCCTTTGACTAGTAGATGTGTGTTATCTCCCTTTAACTAGGAGATGTTTGTTATCTCCTTTTGACTAGGAAATGTATGTTATCCCCCTTTGAGACTAGGAACTGTGTGTTACCTCCCTTTGTCTAGGAACTGTATGTTACCTCCCTTTGACTAGGAGCTGTATGTTACCTCCCTTTGAATACGAGCTGTGTGTTATATCTCTTTGACTAGGAAATGTGTGTTATCTCCCTTTGACTAGGAACTATGTGTTATCTCCCTTTGACTAGGAGCTGTGTGTTATCTCCCTTTGACTAGGAGCAGTGTGTTAGCTCTCTTTGACTAGGAACTGTATGTTACCTCCCTTTGACTAGGAGCTGTATGTTACCTCCCTTTGACTAGGAGCTGTATGTTACCTCCCTTTCACTATGAGCTGTATGTTATCACCCTTTGAGACTAGGAACTGTGTGTTACCTCCCTTTGACTAGGGTCTGTATGTTACCTCCCTTTGACTAGGAACTGTGTGTTACCTCCCGTTGACTAGGAGCTCTATGTTACCTCCCTTTGACTACGAGCTGTATGTTATCTCCCTTTGACTTGGAACTGTCTGTTTTCTCCCTTTGACTAAGAACTGTGTGTTACCTCCCTTTGACTAGGAGCTGTATGTTATCTCCCTTTTACTAGGAGCTGTATGTTACATCCCTTTGACTAGGAGCTGTGTGTTATCTCCCTTTGTCTAGGAACTGTGTGTTACCTCCCTTTGACTAGGAGCTGTGTGTTACCTCCCTTTGACTATGAGCTGTATGTTACCTCCCTTTGAGACTAGGAACTGTGTGTTATCTCCTTTGACTAGGAACTGTATGTTACATCCCTTTGACTAGGAGCTGTATGTTATCTCCCTTTGACTAGGAACTGTATGTTACCTCCCTTTGATTAGGAGCTGTATGTTATCTCTCTTTGACTAGGAGCTGTGTCTTATCTCCCTTTGACTAGGAGCTGCATGTTGCATCCCTTTGACTAGGAGCTGTATGTTACCTCCATTTGACTAGGAGCTGTGTGTTACCTCCCTTTGACTAGGAACTGTGTGTTATCTCCCTTTGACTAGGATCTGTGTGTTATCTCCCTTTGACTAGGAACTGTGTATTATTTCCCTTTGACTAGGAGCTGTGTGTTATCTCCCTTTGACTAGGAGCTGTATGTTACCTCCCTTTGACTAGGAGCTGTATGTTACCTCCCTTTGACTACGAGCTGTGTGTTATATCTCTTTGACTAGGAACTGTGTGTTATCTCTCTTTGACTAGGAACTGTATGTTACCTCCCTTTGACTAGGAGCTGTATGTTATCTCCCTTTGACTAGGAGCTGTATGTTACCTCCCTTTGACTAGGAGCTGTATGTTATCCCCCTTTGACTAGGAACTGTTGTTACCTCCCTTTGACTAGGAACTGTGTGTTATCTCCTTTGACTAGGAGCTGTGTGTTATCTCCTTTGACTAGGAGCTGTGTGTTATCTCCCTTTGACTAGGAGCTGTGTGTTATCTCCTTTGACTAGGAACTGTATGTTACCTCCCTTTGACTAGGAGCTGTATGTTACCTCCCTTTGACTAGGAGCTGTATGTTATCTCCCTTTGACTAG
>CM026394.1:1151169-1178456 GCA_014843695.1 Archivesica marissinica
CCACATACATCCACCACTCCCACATACATCCACAATTCAATCAAAGCCACATACATCTACCACTCCATCAAAGCCATATACATCCACCACTCCATCTAAGCCACATTCATCCACAACTTTACCAAAGCCACATGCATCCACAACTCTATCAAAGCCACATACATCCACCACTCCACCAAAGCCACATACATCCACAACTATACCAAAGCCACATACATCCACCACTCCATCAAAGCCATATACATCCACCACTCCACTAAAGCCACATACACCCACCACTCCATCAAATCCACATACATCCACCACTCCACCAAATCCACAAACATCCACCACTCCATCTAAGGCACAGACAGCCACCATTCCATCTAAGGCACAGATAGCCACCATTCCATCAAAGCCACACACATCCACCATTCCATCTAAGGCACAGATAGCCACCATTCCATCTAAGGCCGATAGCCCCATTCCATCTAAGCCACACACATCCACCATTCCATCTAAGGCACAGATAGCCACCATTCCATCAAAGCCACAAACATCCACCACTCCATCTAAGGCACAGACAGCCACCATTCCATCAAAGCCACAACATCCACCATTTTGGGTTTTGGGGTTTGACATCCACCACTCCATCTAAGCCACAGACAGCCACCATTCCATCAAAGCCACAAACATCCACCACTCCATCTAAGCCACAGACAGCCACCATTCCATCAAAGCCACAAACATCCACCACTCCATCTAAGGCACAGACAGCCACCATTCCATCTAAGGCACAGACAGCCACCATTCCATCAAAGCCACAAACATCCACCACTCCATCTAAGCCACAGACAGCCACCATTCCATCAAAGCCACAAACATCCACCACTCCATCTAAGCCACAGACAGCCACCATTCCATCAAAGCCACAAACATCCACCACTCCATCTAAGACACAGACAGCCACCATTCCATCTAAGGCACAGACAGCCACCATTCCATCAAAGCCACACACATCCACCACTCCATCTAAGCCACAGACAGCCACCATTCCACCAAAGCCACAAACATCCACCACTCCATCTAAGCCACAGACAGCCACCATTCCATCAAAGCCACAAACAGTCAAACACCCACCTTGACTTGACTTTGTATAATCTGCCTCTGATAGGCACCTCTCATAAGAGCACATAGGAATATGTTGTATATTCTGACAATAAAAACTTATAAACTTATATCAACATTCACATGTATACGTATTAACAACTGTATCAGACCCACATTATCTTAGCAAATAATACGCTGTGTTTTTCTAACGGATCACAGGAGAGGTACAAAAAATTAATGTTTATGTTTACATGTTAAAAACAAACTGACTGCTGAGCCTGATTGCATTGATAACACACTCGGAGAGTGTTGCATCATTTTGACAAGTACAGTGTGCTGTTGCAGGTATTATAGATTTCGGAATTTTAGATCAGGTAAATCAATAACTGATCAGGTAAACAGGTAGTCCAAATATTTAGACTTGAAAAATGTGACATTTTACTATCAAGTCATTTTTCGAAATAACAAACAATTTTTTTTATGTAGAGGCTTTCCACTATTCAATGATACCGGCTTTCCTCTCTTCAATAATACCGTCTTTCCTCTATTTAGTGATACCGGCTTTCCACTATTCAATGATACCGGCTTTCCTCTATTCAATGATACCGGCTTTCCACTATTCAATGATACCGTCTTTCCTCTATTTAGTGATACCGGCTTTCCACTATTCAATGATACCGGTTTTCCACTATTCAATGATACCGGCTTTCCACTATTCAATGATACCGGCTTTCCTCTATTCAATAATACCGTCTTTCCTCTATTTAGTGATACCGGCTTTCCACTATTCAATGATACCGGCTTTCCACCATTCAATGATACCGTCTTTCCTCTATTTAGTTATACCGGCTTTCCACTATTCAATGATACCGGCTTTCCACTATTCAATGATACCGGCTTTCCACTATTCAATGATACCAGCTTTCCTCTATTCAATGATACCGTCTTTCCTCTATTTAGTGATACCGGCTTTCCACTATTCAATGATACCGTCTTTCCTCTATTTAGTGATACCAGCTTTCCAGTATTTAATGATACCGGCTTTCCACTATTCAATGATACCGGCTTTCCACTATTCAATGATACCGGCTTTCCACTATTCAATGATACTGGCTTTCCACTATTTAATGATACCGGCTTTCCACTATTCAATGATACCGGCTTTCCACTATTTAGCTTTCCAATATTTGTAGTATTGCTGCAAGTGAAGATAAAGGTTTCAGAAACTGATCACAAGTTGAATATATATATATCAATTAAGCATTGTTTGAAGGTAGTACAGCTGTCACTACAGCAATTAGTAGATACAATTTAAATGCTAAATACAAAATCAGAATCATGCTAGATCTATGTACTGTATGCTTAACCCTTTCCCATCATAGAAGCACCTCTTGACGCCATTATCAATAGGACATACATTGACAATGTAGTAGCTAAAGCAATGCTCTTAAATTATTAATAAAAGCCAGAATCTCATGTAGTCCAAGTAATATCTTTGGAGGTGGGATAGATATGGCGACTACTTATCCACTATATGATAACTAAATGGCTGTCATTTGTATGGAGATATAATAGTATATTAACCTAAATCTCTATGAAGTCCCAGTAATATCTATGGAGGTGGGATAGATATGGCGACTACTTATCCACTGCATGATAACTAAATGGCTGTCGTTTGTATGGAGATATAATAGTATATTAACCTAAATCTCTATGTAGTCCCAGTAATATCTATGGAGGTGGGATAGATATGGCGACTACTTATCTACTGCATGATAACTAAATGGCTGTCGTTTGTATGGAGATATAATAATATATGAACCTAAATCTCTATGTAGTCCCAGTAATATCTATGGAGGTGGGATAGATATGGCGACTACTTATCCACTGCATGATAACTAAATGGCTGTCGTTTGTATGGAGATATAATAATATATTAACCTAAATCTCTATGAAGGAAAGGGTTAAATGGCTATCGTTTGTATGGAGATATAATAATATATTAACCTAAATCTCTATGAAGGAAAGGGTTAAAATACATATTTACTACAGCACCGATAATGAATAGAATATATGACCTTGTTAATACAATTATGTATGTATTGTGTATATATGTTGCCAATGAAACTTAATAAATTAATAGACGGATCTGTAGTCCAGTGGTAACATGCTGGACTGGTAATCCATGGATCGTAGGTTCGATCCCCCGTCTGACCCTAATAATCTTTCAGTTCAGGTGGGACTTTAAACCAAGGTCTTGTGTTGGTGCTGTACACCGTGCACTTAAATGAACCAGAGGAGACTCTGGAATGGGTCTCTGTCTGTATCATTGCACTATCCTCCAACAATCTAAAATGACTAATCTCTTCAGGCGGCGTCGCTCATATGGGCAACCGGTAGCGATGATAAATAAATGTAAAACAGTAAACATAATAAATGAAGTATATTGGCTTCACAAAAAAACCAAAGAACATCAGAATCATTACATACCAATTAGCCTGGGTGCCAGTCTGTCGATTTTTCACTTTTTAACTTCTGGCAAAATGACATGATCAGAAACTCAATACGGCCCAATTAATAGTCTCGGTGTTAAAATATATTTATTTGACTGACTAGGCAAACAAATATATCGACACCTGTTCCCTGTATATCAATATAAATCACTTTATTGCAGGTAATCATATATAGTCGAAGACAATGCCGGGAAAGCGTAAAGCCGACACAGATTTGAAAAGTGGTGTACCCATAAAGAAGCCAGCAAGAGCATGCAAAAAAGGACAAAAGGGGAAACAGACTAAAGCGATGGACACAGGTTGATTATATTTCGGTTTTTAAGCCTGCATCAGCACCATTTTGAGCTATATCGCCTGCGGGAAGGGCACAGGTTGAAGCATTGCGCTATATATTTGTATAAAGAATAACCTATTAGAGGATTTGTAATAGACGAGTCTGTGGTCCTGACCTAGGACTGTGTATCTAGGGATCGCAGGGATCGCTCCCCTGTCTGAACCTAATCATATTACTTAACGGTCTTTCAAATAAAACTACAGTCATACCTGTGTTAGTGGTCACCTCCATTAAGCAGCCAACCTGTATTAAGCAGCCAGTTTCCAGATACCCATTCGGTTGTTTTATTAAATACATTTGACCTCTATTAAGCAGCCACCTGTGCTAAGCAGCCACTTTCTCTGACTCCCTTGCCTGGCTGCTTAAGACAGGTTTGACTGTACATGTATAAACGGAGGTCTCGTGTATCGGTGCTATAACCTGGGCATGTAAAAGAACCAGGGATGCATCTGGAATTGGGACAGTGGTTAACACGTTGGACTGGTAATCCAGGTATCGCAGGTTCGACCCCCGTCTGACCCTAATAAAATTAATCTTTCAAATGGGACTTTAAACCGAGGTCTTGTGTCGGTGCTTTACACCATGCACGTAAAAGAACCAGAGGAGACTCTGGAATGGGGCTCTGTCTGTATCATTGCACTATCCTCCAAAATCTAAAATGACTATTACCTTCAGGAGGCGTCACTCATATGGGTAACCGGTAGCGACGATAAATAAACGTAAAAAAAAGTTGCTGCACTACGCCTGCACATTATACATTGTTAACGTACGTTTGTTGATAAACAATTCACGTATATGTAGACCGGGGAGTTTATAGATATAACAAACTGGTTGTTTTCGTATTTTCGTATATATGGATATAAAGAGTCCGGCTATCAGCTGATACATATAATGTATATATGTATATAGTTACTAGTATAGTATATATTAATGTAAACAGGATAGCTTCGCAACTTATCCGTTTGACTAGTAGAGATAGAGTGTGGGATAAGGGTCTTGAACAAGTTAGTTGGAAAGTGCACCTAATTAGTTGAGTTAGTTCACTCATTCACACATCTGACCTGATTGTCACTCACAATCACTCACCCATAATACTTTATACACAATAGTAGTGAAGACTAGTATATATTATACAAAGACATAGTATGGGACCAGGCTATATAATTATGATATGATTCAGACCAGTGATTTTATTAGGCCATATAAGGGAAACTATTGGGCGGTACGCTTGCAGCAGGGTTTGGAAACATTATAATGTACATGTACTAAATATCAATAATTATTTTTTCCGTCTATGTGTGAATAGTTGGATTTACAGTCATTGGAAATTATATTCTTTAAATATCTGGTATATGTTACCAAAAAAGCATCCTTTAAATATTAGGAGGATTCTTATAAAGTTCAAACTTTATTTATTTTACAACGATTGCGAAACAAGTTTTAACAACTTATATTAATCACTCACGTTGGCGCGGATGAAAGCATAAATGTGGTCATTCGTGTGAGAGGAAACTGGAGTAGCTGGAGAAAAATCCACCTGTCCGATCTGGCGACCACCGTACCATCTCACATTCTTCCCGGTCCGAGGATCAAACCCGGGTTGCATTGGTGAGAAGTGAGCGCGCTAACCACTGCATTAATCGGACAGCCGATTCTTTTATAGATCAACAAACATTATTTATTTTACGGTCGATGCGGGATGTGACAAACTAATTTTAGTAAACATTACAGTGGTTCCTGTCAGTTACATTACGCCTAATTTGCGCAATACATAATCATGTTAACCAACCCATAACCTGTCAATCACGACTAAAGTCGCTTTTGTAGACAACATACAGCCAGATCTGGCTCTATGCTGTTTGCTCTTTGGATAGTGAGCTAAAACATTTGTCTGCATAGCAAACAACATAGCACGCGTCACCGCTGATCTGGCTCTATGCTGTTTGCTCTTTGGATAGTGAGCTAAAACACTTGTCTGCATAGCAAGCACCACAGCTGATCTGGATCTATGTTATTTGTACATACCGTCCAATATATTCGGCATTTTAAGGGTTAACACACTTTGTTGTAAATTTGCATATAGAAGAATGATCAGTTTTTCTTTTAAATTACATTAATTAATTAAATTACATTAAGGCACTAAAGGAAAGAAAACTGCCAGCAAAGCCAATAAACTCGTATTGAAAGATCTTTTGCAAGATGGCGCCTGGAAAGACATTTTAGCTGACGAGTTTGAGCAACCGTATTTCAAAGCGCTTGAAGATACGCTGCAGACAGAGTACGACGAAGGAAAGGAAATATTTCCACCCAAGGAACTTATCTTTAACGCTTTGCATCTCACACCATTAGATAAGGTAATAGTTTCTTAACTCTATATTCCACATAAACTCCATTATCATACGGGTTTTTCTAGAGCGAAATGACAGGGTGCCCTGCCACCTTTTGTCCATTTTTAGCCCCGCCCATTTGCTCCTTTTTTAGCCCCTAATACCTGCCGTTTTAATTATATGTTTTTATTTAAGCCTCAACAGGTGTGCCTTCGGGCGGGCTAACCGATATAAACTAGAACTCGTCAGCCCTCTTCACCTGGGACGTTAAACCTAGGTCTTGTGTCGGTGCTTTACACCGTGCACGTAAAAGAACCAGAGGAGACTCTGGAATGGGTCTCTCTCTGTATCATTGCACTATCCTCCAAAATCTAAAATGACTAATCTCTTCAGGAGGCGTCGCTCATATGGGCAACCGATAGTGACGATAAATAAATGTAAAATACACCCTTTTCACCAATATGTACTGCCCTACTGCTCCTTTCATCAAGCATAATTAGCTGTCGATCACCGTGACTAATATTTTCTATGGGGCAAATATCCCATTCCGCACATACCCTCTTCATGGCTCAACGTTCTCATCTCCCAATCTTTCACTCTCAAACACAATTCTTGAGCATAGATACATTGTTTGGTGCAACTAGCATTTATAACTAGCTGATACGGAAAATATTCATTCTAGTTTTTAAATGTATAAAAAAAGACCATTAGAGAGACATTATTATGTTTGATATGTATGTTGCATACTGCCGTGTATGTTGCATACTGCTGTGTATGTTGCATACTGCCATGTATGTTGCATACTGCCGTGTATGTTGCATACTGCCGTGTATGTTGCATACTGCCGTGTATGTTGCATACTGCCGTGTATGTTGCATACTGCCGTGTATGTTGCATACTGCCGTGTATGTTGCATACTGCCGTGTATGTTGCATACTGCCGTGTATGTTGCATACTGCTGTGTATGTTGCATACTGCCGTGTATGTTGCATACTGCCGTGTATGTTGCATACTGCCGTGCATGTTGCATACTGCTGTGTATGTTGCATACTGCTGTGTATGTTGCAAACTGTTGTGTATGTTGCATACTGCCGTGTATGTATGTTGCATACTGCTGTGTATGTATGTTGCATACTGCTGTGTATGTATGTTGCATACTGCTGTGTATGTATGTTGCATACTGCCGTGTATGTTGCATACTGCTGTGTATGTATGTTGCATACTGCCGTGTATGTTGCATACTGCTGTGTATGTTGCATACTGCTGTGCATGTTGCATACTGCTGTGTATGTTGCATACTGCTGTGCATGTTGCATACTGCCGTGTATGTTGCATACTGCCGTGTATGTTGCATACTGCCGTGTATGTTGCATACTGCCGTGTATGTTGCATACTGCCGTGTATGTTGCATACTGCTGTGTATGTTGCATACTGCTGTGTATGTTGCATACTGCCGTGTATGTTGCATACTGCCGTGTATGTTGCAACTGCTGTGCATGTTGCATACTGCTGTGTATGTTGCATACTGCTGTGTATGTTGCATACTGCTGTGTATGTTGCATACTGCTGTGTATGTTGCATACTGCTGTGTATGTATGTTGCATACTGCTGTGTATGTATGTTGCATACTGCTGTGTATGTTGCATACTGCTGTGTATGTATGTTGCATACTGCTGTGTATGTATGTTGCATACTGCTGTGTATGTTGCATACTGCTGTGTATGTTGCATACTGCTGTGTATGTTGCATACTGCTGTGTATGTTGCATACTGCTGTGTATGTTGCATACTGCTGTGTATGTTTGCATACTGCTGTGTATGTATGTTGCATACTGCTGTGTATGTATGTTGCATACTGCCGTGTATGTTGCATACTGCTGTGTATGTTGCATACTGCTGTGTATGTATGTTGCATACTGCTGTGTATGTATGTTGCATACTGCTGTGTATGTATGTTGCATACTGCCGTGTATGTTGCATACTGCTGTGTATGTATGTTGCATACTGCTGTGTATGTATGTTGCATACTGCTGTGTATGTTGCATACTGCTGTGTATGTTGCATACTGCTGTGCATGTTGCATACTGCTGTGTATGTTGCATACTGCTGTGTATGTTGCAAACTGCTGTGTATGTTGCATACTGCTGTGCATGTTGCATACTGCTGTGCATGTTACATACTGCTGTGTATGTATGTTGCATACTGCCGTGTATGTTGCATACTGCTGTGTATGTATGTTGCATACTGCTGTGTATGTATGTTGCATACTGCTGTGTATGTATGTTGCATACTGCCGTGTATGTTGCATACTGCCGTGTATGTTGCATACTGCTGTGTATGTATGTTGCATACTGCTGTGTATGTATGTTGCATACTGCTGTGTATGTATGTTGCATACTGCTGTGTATGTTGCATACTGCCGTGTATGTTGCATACTGCTGTGTATGTATGTTGCATACTGCTGTGTATGTATGTTGCATACTGCTGTGCATGTTACATACTGCTGTGTATGTATGTTGCATACTGCCGTGTATGTTGCATACTGCTGTGTATGTTGCATACTGCTGTGTATGTATGTTGCATACTGCTGTGTATGTATGTTGCATACTGCTGTGTATGTATGTTGCATACTGCTGTGTATGTATGTTGCATACTGCTGTGTATGTATGTTGCATACTGCTGTGTATGTATGTTGCATACTGCTGTGTATGTATGTTGCATACTGCCATGTATGTTGTATACTGCCGTGTATGTTGCATACTGCCATGTATGTTGCATACTGCTGTGTATGTATGTTGCATACTGCTGTGTATGTATGTTGCATACTGCCGTGTATGTTGCATACTGCCGTGTATGTATGTTGCATACTGCCGTGTATGTTGCATACTGCCGTGTATGTATGTTGCATACTGCCGTGTATGTTGCATACTGCCGTGTATGTATGTTGCATACTGCCGTGTATGTATGTTGCATACTGCCGTGTATGTTGCATACTGCGTGTATGTTGCATACTGCCGTGTATGTTGTTGTGTATGTTGCATACTGCCGTGTATGTTGCATACTGCCGTGTATGTATGTTGCATACTGCCGTGTATGTTGCATACTGCCGTGTATGTGCATACTGCCGTGTATGTTGCATACTGCTGTGTATGTTGCATACTGCGTGTATGTTGCATACTGCCGTGTATGTTGCATACTGCCGTGTATGTTGCATACTGCGTGATGTTGCATACTGCCGTGTATGTTGCATACTGCTGTGTATGTTGCATACTGCTGTGTATGTATGTTGCATACTGCTGTGTATGTATGTTGCATACTGCTGTGTATGTATGTTGCATACTGCTGTGTATGTATGTTGCATACTGCCGTGTATGTTGCATACTGCTGTGTATGTATGTTGCATACTGCGTGTATGTTGCATACTGCTGTGTATGTTGTATGTTGCATACTGCTGTGTATGTATGTTGCATACTGCCGTGTATGTTGCATACTGCTGTGTATGTATGTTGCATACTGCCGTGTATGTTGCATACTGCTGTGTATGTTGCATACTGCTGTGTATGTATGTTGCATACTGCCGTGTATGTTGCATACTGCTGTGTATGTATGTTGCATACTGCCGTGTATGTTGCATACTGCTGTGTATGTTGTATGTTGCATACTGCTGTATGTATGTTGCATACTGCTGTATGTTGTTGTGTATGTTGCATACTGCGTGTATGTTGCATACTGCGTGTATGTTGCATACTGCTGTGTATGTTGCATACTGCGTGTATGTTGCATACTGCTGTGTATGTTGCATACTGTGTATGTTGCATACTGCATGTTGCAACTGCGTGTATGTTGCATACTGCCGTGTATGTATGTTGCATACTGCCGTGTATGTATGTTGCATACTGCTGTGTATGTATGTTGCATACTGCTGTGTATGTATGTTGCATACTGCCGTGTATGTTGCATACTGCTGTGTATGTATGTTGCATACTGCCGTGTATGTTGCATACTGCTGTGTATGTTGCATACTGCGTGATGTTGCATACTGTGTGTATGTTGCATACTGCGTGTATGTTGTTGCATACTGCTGTGTATGTTCATACTGCTGTGTATGTTGCATACTGCTTTGTTTATTTGTATGTTGCATACTGCCATGTATGTTGCATACTGCTGTGTTATGTTGCATACTGCTGTGTATGTATGTTGCATACTGCCGTGTATGTTGCATACTGCCGTGTATGTTGCATACTGCCGTGTATGTTGCATACTGCCGTGTATGTTGCATACTGCCGTGTATGTTGCATACTGCTGTGTATGTTGCATACTGCCGTGTATTTGTTGGTTGTATGTTGCATACTGCCGTGTATGTATGTTGCATACTGCCGTGTATGTTGCATACTGCTGTGTATGTATGTTGCATACTGCCGTGTATGTATGTTGCATACTGCCGTGTATGTTGCATACTGCCGTGTATGTATGTTGCATACTGCCGTGTATGTATGTTGCATACTGCTGTGTATGTATGTTGCATACTGCTGTGTATGTATGTTGCATACTGCCGTGTATGTTGCATACTGCTGTGTATGTATGTTGCATACTGCCGTGTATGTTGCATACTGCTGTGTATGTTGCATACTGCTGTGCATGTTGCATACTGCTGTGTATGTTGCATACTGCTGTGTATGTTGCATACTGCTGTGTATGTTGCATACTGCTGTGTTTTGTATGTGTGATGTTGCATACTGCTGTGTATGTTGCAACGCTGTGTATGTTGCATACTGCCGTGTATGTTGCATACTGCTGTGTATGTTGCATACTGCTGTGTATGTATGTTGCATACTGCTGTGTATGTATGTTGCATACTGCTGTGTATGTATGTTGCATACTGCCGTGTATGTTGCATACTGCTGTGTATGTATGTTGCATACTGCTGTGTATGTTGCATACTGCTGTGTATGTATGTTGCATACTGCTGTGTATGTTTCTGCTGTGTTGTTGCATACTGTGTGTTGTTGCACTGCTGTGTATGTTGCATATGGAGTTGAATCTGGATGCATATGTTGCATACTGCTGTGTATGTTGCATACTGCTGTGTATGTATGTTGCATACTGCCGTGTATGTTGCATACTGCTGTGTATGTTGTTGCATATGCATACTGCGTGTATGTTGCATACTGCTTTTGTTTTTTTTCTGCTGTGTATGTATGTTGCATACTGCCGTGTATGTTGCATACTGCTGTGTATGTTGCATACTGCCGTGTATGTTGCATACTGCTGTTTGTATGTTGCATACTGCTGTGTATGTTGCATACTGCTGTGTATGTTGCATACTGCTGTGTATGTATGTTGCATACTGCTGTGTATGTATGTTGCATACTGCCATGTATGTTGTATACTGCGTGTATGTTGCATACTGCCATGTATGTTGCATACTGCTGTGTATGTATGTTGCATACTGCTGTGTATGTTGCATACTGCCGTGTATGTATGTTGCATACTGCGTGTATGTTGCATACTGCGTGTATGTTGCATACTGCCGTGTATGTTGCATACTGCCGTGTATGTATGTTGCATACTGCCGGTGTATTGCATACTGCCGTGTATGTATGTTGCATACTGCCGTGTATGTATGTTGCATACTGCCGTGTATGTATGTTGCATACTGCCGTGTATGTATGTTGCATACTGCCGTGTATGTTGCATACTGCTGTGTATGTATGTTGCATACTGCCGTGTATGTATGTTGCATACTGCCGTGTATGTTGCATACTGCCGTGTATGTATGTTGCATACTGCCGTGTATGTATGTTGCATACTGCCGTGTATGTATGTTGCATACTGCCGTGTATGTATGTTGCATACTGCCGTGTATGTATGTTGCATACTGCCGTGTATGTATGTTGCATACTGCCGTGTATGTATGTTGCATACTGCCGTGTATGTTGCATACTGCTGTGTATGTTGCATACTGCTGTGTATGTATGTTGCATACTGCTGTGTATGTATGTTGCATACTGCCATGTATGTTGCATACTGCTGTGTATGTATGTTGCATACTGCCATGTATGTTGCATACTGCTGTGTATGTATGTTGCATACTGCTGTGTATGTATGTTGCATACTGCTGTGTATGTTGCATACTGCTGTGTATGTATGTTGCATACTGCCGTGTATGTTGCATACTGCTGTGTATGTATGTTGCATACTGCTGTGTATGTATGTTGCATACTGCCATGTATGTTGCATACTGCTGTGTATGTTGCATACTGCCATGTATGTTGCATACTGCTTGTATGTTGCATACTGCTGTGTATGTTGCATACTGCCATGTATGTTGCATACTGCTTGTATGTTGCATACTGCTGTGTATGTATGTTGCATACTGCCATGTATGTTGCATACTGCTGTGTATGTATGTTGCATACTGCCGTGTATGTTGCATACTGCTGTGTATGTATGTTGCATACTGCTGTGTATGTTGCATACTGCTGTGTATGTATGTTGCATACTGCCATGTATGTTGCATACTGCTGTGTATGTTGCATACTGCTGTGTATGTATGTTGCATACTGCTGTGTATGTATGTTGCATACTGCCGTGTATGTTGCATACTGCTGTGTATGTATGTTGCATACTGCCATGTATGTTGCATACTGCTGTGTATGTATGTTGCATACTGCTGTGTATGTTGCATACTGCTGTGTATGTATGTTGCATACTGCCGTGTATGTTGCATACTGCTGTGTATGTATGTTGCATACTGTTGTGTATGTTGCATACTGCCGTGTATGTTGCATACTGCTGTGTACGTATGCTTTGGAAATAAGCGGGGTTGCCCATTAGGGGTCTCAAAAAACACAAACTTCCTCCACCAATAATAGCTAGATAGTTGACGTATCACCTAAGCTGTGTTTGCGACTTTAAACGTCAAGCAATACTGTCTGTCCTCTTGTACGTCTGTAATTGTGTTATACCTGTATTTATTGCAGGTGAGAGTGGTGATTATTGGGCAGGATCCGTATCACGACAATGGACAGGTGCGTCATTCTTATTTTAACCCTTTCCCTCATAGAAACACCTCTTGACGCCATTACCAATACGACATACATTGACAATGTAGTAGCCAAACCAATGTTCATAAACCCTTTCCCTCATGGAAGCACCTCTTGACGCCATTACCAATACGACATACATTGACAATGTAGTAATCAAACCAATGTTCATAATAAAAGGCCTGAATCTCATGTAGTCCCAGTAATATCTATCGAGGTGGGATAGATATGGCATCTACTTATCCACTGCATGGTAGCTAAATGGCTGTCGTTTGTATGGAGATATAATAGTATATTAACCTAAATCTCTATGTAGTCCCAGTAATATCTATGGAGGTGAGATAGATATGGCGACTACTTATCCACTGCATGATAGCTAAATGGCTGTCGTTTGTATGGAGATATAATAGTATATTAACCTAAATCTCTATGAAGTCCCAGTAATATCTATGGAGGTGAGATAGATATGGCGACTACTTATCCACTGCATGATAGCTAAATGGCTGTCGTTTGTATGGAGATATAATAGTATATTAACCTAAATCTCTATGAAGGAAAGGGTTAAATTATTTTACCTGGGTCTATACCTGAAATACTGCTCTGGGGGGGGGGTCATTTGGAGTCTTCTCCCACCAATAATAAAGGGAGAATCGCCATTTAACCCAAAGTTGTTAATTTCTATTTCAGGCTATGGGTATGTCATTTTCCGTTCCTGCAGGAATAGCGGTTCCGCCATCGTTAAAGAATATTTACAAGGAGTTGGAGAGAGATCCCAAAATCTCCAAATTCGTGATTCCCGACCACGGGTGCCTGGAGAAATGGGCAAAAGAGGGTATACTCATGCTTAATGCAACCCTCACTGTTGAGTAAGTTTAGCTGTTATAACGTTTTCCAGCCCATCTGAGTAGTATTTCGGATTGGCTAGCATCATGACAGCGCGTGATCGCGTCCTTAAATGGTGTTCTTTAATATACTTCTGCAAAATAGGGTTAAAATGCACAACATTTGAATAGAAGGAGTGCTTTATAATGGGCCAGTGTATCTTACTAGACACAATTTTGTTTGAAAATAGTAAAAACCAAAAAATATTTTTTTTTAAGGAGAAGTGGGGCCCCCAGAGGGCGAAGCCAGGTCCCTTGGGCGACAATTTCGCCCACATCGCCCGCTAGAATAATCCCTGACTGTTATAACGTTTGCCAGCTCATCCGAGCAGTATTTCGGATTGGCTTGCATCATGACTGCCTCTGTGGTCGAGTGGTTATGGTCGCTGACTTGTATACCACTGTAACCTATCGTCACTGATGGTCATGGTTTCGAGCCCCACTCAGACCTTGTTTCTTATATGAAAAAGTTGGTAGTTTCTTACGGAGGTTGGTGCACCAAGTACTGGGTTACCGCTAGAGTCTGCCTAGGAAATGTGTTGTTAGGTAAACTACCCATCACTCAAAATGGGCAACCGATAGTGGCGTTAAATAAATAAAAAAATATGGTAGAACCATCGATATTCCAAGAGCGATCTGGATGGCTCCTCCCCACGAAAGAATTTGACACTCCCAGTGTGATTCAAACCTATTGTGGCTAGCTATATGAAGTCAATGACCGTAACCACTCAGCCCACTAAATATACAATTGTTCTGTGTTACCGTAATTGTATATATGCACAGGGCAAATAAAACATTAACCACAGACAGATCTGTAGTCCAGTGGTAACACGCTGGACTGGTAATCCAGGGATCGCAGGTTCGATCCCCCGTCTGACCCTATTAAAATTAACAGTCTTTCAGATGGGACGTTAAACCGAGGTCTCGTGTCGGTGCTTTACACCGTGCACGTACAAGAACCAGATGAGACTCTGGAATGGGTCTCTCTCTGTATCATTGCACTATCCTCCAACAATCTAAAATGACTAATCTCTTCAGGAGGCGTCGCTCATATGGGCAGCCGGTAGCGACGATAAATAAACGTAAACACCACCATCACAAACATTAACCCTTTGTTCTATATCAACACCATGCAACGCATTCATCGCCTCGAACATATAGTCGCCATTCAGCGTCATTATCTATTCCCATAAATATTTAGTATGTAGGATGGCCGAGTGGTTACGGTGGTTGGCTTCAAATATTGTGCCCATCACCAGTGCAGGGTCTTCGTGGCCTAGTGGTTAAGGCGTCCACCTACGGAGTGGGAGGTTGACGGATCGAATCTCGTCAGGGGTTCGTTCTGATATGGCCGGTGAGCTGCCAGCTAGCTAAATAATGGTTACCGATTGCCTACCAAGTTCGAACCTCGTCTGAGGTTTGTTCTAATATGGCCTGTTGGTGAGCTGCCAGCTAGTTAAATAATGGTTACCAGGCATACAAGCATAGGAATCGGAGTACTGATTGATGTTCATAAAAAGAGGTCTCATAAGTCAGAAATGGCTGGCCCTTTCAATAGGGAGGGCACTATAATAAACAAACACTTTATAGCTGGAGAGTCGCCATATGACCGAAAACTGAAGGTGCAATTTTTAAACCCCAAAAAAACAAAAACAAACATAAGCAAGTAGTACAATGATCCTATTAGTTTATACAAATTTATTTGATCTTGATTGTGAAACAAGATCTTACAACTTATATTAATCGCTCTCGAGACCTCATTCCTGATGAAATCCATTGCCACGAGGAAGAGAGATTAGGCATGTGAAATTTAAATGGTTTTGCCTAAGGGCACAATCCCAACGGCTCCTGAACATCCGTGCCTTTCATAACATTAAACAAATGCGCTATCACAGAGGTCAATATTATAATCCTGCACATAAATTGATTTGTACCTTTTTCTTCAGGGCACACAAAGCGAACTCGCATGCAAAGTTTGGATGGCAGAAATTTACGGATGGCATTATAAATGCATTGAGCAAGCACCGCAATCATGTGGTATTTATTCTTTGGGGAGGATTCGCGCAGAAGAAAGGGAAGATTATCAACGTTATGAAACATGCGACCATAAATACAGCTCATCCTTCACCACTCTCGCTGAACAAGTTCCGCAACTGCAATTGTTTCTCGGATTGCGATGATGCTTTAGTTAAATTCGGTCTGAAGCGTATAAACTGGGTTTTGTAACGCATTTGGTCCAGTTTTATACATACTCGTTGCTATGCAGAACTGGTAGCCGAGTGGTTACGGGCGTGACTTCAAATCACCTGCCCCTCTTGAAATATTGTACTTCTACTGCACAATATATGTTTGTTTGTTTAAACCCGTAACCTGCCAATCACAACAAAAGTCGCTTTTGCAAACAGCCCAAAACCAGATCAGACCGCACAGAACGGCTGTCTGATCAGGCTCTATGGCCTTTTGCTATTCGGATAGTTGATATAAAACACTTGTCTGAATAGCAAACAACATAGATCCTGATCAGATTTGGCGCTACGCTGCTGATCTGGATCCATGTTGCTTGCACATTCTGTGTAATTTATTTGGCAGGTTAAGGGTTAATTTACATTTATACCAATAGAAATGTAATTATTTTTAATCACAATGTGTATACATGTACATTTATTCATACCTAAATGTTTTATACTTTGCTCAAGTTTCTTTGTAAAGATTATATTGTAGCGCAAGTCTGTGATAATAAATATACAACAATTTAATGTGTTGCTAAATGATTTTACAAGAATATTTGTCCACATAGAATATTAAAATATATCCAAAATGGCCGACATGGGCAGGATGTTACAAAGGGAGCAAACTCTAGTCGAATTGGGACATTCATAAGTTTGTCAATAAATCTGAAATCAAAGATGGTCGTCACATGCAGGCTAAGCCAAGGGGAGTTAGTTGTGGCCCACGTCTTGGGGACTCTTAGGTATAATTTAGTTCACAGAAGCTCTTCTTGATCATCCAATGTTTACGTTTGTCATTCACCAATTACTTTGAACGACATCGCCTCCCATTCCAGGTAAACACTACAGGTATGATCCATGGCTGGTCCTCTTCCAAGAATGCTAAATAAACTTCATCCATCAGGAATGAGGTCTCTAGAGCGATTTCACTAATGTTGTAAGAACTTGTTTCGCAATCGGGCTAAAAATAAATTTTGTATAAACTAAAACTATTACCTACCCCTGAACTACTACAATTAATACATAGATTTAAAACAACGATGCATCAACCAGATTTTCAATTTTCTTTATTTCTTCGAAATAAGACTTAAAAACTTACAAAATAGAGCTGTACTTTAATTTAAACTTTGAAAAAGTTTAATATTTTAAAAATAGTTTCTACTTTTCTCAAGAAAACAATGTATAATTATGAATGTCTGCCAGTATGCACTACCGTTCACACAATAATCAACACTGAGATTCTTATAAGAATTGTACTTTTATTGCATACATTCAAACCTGTGATAGTGGTCACCTTCATTAAGCAGCCAGTTTTCAGATTCCCAATATGTTGTTTTATGATACATTTGACCTCTTATTAAGCAGCCACCTGTTCTAAGCAGCCACTTTCTGTGATTCCCTTCGCTGGCTGCTTAAGACAGGTTGGTTGCTTAATGAAGGTGACCACTAACACAGGTTTGACTGTAAGCAGTAATTCATTTGGTAGAAAAAACAGGGTTCACTCTGTCTGAATGTTTGTCTGCGCCACTTCTGTCGCCAATTGAAAAACACTGGAGCCAATTTAAAAAACTTGGCCAACTAAGAGCCATATAGCCAAATAAATATTTGAAGCCATGTATTTGACAAAACATGTGGGGGGAAAAAAAGTTGCGCCAAATATTTTCGCCAATTCACAAAATTTAGCGCCAATAATTGTTTTTTGTCGCAATTGGCGCCAGACAGCGAGAACCCTGAAAAATACATTCATTTTGTTCTCTGTACAGAGCTTCTCAGATACTGAACAAGTACTGTACACAGCATGTGCTACATGTATGGTCATTATCCGACAAATTTAAATCTCTGTAAATTTTGGTATTAAAATCTTATTGTAATTGTATGTGTTTTTCTTTCATTATGTTATCCGGTCATTCAATCAATAACCGTTTTCCATCAATTTGCATACAGTGGCATGTGTCGTATTGTTGGTATTGCACGTGGAAAAACACATGCCCGCTATTCCTGTCTTTACCGTCACATTTATTTACTACTCAAATAGTCCTTAATTATTAATATAATGTTTGTTAATTTTGTATTAACAACTGGGTAGTCAATATGTGTCCGTAACTTTGTAAAAAAGAAACAGTATTATAAATAAATTATGGGTATATGCCCGTCATCTTTCCGTCTGAAATAAATAATTGCGGTTTACCAGGAAAATGTATCTCCGTAATCTTTTATGTGTTCAATGATCGGGTTGGAAACGTGCAAGAAATGTACAGTGGAATTTGATTTATGTGATACTATAAAATATATATAAACATATTGCAAGAATGTTGTATAAATACCGAAAAGTATACTGTGACGGTAAAGACATTCTGTGACGGTAAAGACACCGCCGTGACGGTAAAGACATATATTATGCAAATTCTTTCTTGGGAACTTTATTAGACTGTGTTTATTAATTGCTGGTCAATAAAATATACATGTGTAGTGGTAATGTTTAATATTTATCTAATCCAAGACAACAACACTCAAACATTGACACAACTTGTTAAACAAATAACACAAATGAATACGTGCAGTGCCAATATTCATCAATGTTCACTGCTTCATAATAAGTGTTATATCATTCCACTGTCCCGGGTCAATTTGAACGTGTCTTCCGGTCACGTGACGTGGCTCGAGTATCATCATGAATACTTTCACCCAGTCATACCATATGACATCGTTTACAAGCGGCCAAAAATAACGGTTTTCTCCTATGCGGTGCATGACTTTTACTTCTGCAGATTCATCATCTAGGTCCTGAAATGTGGGCAAGTGTTTACACTGAAGGTGATAAATCATACAGGTATATTTAGTTTATGTAAACTGAAGGTGATAAATCATACAGGTATATTTAGTTTATGTAAACTGAAGGTGATAAATCATACAAACAAACAGTTTTACAAGTAACCCAAGTTAAAAATTAGTATCTGAATTTAATTCATACAATTCCACCACTCACCTGAATGATACCAGGGTAAGCCTTTCCATCATAGCTTACAACACACCAGCCACCAATAAGGTCGGGATTTGGTTCAACGTGGATCGTTGTACTCTGAGATTCAACATGGTTGCTTACCCCCGGTTGCGTTTTGCTCTTACAACCAGTTGTGGCACTGGTTTTAGCTGGACATTCATGTTCAATAGTGGACTGTTCTGTCGTTGATTTGATTTCAGACACACAGATATGTTCTGACACATCCCCTACGTAGCAGTTACAACATACTGGCCACGAGCAAAAACAACTAAGTTGTCTTAGATGCATGACTCCACGTTTTGTTTTGCTTATAACCACTTGATGGAGCTTCATTGTCCCTTTAACTGTAGGGATATTTGCCGGAATGCTTTGTTAATTGTTCAATATCATCGTGAGCAATGAGCAGTAGCCTGACCTTCTTGACGCGTTGTCACACTAGATCGTAAAATACTTCAGCATTGGGTATATCAGTTCCAGCAGCAACAATAGAATCAGCTGTGCGCTTAACTACTCCACCAATACCATCAGCTGCGCTTTTGCCGTGTCCACTCTCTGTGAAATTCCACGTAGCTGTATCATATTCGTAGTTTTCAAGTATCTGTTTGGTAAACATGTAAAAGTGTTTTTTTGACCGATATTGTGTGCATGGTCCGTCACTGACAAAATGTAGAGCACATATTTGCGGCCTTGTTTGTTTCATATCAGCCAGAATCGGACTCAAATGGGCCCATATAGCCCCAGGGCCATGGTAAGTGTTTTCGGATACCGTACAGTATGATTGTGTTCCATCACTTGTATACACGACTACTGTATGTAGCGATATCTGTTTTCTGGATCCTCCGAAATGCATGGACTGAATTTCTTCGGACAATTTGCAGTTGTAGTTCTCCGAAAAGTCCACGTGTATGACTGCATTTGTATTGTTAATATTGTCCTTTAACTCTTTCAACGTAATGTACTGATGCCTTATATTAAATATGTGCCTAATATATTTATGGCGTAGCATATCGATTGTCTCGCCAAATAAAGTATCTACAGTAGCTTGCTCTGTCTGCTTTACGGTTTTTTGTATTTTTCTCATACTTTTACCGTCTTTGGTAGGTATCTCCTCACTCCTGTTCACCCACTGGCAGAATGTTACCTGATTGCCCTGTATATCAGTAAGTTTGACATCACACAATTCCTTATTTCTACACCGTAAGCAGTCACCATAACAACACGCCTTGCTTTTCAAGTCACAAACTAACTGTTCACATATTTCTTCTGGGTTTCTAGAATATATAACTTTCAGTAAATGTAGCTTTTCAATCCTGCGTTTTATATTTTCATGCAGTTTGCATAAGCATGTGTCTCTAGAATCAACCTTCTTAGTTACTACCCAGAATGGCCTAAATCGACAAAAACTTGTGTAGGACAGCTTTGTATCATCTGGATATTGTTTCATATATTTGTTGTACAGGTTTAAAAGTGTGTCGGTCAAATACCGCTTCTGTGTTTTTTTGCCATTTCTTGTAATTGTATCTTTCTTTCCTGGAGCCTGTATGCTGCTTATATCTTCTTCTAAATACTTCTTGACCTTCCTCCGCATTTCAGTTCTCCAAACAACTGATCAACCTGTCCTCGCATAGGAACCTTTCACGCCCGCTCTTAGAGCGTTCGAAACTAACCTATAGTAACTGATACCAGTTTCTCTTGTAAATTGTTTTTGAATCCTGCTTTTCATGAGCAATTCCTTAGCTACAACATCGGCAATTATTCTCTTCTCCTTTTCCCCTTTAGCTTGTTTACATTTGTTTTCCAATGCTTTCACCATTACGTCACCGAATTCATTCTTCTTTTGTACTGTTTCATGACTCTTGATGTTGCTTCTTTTTCGAAGGCGCTGTTCCTTTTTCCGGTAATTTTCAATTAAACGTTTATATCTTTGCACTTCTTTTTCCAACTTTCCAACAGTTCTATATGCCTTTGCTCTGTCTCTTTTTACTCTTTTTCGTCCTGATATATTTTGTGGAGGACGTTCAATTCTTATTCTTAAAGGTGAAGTTTCTGGCGATGTAGTTGGACTGTTCCTTTCCATAAATGAAATACCTTCTTCAATCACCTTTTGCTGTTGTCTGTAAACACGTCTATTATTCTTCCACTGTCTCCTCATATAGGATTTTTCTCTTTCTGATTTACTACTCATATCAGTCCAATTGAAATCACCTTTTGTCTTTCTCTTTATATACCTTTCTTTTTCTTTTTGTAGATATTCTGCATGCTTGACTGGGACAGCCTTTAAAGAATCTCTATATCTTTTTGCCCGTTCGGCGGCGGATAAACCCATGGTTGCAATACACGCAGTTCAAATAAAACTACCTATTAGTTCTTTTCCCGAGCTAGTTCTGAAATAATTAAAAAGAACGGGTTGTGGAAGTATTTATGGCGATTAAATTTGATTATTGAGTGTAATGTTTATATTTAGTCGGAATTATTTCTTTTTAGGACATTTTCTCGATCTATTAGAATGCACTTAATTATATTTCTATATTAAATTAGCTAATATTCTACTAGTATGTAAAACATAACAACTATATAAAAATAAATGTCTTTACCGTCACATATTCACTGTGACGGTAAAGACTGTGATGGTAAAGACAATTTGTACATAAAATGAGCTTTGCGTTGAGATTTGACCTTCTCAATAATGCCTGGAAAATGCAGTCATGGTATACATTGCTAAGACTTATCGTTCGTAGCTGTTGATATAAGGCACAATAAATGACAATGTGAACATGCATACGGTAAAGACATCAATAAAGGTACGGTTTAAGAAGGTAGTACACTTACCAGAGTATCAGCGCCCGCCATCGTCCCGTTTCAGCTAAAAACAACCTGTGCGCGCTTCCGATGTGTGACGTAATTGATGACGGTATTGCTTACTTAATCAAGCACCTGTGTTTTTCAATTAATTTTGATTGGAGCTTGTGACGGTAAAGACAGTGTTCATGTCGGACAGTAAATGTTCAATTTTGTATTCAAATATATCTGGTTTAATTATAATTTAGATGTAATAATTTAAATGTTTATTCCAGGTTATTACCTTATTGATTATATTATCAAAGATATTGTACTGGATGGTGTAAAATTGCATCGTGGCAAGTACTGTAAGGACATGTGTATGATTTGGGACATTTTCGGTACACAGGCTCAATTGTGTGACGGTAAAATAGGCGAGTAATGTCAACAAGAAATATATGTGTTTACTGATTAAATGTTGAGGGAAATATCTTTGAAACGGGATGAGAAACACTGTATTGGTAAGTAGCATTTAATTTAAACATGTTTATGTATTGACTGCATACACAGTACCTGCTGGATTAATTTACCGTCACGAACAAATGGATTTGTGACGGTAAAGACAAAAAGTAACAAAAGTCACATTTTAAACATGTATATTTAAGAATGATTATGCATCTTATGTAGTATAGTATTGTATTTTGTTATTAGCAGTCATACGAAAATGGCATAATACTGTTCACAACACAAATAAATGCAATGGGACAACATACAAATGTACATTACAAATATTCAAAAGTGTCGGATAATGCCGTATATAGATCTTCTGTAAATACAGACTAATTATAGCTTACAGTGGTAATACGCTGGACTGGTAATCCAGGGATCGCAGGTTCGATCCCCCGTCTGACCCTAATAAAAGTAAGTCTTTCAGATGGGACTTTAAACCGAGGTCTCGTGTCGGTGCTTTACACTGTGCACGTAAATGAACCAGAGGAGACTCTGGAATGGGTCTCTTTCTGTATCACTGCACTATCCTCCAAAATGACTAATCTCTTCAGGAGGAGTCGCTCATATGGGCAACCGGTAGCGACAATAAATAAACGTAAAACACACACATTATAACATTTTGTCTAAAGGCCACCATATTTATCCCACATCAATCCATTAACACTATTTATAGTTCACACGCTCGACTGGTAATCCAGGGGTCGCAGGTTCGATCCCCCGCCCATATTAAAATGACTCGTATCATTGTCTTTCGGACGAGACTTTAAACCAAGGTCTTTACACTGTACACGTAAGGGAACCAGAGGTGACTCTGGAATACCCTACAAAATCTACAACGATTAATCTCTTCAGGAGGCATTGATCATATGAGCAACTGGTAGCGACGATAAATAATTATGTTATATTGCGGGTTTTACGCCTGCATCAGCACTATTTTGGGCTATATCGCCAGCGGGCAGTTTACCTAACACCTTTCCTGGGCAGGCTCCAGCGGTTAACCAGTACTTGGGTGCACCAACCTCCGTAAGAAACATTTTCATATAAATGAGACACGGCCTGAGCGGGGCTCGAACCCGTGATCATCCGTGATGATAGGTTACAGTGGTATACACGTCAGCGACCGTAACCACTCGACCACAGAGGCGGACCCGACGATAAATAAACGTGGAACACACAAACACTATATGTAGCACATTGTGCATAGTTTTAAACATTTCATAACAAGAATGCTTCAAAATGTGTTGTTTTGTTTGTTTTATGTCATACAGCAAATCTCCAGCTATTATTGGTGGAGGAAGACCCTAGGTGATCGATCCTCCGTGCAGTATTACAGGCACGGACGGGTACCCGAGTAGAACCACCAACCCACTGCAAGCCAGCTGTTATTGGTGGAGGAAGACCCTAGGTGATCGATCCTCCGTGCAGTATTACAGGCACGGACAGGTACCCGAGTAGAACCACCAACCCACTGCAAGCCAGCTGGATAGCTTCCTCACATGAAATAATTCTACATCGCCAGTGGGATTCGACCCTACAGCGGTGAGGGACAAGTGACTGCTTCAAAATATTGACATCATTTGTTCTTCTGTATTCTGTAGACCCAAGTGATGGGAGAGGAAACAATTTATAACGACTGGATATCTTGACGTAGGTACGATTGATATCTGGACATTGTATTTTCCTGGTACGATTGATATCTTGATGTATTTTCCTGGTACGATTGATATCTTGACATTGTATTTTCATGGTACGATTGATATCTGGACTGACGGTCAGTGATCATTGTCCTCAAAATAAATATGCCCCATCTACTCAAATGTGCTGACGAAATCTCTGTTTTAAAGGCGCATGGAAGCATTATTGCTGTATTGTGAAACTAAAATGTTAGCGTCATCATTTCGTAGACTCCTGTTGTTCAAACAGCGGGTAGTTGTTGATTATATCATCCCACGTCCGTCTGTGCTGGGCTAAGTCATGTACGATTTCCGCCAACTCCCCGATCTGAAAAATGAACATAATGATAGAACAACATTTTTGTGCGGCCCTTGCATATATTGTGGAGTAGATTTTAATACTATTTGACACTACGGTGCATAACATTTTAGTATAAATACCAATTTCCAAGTATATCATTAGGATTGTACAATGGAAAATGGCTGACCCGGAAAAAAACCCACCCGTCCAATTTGTCGACCACCGAGGATGCATTGGTGAGAAGCGAGCGTGCTAACCGCACTGACTGCCTGGATGCATTGGTGAGAAGCGAGCGTGCTAACCGCACTGACTGCCTGGATGCATTGGTGAGAAGCGAACGTGCTACCGCACTGGATGCATTGGTGAGAAGCGAGCGTGCTAACCGCACTGACTGCCTGGATGCATTGGTGAGAAGCGAGCGTGCTAACCGCACTGACTGCCTGGATGCATTGGTGAGAAGCGAACGTGCTACCGCACTGGATGCATTGGTGAGAAGCGAGCGTGCTAACCGCACTGACTGCCTGGATGCATTGGTGAGAAGCGAGCGTGCTAACCGCACTGACTGCCTGGATGCATTGGTGAGAAGCGAACGTGCTACCGCACTGGATGCATTGGTGAGAAGCGAGCGTGCTAACCGCACTGGATGCATTGGTGAGAAGCGAGCGTGCTAACCGCACTGACTGCCTTGGATGCATTGGTGAGAAGCGAATGTCTACCGCACTGACTGCCTGGATGCATTTGTGAGAAGCGAGCGTGCTAACCGCACTGACAGCCTGGATGCATTGGTGAGAAGCGAGCGTGCTAACCGCACTGACTGCCTAGATGCATTGGTGAGAAGCGAGCGTGCTAACCGCACTGGATGCATTGGTGAGAAGTGAGCGTGCTAACCCCACTGACTGCATTGGTGAGAAGCGAGCGTGCTAACCACTAACTGCGCTAATCGGACAGCCATAATCTTTATAGAAAATGTAATGGCCATTTTGAACATGTTATGTTATATTTCGGGTTTTACACCTGCATCAGCACCATTTTGGGCTATATCGCCGGCGGGCTGTTTACCTAACAACACCTTTCCTGGGCATGCTCCAGCGGTTAACCAGTACGTGGGTGCACCAACCTCCGCAAGAAACTGCCAACTTTTTCATATAAATGAGACACGGCCTGAGCGGGGATCGAACCCGTGACCATCAGTGATGATAGGTTACAGTGGTATACAAGTCAGCGACCTTAAACACTCGACCACGGAGGCGGACCATTTTGAACATGAATATGACTTGAAGTACACGTATATACTGACTGGTGCTCGGATTTGTTTCATGGTATCTCGTTCTCTGAGGGTGGCTGAGTGGGGCTCCTTCAATGTATCGAAGTCGACGGTGATACCGTACGGTATGGCTATTGCATCGGTACGTGCATACCGCCTGCCTATAGACCCTGTCGCACTGTCCACTTTGTGTGAGATGTCAAACTTCAACAGATCCTTTGCTGCAAAAAACACAATAGAAGTCAACAAGACATCAATCGTACCAGGGAAATACAACAAGATATCAATCGTACCAGGGAAATACATCAAGATATCAATCGTACCAGGAAAATACGTCCAGATATCAATCGTACCAGGGAAATACATCCAGATATCGTTTGTACCAGGGAAATACATCAAGATATCAATCGTACCAGGGAAATACATCAAGATATCAATTGTACCAGGAAAATACTTCCAGATATCAATCGTACCAGGGAAATACATCCAGATATCAATCGTACCAGGGAAATACATCAATATATCAATCATACCAGGTAAATACATCAAGATATCAATCGTACCAGGAAAATACATCAAGATATCATTCGTACCAGGGAAAATACATCAAGATATCATTCGTACCAGGGAAAATACATCAATATATCAATCGTACCAGGGAAAATACATCAAGATATCAATCGTACCAGGGAAATACATCCAGATATCAATTGTACCAGGTAAATACATCAAGATATCAATCGTACCAGGTAAATACATCAAGATATCAATCGTACCAGGGAAATACATCAAGATATCAATCGTACCAGGGAAATACATCAAGATATCATTCGTACCAGGAAAATACATCCAGATATCAATCGTACAAGGAAAATACATCAAGATATCAATCGTACCAGGATAATACCGTGCACGTAAAAGAACGAGAGGAGACTCTGGAATGTTTCTCTGTCTATATCATTGCACTATCCTCCAAACATCTAAAATGACTAATCTCTTCAGGTGGCGTCGCTCATATAGGCAACCGGTAGCGATGATAAATAAACGTAAAACACACACACAAGTACTTACATAGCTGGTTAACAAAAGGCATCAACTGTGGGTTGTTACTCAATGGCAGAACTGAGCACTTGTATGGAGCAATGATAGGTGGCAGAGCTAGAAACTGGAATACAAAGTAATATGCATCAATGATAACTGAGCATTTGTATGGAGCAATGATAGGTGGAAGAGCAAGAAACTGGAATACAAAGTAATATGCATCAATGATAACTGAGCATTTGTATGGAGCAATGATAGGTGGAAGAGCAAGAAACTGGAATACAAAGTAATATGCATCAATG